>JAUTXW010004204.1:6395000-6852500 GCA_030620095.1 Kuschelorhynchus macadamiae
CAAAACTAAATGTAATAGCATAATTAATAGATGTTCAATAACAATATTTGGTACGTGTTTATTCGCAAATAATCCGACTGTAAACAAAAATTCCAAAATAATCCAATAGTTCACCTATTATCTTGAAAACTATCAATGAATAAACGAGTTGTAAAAACAACCCAACCTTGCCACCCAGCGTCTCTTTTAAGATAAATATTTACATAATACGTAATGCTAATCAAGAACTGAACGAATTCTACAAACCAACCAACTAATCTTAAAAAGCCAATATTTGTTTTTTGCCCAAAAATGTGTTAAAAACTATTGCGTAATGAGATTATGTACTCAACGAAATAAAATGTCGTAACTTTATGAAAACACAAATTGTAAAGTAAACACCGAACGGCATTTACGTATATATTTAATCATTGTAAGAGTGTGGTTTTGAGTAAGCTCTTATCAAAATATTTTCCATTGAAAATAAAAATTGGGTTGTTTCAATAAACAATTGATAGATCGGCAATATAAAGTGTACACAGGAAGTGATTTTTCTTTAAAAACTTGTAGTAAATGCATACTTATTCAGTTTATCTTTTCATTGAAATAGGCAGAAATCAGACTTTACTCTACTTGTAATATATAGCTCGTTAGTCGTTAGGAACAAATACAAATCTGGGACTCTCGTTTTCTGTGTAGCCAGGAGATGTCAATCATAGAGATAACATCAGGGAGATGGAATTTTTTTTTCCCTATTGTGTGGTCGATTTAGTTGACCCGAAAGGGTGTTGTCAACTGTCTTACATAGGACAAAATCATAGACATAATAAAATGTTTATAAACAAAATTATACTTGCTAGTAATTTTAAAATTAAATTTTAAGGTGGTTCTAATACTTTAATTATACCCTTTGTAATATTTCATTAACCATATATAATTATTATCATTAAATAGTTATTCAAATAACCTGTTTTGTATTTAAATACAATGCTGTTACTTAAAAACCGACAACACCGTCGTATTTTTGTGAATTGTCAGTAGTAAAATCGTAAATCGAAGAAAGTGATATTGCGTTGATTCGCAGTATTATTTCTGGGCGATTTTTGTGGGTTTTTGGCTCATTTTTGATAACTTTTGTGCATTTTTGGCTTATTTTTGATAACTTTTGTGCGAGTTCTTGGATAGTATGGGGAGTAAGTGCGAAGTGTGTAAACATTATGACTAATTAATTCCTAACGTCTCTTTTCTCTCTTTGACGGGTAAGTCAAAATGTTGTTTTTCTGTATTAATTGATCGATTCTTCCCAATATTTTATTAATTTTCACGTTCTACTGATATATCTGAAGAAGTGTTTAACATCCACCGTTAACCATTGTTAGTTAATAAATTTTTGCACCGATTGGCCGAATTGCCAAATAGTGCACTTTGGCTAAATTTGAACGCTATTTGGAGCCTTAACTTGACTTGGCGGTTGGCGTTCTTCATGGCCGATTGAATGTAAAATAAAAATAACATAAATGTTTTTTTTTTCGGACTGTTCTATTACAACACATCGCAGGTCTTTTCGCGTCTATATTGGGCGGTCTAACAAAACAGCTGACTGCTGTCAATATGGCTGGCGTAGGACAAACATTGTTTTCTTCATATGAGTCCGTGATAATTTATTAGCAGATTTGAAGGATTTTTATATTTATTTAGTGCATTTTTTGTACAGGACCAAGTTAATACGTTTTGAGGCTCGAAGTGAGAAGGCCGAAGTCGCCGAGCGGTGCAAAACAGATATTTGTATAATTAAGAATTAGATCCTTTTGTAGTGTAGATCCCAAAGACTTTCCCCCCAGTGACAAATATGGACATTGCATTGTTAGTTACCTAGTTGTTTATTTTAAATTATGTATATCCAAGTTAAATTTAGCTCAATCTGTGCGTTTGATATTTTGTACTGCACCCAGTACATATATTTTTTTCATAAATAAAACATTTATTAATAAAACAAACATGTTTTTATTTAAATAAATTGTCATGCATGTCAGAGTGAAAAAATATATAACATTTTCAGAGTGAATATAACAAGAATAAAAAGTTATGTCTTTACAATAAACGTGATGAGGAGTGTAAAGGAACTCATTTTTAATAAATGGTTAATATGAAATGTTTTGCACACACTTGGGCCTAATTTAATTTAGTAGTACGTACATCGTCTCCTTATTGCAGTAATCCACTTCAGCCGCATGGACGACAGTTCATTCATTCGTTTTTCATATCTAAAATTGAAAATTTTTGAAACTTAAAAATAAAAGTAACATTGTGTCTTATCCCTCTACTTCAACAATTTGCAATAGAACAAAAAGAAGACATTTTAAGGTAAAAAATAAATAACAAAAGTCCCATATACTCCTGTGTAAAAATTCGATTTGTTTGTCCTAGGGTCATCAAAAACAGTCCAATGACAATTTTAGAAATCAGGCTAGTTATGTTAGCTTTTAAAAAACTGTAATATTCTTTATAAAGTCGTTATTACACTCCTTCATATCTATTGGTAACTATAAACAACTATTTTTAACTGTGAGTTAATTATATTTAATATGTAGCTAATTTTTACGTGGTTCCAGCGAGTTGCGTACAATATTTTTCTGACTACAAGAAACAATCAATAAAAGACCTTTATTTATTACATATTGTTTAAAAACATAAGTGATAATAATTTTTAGTATTGACATATGGCCATATTTAAGTTCAATAAGTAATTTGCCGTTTTTTACTTGACCCAGCCTACTTCGGAACATTTTAACGTTCGAGGCGTCGTACGGTGGAACCAATTCTATGGAAATTACCTTATTAATAATATTCTTAATTATTATAACAGTAACGTTATTTCTGTGAGCATTAATACAAATAATGTTTTTTTTTTATTACAGAGTAACAGAATAAGCTAATTTTAAAAGATTGTTATTAACAATCAAAGCAGACTTTTTGATATTACACAGAGAGTTGTGCGTTATATTCCTAACACTACCTACTAAGCCTACTTTGTCCGGTTGTTAAAGGTATTTTCTTAGGGGGTCGTGGGAAAAATAATAAATGAAATTTTTTTTGTTATTATATGTGATTCTGATATCAACTCAAAATATGTTACGTCACAATTTGAAGTTAGCTATGGCCGCCTTGATTGTCAGTAAATGTACGTAGTAGATTTTACGGATCGTAACAGCCGTTGTACTATTTGATTCTCAGTATAGGACGAAAACAGTATCGAATTGAAGCATTCGTAAGGCCATACTGAAAGCTTTATGGCATTTTTTATGTCAATAATAGCAGGCAAGTCCGCAGGTCATTTTGCATACAGGTGGTAAAATGAGTCAGAAATACTTTAAGCGTCAACTCAAAAAAAAGTGTCTCGCGTTATTTACGCAACGTCCTAAGTCGATTCGAGTTACTTATTATTAATTGCACTAGTGGTACAATAAACAGTTTTCTTTTCTGAACAGGAAATTACAAAGGTCGACTCTCAGCAAACCCCTGCAAAATAATTCTGTCAATTTTCACACCCGCTTAAACACTTGACACGTATGAAATAATACGCGAGGGCGAAAGGGAACACCCGAAAGTTTACGTCACTCTGCGTGGTATCCGGTAGAGTTAAATGTTATACCCACAACGGTTAAGCACCTAATCCATTGCATTTACATATTCTTATGCACCGCCAGACGTAATATTTCACGAGAAATAATAAATTAGCATAAATCAGCGACTGTACATTATTAATTAGTGAAAAAAATTCTAGTACAGTTCATGGAAACGATACATTTTAACCAATGAAGGAATTTTTATTTTGGAGCCGTGTTCGCTGAATGGTCGCGTTTAGCATATTAAAAGCTTCAGTTAGTAAAACGCTTGGTATTTTACGGGTTATTCAGAGGTGTTACATCCCGTGCATAGCATAAAAATAATTCCGAGAAATTTACGTAAATACGGCTTTTCGAATTGCAAGAAATATATTAAATAAACAATAATAAGTAACAAATATTAGTAAGCTTTGTGTAGCGTAAATATTTGCACTTTATTATATAAAAAATGATATAATCACAACATTATGTATCATCCTGCATCATGGCTATCCATAAAACTATTATTTCGCGAACCTTTTCATTACGTTTTTGCGCATGACGTCACTTGGTGACAAACTTTTCCATTTCGTTAAAGTACGCATCGTATTAATATTTATTTTTAATTTATTTTTATTTGCTTAAATGTCATTAAAATATACTAATTTTATTGCAGAAATAAACAGAAACTCCATTTCTTGATTCTGATATTTTATATTTGCCTCTTTTATTCGAAACATTAATAAGTAAATTTTGCGGCCTTACTTTAAAATACTAACAAACTCTGTCGTCATATTAACAAATCCAGAGGTCAGGTGGCCTCGATGACGACGGGCCACCGCAACATTTTAAACTGTTATTTTTATAAATTCTATAATCGTCTGGCATACTTACCCATGATTTATTTGTCTAATAAATGTACCAGACATTAAAAATTAAAAGCCTTTATCGGAGCACATGCCACCGGAAAAAAAAAACACGTACACCGAAATAATTCAATTTTCTACGTGTAAGACGGGGCCATATTGAAACAGTTAATAGTACGAATTAATGCCCTTCATCAATATTAATATAATATACAAATAAAAAGAAACAGAAGGCTAGAAGAAAGAGAAATTCTAGGTAATGGAAGAAGAAGAAGAAGGGAAATAAACATAGAAAGAGACTAAATGGTTTTCTTATACTTTTAAAGAATCCAAGACGCTCAATTCTCGATTGTGTGCAGCATTTAAAATATTGAAGGAGAAATGAAATCTTGACTTGTGGAACATTTCAAAAACTTGGTGTCGATCAAAAATTAAGGGAGAGTTGCTTTGCTTTCATAAATATTAACCAAAGAATGCGGCAAGATCCTAATTTGCTATTGTTTGGACAGACGAATCAATTTTTTTTAACTGCGGGAATGTTTAATAGACGAAATATTCATGTTTTATCAAATGAAAATTCCTTTTCCGTCGAAGAGATTGCTTTTCAATAAGGACATAATTCAATCAAGGTTTGGTGTGGAATATGACAGAATGAAATTCTGTAGAAATTGTTTCTTCTTATTGGGGAGCGCTTTGCTATTTTTTTTTGTAAAATGAAATCGAAGATACTATACGAATTGCCTCTTGAATATCAACATAGACGTATTATATGGCAAGACGAAGCGGTTCTCCATTATAGATGTGAGATTATCAATTGCTTAAATCAACAGTATAACGAATTGAACGGTAGACATGGAACGTTTACATTGGCCTGTAAATAGCCCAAACCTCACACCTTTATATGGAACGCCGTTTTACTTTTTAGTCATACGCGTCTTTGATACCAAATTTAATTGCAAAACATATAAATGATGCTGCCTGCATACAATTTTTATTCTTTTTAATTCTTCCGATATCGAATTTTTGTGGATACCGATTTTACCGAATGACATTTTTATGATAAGCAATTTCTTTGCAGACCATTTCAATTCATACCACAAAAAAGTGGTTGTTTATCCTTTTTTAACACGTATACAGCCTACTTAAAATTTCTATATACATGCGTCTTTCCTTAGTTATTGCATTTCAACAAATCGATGTTAATAAAAATTGGTATGAAATAAATGCTATATACAAAAATCAGTTTAAATATTTAATAAATTGACTCTTATTAAAATGTAATCGCTTCAAACGGGATCGCATTAAATTAATATTAATACCGAAAACATTAGAATGCAATAACGACTTTGTGGAGATTAATTTATTTCAACCGTATGAAGGCAAATCTGATTTAAGAACTCATGTAATAAAAAAAATTAATTTATTTTTATCGCATATCAAAAAAAATTAAAGCATCTCTTACGATATCATTTCTTTTTAATGTCAATTCCATTAACACCCTAAAAATGTAAATAGAATAATGCTCATTATTTTGATTTTGATTTTCGTTTATATGTAATTTATACTACATCAAACGGATATAACACGGGCCCTTTACCATTGAAATTAAAATACTTGAATATACATTTGAATAAATAAATAAAAGTTAATACGAGATTTAATTGTATAAGAGTTGTGGAATTTAAATGATTAGCGGTTATAAGGTAACTGGTTTTATTTAATATGCATTGTTTTGATTTCGAATTTTTATTAATGTCGATTCTTCTGAATATCAATTTTCATTGAATGCAGCCACCTTGTTTCAATTTTAATTATCGGACGTGGAGCGATCTAGTGCAAACTAAGAACAACAAGAGCAGAAATCTGTAATTTTTTAAATACCCGAGTTTCTGGCTAGGCATGCGTTCGAAGATTTAAAAGTGCATCTAAAATTAAGACTGTGTTGTGCATGACGTTATGACGAGTCGGATGCGAATAATGAAAAACATATTCGTAGGTAATCAATGACAGTTAAAACGTGTTTAATTATTGTTCGATTGGGAACACTTAGTTATTAAATCATTGCGGAATACGATATACACCCCTATATTTAAAATGTGACCACGTACAAAATTACAGATCATAATGAAAAAAAGTTAAAACGAACGTATCTAGCTCCCAACATCCTATTCCAAAACAAGCTATTCTATATATTTATACCAGAATAAAGAAAACAAGGTTTTGAATTTCCCAGCTATAATTCACAGATTACCACACAATGTAATTTGTAATGGCAAATTGCAATTTCTCCTGGAAGCTGTGTGCCGGCAACATGCTCTAACACAGTTTTTTTTTGGCTTCTTAAACGTGATTTAAAGTAGGCTGTCCAGATTTTTTTAAAATGAAAAGAGTATATTTCGACGAAATGTAAAAATAGGTACCAGCGTATAATAATTAAGTAAAGTCTTATCACTTTCGCAGAATTCAATGACTTTCAATAATAATTATAATACACATAATAATATGGACTAAAAATAACAAAAATAATTAGAAAATGGCACCAGATTTCGAAAAATAGAGATCATTTGTCCCAGATTTCTCATAATAGAGGATATTTGTCGTATTTATGGAAATAGTAAGAGTACCAGAGTACATGGACCCGAAAAAGAGAACATTCCTCTTAAAAAGAGTATATGTGGTCACCCTATTTAAAGCAAACTGTAGTAAGGTTGTATAGGTATATCACTATATCTTTATTTACAATATTTATTTGATAATTAGGACACTATTTTCATGTTTGTCTCCCTTGTTTAATATGTGAGTAATTATTATAATTTATAGGTATGTGCACTTCACTTTCAAAGCTGCGTGTCGATCAAGATACGGATTTACAAAAATGAACACATCAGTGGTGCATTTAGAATGCCGTCTTAAAGGGGGAGGTAAACATTTGATAACTAAAAAAAGTTCTAGGTTCTTGTTGGAACAACATAAGCATGAAGACTAAAAAAAAACAAAGTTCTCAATGTTTGTGAGGTAAAAGTCCCGAAATGCTTTATATAATGTAATTTTTGCTTGGGTTATTAGCTCGGAGGGAAAGAGGGTGCAGGGTGCATTTGTCTCCTGCACGTACTCAAACCGAAACTGTCGTATGTTGGAATGCAGAACATGTTATATTGAAGAATACCCCAAAACAAAAACATTGCATTCATGCCCTATTATCTTGGTAATTTTGTTCACAAGGTCTCTTTACACACAGCTTTGTAGGTTACACAAGTTTAACCTACAAAGCTGATTTTTTTTTCTATTTTTAGTTTTTACATTCTGGTACTCACGCACATATTATGAAATCAAGGGCTTTTAAAAAACGCAGGTCTATCTAAAAAAAAATTAGTTGATCTGACCGCGAAAAAGAATCGTCGGATTTCAAATCTATGTGCACCATCTTCTTGATAATGGAAAGTAGCTATAAAGATATAAAATTTATATTGTGATATCTCTTCAAATGCAGCCTGAAAAAAATAAAATATGTATAGCTGATTTTTCGGTATTTTACGTACCTATATCCTCGGAGGTAGTCATAATTGTCTAACTTTGTCAACTACTTATTATTCGATGTTAAATTGCGCAACTTTGCTCTATTTTAACTGCCATTGTATCAAATTTGTAACACCCTGTATATGTTTGCGTGTTTTCATTCGTTGGGACCATTCCGGTATACTACCTCAATGGTTGAGATATTCCAAGTACAACCATATGTAATTCTCACATTGAATGCTATTTTTTAACTAATTTTTATTTCTCAATCTAGAGTGCTGTGATTTGGCAAAAACTATTAACTTACCTCCAAGAACCCTGAGAAAAATAAAATTATCTGTCTATTCACTAAACATCTTTTACGCCCATTTAAATATTAAACGATTTTTTCTAAAAAATCTTTTTTTAATGTCGCTCTTCGGGTTAGCCTTTGCGAGTAATATATAATTATACCCCCCACAACAATATGCAGTATTTTAAAAAATCGGCAAATAAAGGCATAATATGCATTTAAGCCTAAGCAATTTCTAGTCACCCTGATATACGAAGGTTCTGGTTTGACACGTCATGGTTGAAGTTACAATATCATAGTAAATCAAAATAACAAACAAATATAGGGCGTCCCATTTAAAAAACAAAAGTTCATAGCAGAAATTCGGAACTAAAAGAAGATACGGCAACACTGTTACAGTAAGATATATCATAAAACAAAATAGATAAAAACTCAAAGTGGAGGTGCTACAGATAGAACGTTTAAACACGCATTTCAGATTTCAAAACATAAAAATAGCTTTCTGGATAAAAAATCAGATTCAGCTTTTGCTGGAAGAACGTTCATTGCTTTATTTTACACCTACCAATAAAATAAAGGTTGTGTTGTTTGATTGAAATTGTTATATCATTGTATAAACGGGGGCTTAACAATAATGGTTGTATACATATATATATATATATATATATATATATATATATATATATATATATATATATATTTATTTGATAAATTAAAAAATAAATCCGAATTCAATGGCCGATTCAAATTATAAACCTTTCATTAACATCAGAATCAGACACTATCACTAACCGAGAAAATAAGTGTTACTTCACAGATTGTTTTGTAATCTGTGACAATATAGCTTGTACAAATTTATTTAAAACTAAAATCTCGAAGTGTTGAAAGTAGTTTGCCGAACCATCGACGTCGCACGTCATGCGAATACTATTTTTTGCCTTCGCCCTCCCACTTCATATACTAACGGCCCGCCACTGACTCAGGCCCCCGCCGTCGCGTCGGCAGTGGCCCCAGCACAGAGCTTGCGCGTCTTGTTTTTGCGGGGATTTAATGATTGAAAAGGCCACAACGCGTAAGGCTCAAATATGTGGTGGGGGCCCCGAGAGACATCCGCGCGCGAAATACAAAACTGAAGATCTTTTCTTTTTTTTGTCATCATGTAAATTTTGAGTTGCTGCCGAAGGGCCCCCAAATACGTAAAACCCATTGACCGTTTTTTGTCATCGCAAAACTTTGCCTCGCCCAGATGAGCCCCAACCATCGTAAGTAGTTAATTCGGCCTTGTTGCTTCTAGAAAAGCAGCCTCTATAACGCAACATGCGAGTCGCCTTTTAATACTCATTGTTTATAAAATTATGATTAACACCACGATACACTTACAACGGTATGCCCACGCCGGTCTCTTCAGCATTCAGCAAGAAAATAAAATTGAGGTTTACAAATATCAGATTATCTAAAGTGCTCATCGTGAGGATTCGTGATATTTATTTTGATTAAAATAATTAATTAATTTAAAATAAAAGTTAAGAATGCTGCAAGTAAAATAATTGCAGGGGAAACTTCCATTCATATTTTATAACATTTGTTACTTGAGTTGCTGCACTAGTGCCGTCTATTGACATTTTTAGTTTTTACTTGCAATTGAAAAATACGAACCAGTTTCAAAAGTGCCCTATACAAGTAGCTAAAACCATATTGTTCTATTATTATAGTAAATATATCCTAAATTACCATTTTTTAAATTTATCTTAACAGCTTGACGGTAAGCACCAATCCACATTTTTGAAAATGTATTATTTTGGAAATTTGAAATATCTTATATCTGTCACTTTTGTTTATCGATTATAATTTCAATCTCGATTTCTACTGCCTGCAACTGCACAGATAAGACGTAATAAACTGTATTGAAAATAAAATCTTTAGATTCAAAATAATTAGTTTAATAATTTTAAAAACATTTTATTGAAGCGTAAATTCTACAAATGTTTTCAAATGATAATGCATTACGGCCTATTTGACTCCCAAACGCTGTACATAGATGTGACGTACTTGCGCGAGAAAGACGAGTTTAAATTCGGTCCGTATCATCGTCGTTTATTGCACAAATGATATTAGAAAATCAGCAAGCAAGATTATTAGAATGCAATCCAATCTTAGCGCAATACGCAAACCAAAGAAGTCGGCTCATATTTCAGAACACAGAATACCAGACCAGAGAAGCTCCAGAATTTTACAAACCTTTTTGAGCGCGAAGACTTCTCTTTCGTATGACGACACATTCGCAAATTAATTGGAGTTATCGAACACACTCACGCAAACACATTATATTTCTTTTGGGAGGCTATAGATGGCGAAACTTCCGATAATAAAAATGCATTCGAGGTGCTTGTATTCAATCGAAATTGATATCAATGGAAATTGGTTTCAATGAAAATAGATAATCTTAGAAATTGCTGTAAATGAAAATACCATTCATAAAAATTGATAATCGGCTATATTGTTTCCCACAAAATACTACAAAGGTACTCGTTAAATATTGGATAAATATTGATATCAACAAATTTGTAAGTAATAAAATTATATTATAATAAAAAAAAATGCATTTTAATTATAATAATATAATGAAAATTGAATTAATTTTGTAAAGACCCATCCAAATATCCTGACATACATTTTAATAGCTAAATCAAATTAATTGATTGTTAAAAATCTATATGAAGGCTTTAGCGCTAGATGTTCCAAGGATTCAGTTAAAATTACATTTTTATTATAATATTATAAAATAAATTGCCATAATGAAGTGCCATTCAATTTAAATTAATACCGGGCATATAGCAGACTAAAAAGTAAAACGGCGTTCCATACCTTTAGATATATTTCTTTGTGGTTATTTGAGAAATGACGTATACAAAAAGCGGAATGAAAATATTGAAGAAATTCAAAGGAAGGTGAGAGACGAAATAATATGATCGAAAATAATGCTGAATCTATTATCAACACCCTTCAGAGGGAGAGAAGAATATTTAATTAAAATTTAATTTGTTATTGGTTATAATCACTTGTTATTGCTTCTAAATATTATTTATTACGTAATAGAAACAAATTTAATTGTTTAATGGAATAACTCCATTTACATAAAAATAAACTAATAAATTCGCGGTGACTATAAAGTCTAGAATTTTTCGTAGAAATCAAAAATGCAATCAAAATCATACCTTCCAATTAAATTTAAAATTAGCCAGAAAATTGTTCTTTTATGCCATATTTATTCGTTGCTCAGATGTTTCGCAGATAATATTTATTAATGATCTATAAATATTCACAAAACTGTCATATTGGTTACGCGATATTCGATAATTTTTAAATATCGATATATGCATCCGGACATTAATGCCCATCTCTAATCTGAAACCTTGGCATTGTGTGATTTTCGGCGTCGTTTTATTGCATTCTACATGTCGGTATGCAAATAGAATCCGGTACTTTTTGCCTGTATTTGGGTCTCTACGATATCGCCTACCCAAACATTTCTTAGAAATACCCAAACTCAGACGTCGGGAACTGGTTCCGCCAAGTGATATGAGTGGTACCCATTTTATCATATCGAACTTTGATGTTTGATGAGGAACTCTGTATTTACACTGTAGATAGCAAAAGTGGTTTTTCCATGTACAGGGTGAAGACGATAAGTAATAATTACTAAATTATATTTATGTATTGAGTGTTTTGATGTCTAATAACACGAATATAATGTCTAACTGTCTTCATTAGTTTTGGGCCGACTTCATATATGGAATAATATATTATTTTTAATTGTTGAGTGCATTTTTTTGAAGGCGGTTTTATTTATTTTTATAAAGGGGGTCGCGGCCCGGGAAAATGTACTACCCTGTATATTTTTCTAAAATATATATAAGAGTTGATGAAAAAACTTAGAATTTTTTAACTCTGTCTCTCAAAAAGGAAGGCCTTGCTGACACATTTTTATATAAATTTTCAATTAAAAAACACCCTCTATATCATATTTCTATTCACGGTTTTTTTTTAATAAACACAATTTGATTTGATTTTCAATTGACATGATCAGGCATGCCATGGCAGTAATGATTTTTCTAATTCCAATAATTATGGAAGTTTTTTTGAACGACTGATTTAACCTTGTTTAAGATCCTTTTGACACGCTTTTTTTTAGTTTCACTTGTATCTTAACTAATGTATGTAAACAAATCTAGGAAGTCAATTTTAACCTACTAATTGTCGTATCGACTTCAAGTACAAATGTCTGCAACCAAATGGTTTAACCCACTTTCAGTTGTATCGATTTGAACTTTTGTGTAAGTGTATGAAAATTGAATAATTTGGTGGTATCCTCGAGTTTGTGCTTATTTGGTATATTTTGTTTTGAGTTCAATACATAATTTGGTACCATCGAGCTGATTTAACCAACACCATGATACTGATGGTATCAGTTAGGACACCTCTAGTGTTTGGACACATTTGGATTGTTTTAACGAGCCCAATACATTAACAATAATATGTTAAATACATTTTAAGACTAAATAGTAAAATATGTATAATGTAATTTATTTAGAAATGCCCAAACTCAGACGTCGGGAACTGGTTCCGCCAGGTGATACGAATGGTAGCCATTTTATCATATCGAACTTTGATGTTTGATGAAAAACACTGTATTTACACTGTAGATCGCAAAAGTGATTTTTTCAAGTACCGGGTAAGCATGAACTGGTAATTGGTAAAAATCGAAATATGGCGAAACAAAATGGCAGCTTAGTGAAATGATTATAACTAAAAAAGTAATTATCCAATTTACCTCGACATTTTGTGCTAAAATCTAGTGTTATATAGGAATGAACTGGTAATATTTTGGTATGAATCCAAAGTAGCAAAACAAAATGGCTGCTGCTTAATAAAATTTTGAAAAACTACTTATTAGATTAATATTGGTTTTGTGCAAGATTAAGTGTGCCAAAGTGAAAAATGGTAAAATTGTGGTACGAATTCGTGTCCTTTAATTTTGTCTTCAAACGAGCTATTATAAAATTCGTCTCAATATTTAAGAACTAAAAAAAAAAAAACAGCCAAAGACAGTATGTTATAGAAATAAATGTTTTTGTTGACTATGTAATTAGTTTAAAATTGTTCAGTTGTTACACCTTGACTGTGGTTTACTGGTTAGAGAGTGACTGACTGATAGACGCTTTAGTTATGCAGTTTTTATTTTTATGAGATTGAACACGAAGTTCAAGGTTCCCAGATGAACTGTTTCAAAAAAGAAACGTACTTTTTGATTTTTAAATTTATTTAACATCAACCATATTAAGATATGGACATTTGCATAGCTATCTTGATATTCCTAAACCTTCTTTTGAACTTGATGTTTAATAATTTAGTTATTCAGCATTAATTTTATATTATCAGTGAAACATTAATGAACCGTAGTTTTTTCCATCGTGTATATATATATATATATATATATATATATATATATATATATATATATATATATATATATATATATCGAAGGTCAGATCTATCTGCTAACAAACTGTAACTGGCAATTAAATTTAGGAAAACGTAATTAATTTTCTTTAATATGTAATTAGTTTATTAATATATTATCAATGAAGCATTTATTAACCCGTTTCCATCGTGTATTAATCGTTTAATATGAAAGCTCAAATGTTTCAGCTAACAAACTATAAGAGCCAATTAAATTTAGGAAAATCTAATTAATTATATTTAATATGTAATTAGTTATCAGTTGTTTTTGGAAATTAAAAATTGTATAACAAGAACAGATCGATTACTCAGGCAACTTTGAAACTTTTGATGTAAACGAAAAAAAGCAGATATCTACGACGCATTTTTCCGGTTCTTGTTTTATTTGAGCCGTATAGAAATAGTTACGGTTGTAAAGAATTGATACGGCGCGTGGAAATGACGTAACTTGACTTGGTGCGGAATCGATAATTTTAACATAAAATGAATGAATAAATTCCCGCCATTACGTCGCCGCCGTCCCATAAGGTCGACCGACATGATCATTTTTATCATTGAAGTGGAGTTTTCGCGTGCGTACGCTATTATTGTTCCGATGAAAACGAAAGTTGTTTTTCGTCTAGCACAATTTCCGTTTGAGTAATTGTTAAATGTCCTATAATTTTTACATTGCGTGATTAAGGTGATGTAAGATGTCGTTTTGTATGGAGTTTAGTATCAGATGCTCGAAACCATCAATGAGATTTCAAATTTTAACGGAACTTGATTTGTATTATTTGAAAGTTAATATTGTTCCGATGAAAACGAAAGTTGTTTTTCCTGGAGCACAATTTCCGCTTTAAGTAATATTAAATGTCCCATAATTTTATATTGTTTGATTAAGATTATGTGAGATGTGGTTTTATACGAATTTTAGTATCAAATATACAAAACCACCATTGAAATTTAAAGGTTTAACGGAACACTTGTGTTTGTATTAGGTTATTTTTGAAAAATATTTTTTCACAAACTTTAGCTATTAGGTTCTTATGTTTACTTCCCCATATAACAACCAGTTCATAGTATTATTATTATTATTACGTTGAGTAGCTGAGGGTAATCAGCTAGACTTCGCTCTTTAAAATTGTCTTTTTCTTCAGTCTTTTTTTATATCCAATTCTTAATAAAGACTACTATTATTATTATTATTATTATTATTGTTATTAATACTATATAGGGAAATATTCCAATCGCAAAAAATTTCGAAAAATATTGTTGGGTTTTTTTGTCCCCAAAAAAACATTTTCGCGTATTTTTACAGAAGTTTCATGGTATGATAAAGATTTTTCAGAAAATTTTATCTTATTTTGGCAATACCTCCCCTCACTCTGGTTGCGCTACTAATAACCTTTCATTGTGAGGTTATAATCCAAAAAGAATACCAAGAATTTATTTACTTTGACAAGAAACTATAGAAATTTAATCTGAGTTTGCTTTTTTTAAGGGCGGATTTTACAAGTTAAATTTAACCTGAAGTTAAGCTTTGGAGTTGACCAATGACGAGGCACCAGTCTCGAATTTAAACTTGGGTTTAAGGTAACCTTGTAATATCTGCCACTAGTCATTAAGTATGTGCTTGATTAGAGTCTACTTGTTGTTAAATTATAAAGTGAGATGACATGTCATCTGAAGTTTATTATATTACGGATTCCAGACGAGTTCAGATTCTAGTTTCTCATTAGATTTGAAGAAACAGCAAATATTTAAGTTCTTCTCTGTCGCTGGAAAAAAGAAAGATTGGTGTTGAAATAAAGATACAAACCAAAAACTGCGGATAACATATTTCTATCAGTTACTGAAAAATGCAATTTTTTGAAAAAATTAAATCTTTAAATATTCTGTTATCAATGTTTCAAATTGATTCTTTAAACATTCTGATATCTATGTTTCAAAATGACTTTTCCATTCATTTTTGCAAATTTAGCCCATTTCAACTAAAAATAAATGTATCTTTTTTCATATTGGATTTGTTTCCAAGGACAATTTATATTAAGATCGAACATTCTATGACTAAATTTCCCATTTAGAATAACCGATCCGTCGCCGTCGTTTGGGCGCCAATTGCAGTCCCAACAATTATTATTGTGCATCAGTAAGTACTTGGCGTAAAATCCCACTTGATTAAACCACTAAGCGATTACCAAGATAATATCTAGTATAATAGAACAATTCGATGTTGTCAAATCGTTGGCTTATGAAAAGAAATATTGTTTTCAAATGTATCTTGTTATCTGATGATTCCATAATTTAAACTGAAAATCTAGGACCTTATCTAAACCGAGAAGGGGTTGAGCTTTTTAATTTTAAATGTAACTCTATTTTGCCTTTTTTGAGATCTCTAAAAGACACAAGTTTCTGCTCAACCAGAATGGTTAGGTATTGAAATACGAATTCAAGTTGTACAGTTAAAATTGGTATTGTTAATTTTTCACCGACTTCAAAAAAGGAGGAATTATCAAATTCTCCCTGTGTATTTTTTATGTATATACATCGATTACTTCGGAATGGTTTGACCAATTTGGATGAAGGAAATATTCTGGGTGTTTTTCTCTGCCAAAGAGTTTCCTCGATAAATGAAAATATATTGACTTCCTGGAACGGGTTCAAAGAAGGAGGCTACAAAAATCACACCCACTCTTAGAGGCTTATCGTATAAACAATGACTAAGAGCGCTTGGACCCACTACGTTGGAGGAAAGCCGAAATAGATGATATTTAATAGAGACTTACATTTCTTCTGACGAAACACTAATCCACATCTCCGTAACCATTCCCTGCAGCTATTTGCCGGGCTTAGCCACAGACTAACCAGAAAATACTGCTTAAAAAATGTTTATATTTTACAAGATGTTAAAAAGTACGTCAACTTCTTGGCGATAATACAGTCCACTTTCAAATTCTCTTACAACGTTTCTTTTTAAAGTTCTTGTAAATTTTTGGGTTTTATAACAAACACCCGCTCTTTTAAATAATCCCATGAATGTTTTTCTCTACCAAAGAGTTTCTTCGATAAATTTGAAATGAAAATATATTGACTTTCTGGAACGGGTTCAACGAAGGGGGCTACAAAAATCACACCCACTCTTAGAGGCTTATCGTATAAACAACGACTAAGAGCCCTTGGACCCACTACGTTGGAGGAACGCCGAAATAGAGGATATTTAATAGAGACTTACATACTCTTCCGACGAAACACCAATCCACATCTGCGTAACCATTCCCCGCAGCTATCTGCAGGTCTTAGCCACAGACTAACCAGAAAAAACTGCTTAAAAAATGTTTATATTTTACAAGATGGTGAAAATGACTCAAACTTTTTGGCGATAATACAGTCCACTTTCAAATTATCTTCTAACGTTTCTTGTTAACGTTCTTGTAAATTCTTGGGTTTTGTAACAAACACCCGCTCTTTTAAATAATCCCATGAATGTTTTTCTCTACCAAAGAGTTTCTTCGATAAATTTGAAATGAAAATATATTGACTTTCTGGAACGGGTTCAACGAAGGGGGCTACAAAAATCACACCCACTCTTAGAGGCTTATCGTATAAACAACGACTAAGAGCCCTTGGACCCACTACGTTGGACGAAACACCAATCCACATCTGCGTAACCATTCCCTGCAGCTATCTGCAGGTCTTAGCCACAGACTAAACAGAAAAAACTGCTTAAAAAATGTTTATATTTTACAAGATGTTGAAAATGACGCCAACTTTTTGGCTATAATACAGTCCACTTTCAAATTCTCTTCTAACGTTTATTGTTAACGTTCTTGTAAATTCTTCGGTTTTGTAACAAACACCCGCTCTTTTAAGTAATCCCAAAGGACCTCCAATCCAGAGCCTAGAAAATTAATTATAAAGATAGTCTCTGTATGGTAAGTAAAAGTGTGGAGGCGCTCCATTTTGCTGAAAAACTGTCACTATCTCCGTTTTCAACATTTGCTACAATGGCAGGTGTAACAGTTTCTTCCAAAATTGCAAGTATAAACTTCCGGTAAGAGTTCCATTAATAAAAAATGATCTAATTTATTTGCCATAATTGCCGCGCATACATTAGGTTTGATTGTGTATGATTCTCTTCAAACCAGTGATAATGTTCATTACTACATTAACGACAATTATCTATTAAGTGTGCTAATCAGAAAAACAAAGTTGTACTCGTTTCAGTTAAATGTTACATTGCGATCTGGGTTATCTTTATTAAATTCTTCTCTATACTAGAGTTTACACGTAATATAATTTATACTTTTTTTTTCTGGCTACGCCAGTGATTTTAGAAATCGGATCACAATTGTGAACAAAGACTATACCAGTTATTTCAGACACTGGCATGGCGTAGGAATTATTGAAGAAGCTTATATTAGAAACGTATTTTTTTAATTGTCTTTCTTATGTCTATCAAATTTTGTTCTATGTTATAATTTAATCAATAGTATTTAAAATATGAATTTGAAATGGACTAGTTTATTAATATTCACAAAGCCGCCAAAAGGTGTTACTCGAAGATTTTTAGTCGCTTATTTGTGCTACGCTTTTTTAAAGTCGTTTGTGTTTCCTAGATTTTTATACCTAAATATTCTACAAACGGAACAAATGTCTATGTTAACATAGACATTTAATTATTACATTTCATATGAAATTGTGCGAAAACTCGTTAGAGAATATCTGATAAAGGATGTCCATCTGGTAGATCGGATAGGTAGCAATTTAACAGATATGTTTTTTATTTAATCACATGACTTTTTCTTTACTTTAAAATTAGAATATCAGTGTTTAACAATTATTTATAGTAGCCTTTCTATTTCGTTTACTATAAGAAAACTTGCCTGTTCATTACCAGTATTTGAAAATGTATGCACGCATATGAACAAAAAGTATAAAATTGATTAAATTTTCTATGTTATATTCATTAAGAATAAATCGACTGTTGCTGTTTGAAATTATCGAAGAAGGTTTAAAAAGAGCAAGAAATATGTCAAACAAAATGTTAAAAATAGCAGGGATATTTTTGAAAAAGGCACAGAGGGTGGTGTTTTTACTAGATATGTACTAATTAGTTTAGTTTATAGTGAAGTAGGTATTTATTATCCATCATAAATACAAACAGGCCGAATATAATTTATAGTAAGAGTACGAGACAACAAAAAACAAATATAATTAAATGGTAGACCCATAAACAGTTTTATAAAATAAATAAACAAACTATATGTTAAACTAGAGGGATGGTTAGAGATTATTCATGGCGTTGATTTGTCAGTTTTTTTTTAAACATAGATAGGGAGCGAGATTTTATTGAATCTGGGATATTATTGTAAACATTTGTGATTTGTAAATGATAATTTAAAAAAATAATTTTTGTTAGCGGAAGGAGTGAGACAACCCCAGAAACGAAAATTTAATGTTTACACGTCAGCTCTAAAAGCAAAAATCTATAGAAGCGACATGGTGTCTGTGTCTGTGCTATTTTTCATATTAACCAATTTAGTTCCAAATAATTTACATATAGCGAAAACAAGACTTTTTCGGCGGCCCGCGGCGCGACTCTGTAAACATATTCTTTTAAATTCGCTGTCTCTATCGTTTTCGAGAAAATGACAGACTTATGAGATACTAAAAAAGCAACAAAGTTGTTCCAGCCATGTCTGTATTCTTCTTGCAGACTAATGCATGGGTCATATATAGAGTCAGCACAATTCAATAAAAATAGCTCTAAGCATTCAAAAAAAAAATTTAGTCTTGTCTAGTTCTACATCGTTTCCATAGTTACCCGCATTTTTTTGCCGATCGTGATCGTAGATATATCTTGGACTGAACTTGATTCGAATCGAAACAATAATTACGATACTTAGCCCCAGGAAAGACAGCAAACTTGACAACGTGGCGTTGTAAATCCCAAGCGCGAATTTACTATCACTTTAGGCGGGAATTGCATACGTACTGCGCTCGTCCTGACGTAGGCAGATGATGCATTTCGTTTGGAATTGCAGTTGTGGTTGTAAAAACTAACGAATGCGGTCTGAGCTGCATTTAAAGGAATTTGCCGATGCATCGTTGCCAAAACGAGGAAAGGGAAACGTTATTAGGTGTAGACAGTATAATATCCGATTCGGTTTCGAGAACATATATTTTGTTTGAAAATGCATTATGGTCTTGGTAAGGAACGGTATGCATTTCCGTTAAAACAGTATTTGCAATTAAATAAATTAACGTTTCACCAGTTTTTTAATGAAATTGATAGAATGCGTAATTTTATACTTTTATAATAGCAATGAAGATAATAGTCATGATAATAATAATATTAATATTACATATATGTGGAAAATTGATCTACTAGAGGGCGTGTATACAAGCTGTCCAAGAACTGAGAGTAAAATATAAAATAATTTTTATTAAGAACTCGTTAAGAATAAGTGAGAATTAAACTAATTTTGTAAGGTTATGTTTTTATATTATGTTTATTTAATTGCGAAGCAGGTTTTTTTTAAGTCGGGGAAAGATCTACAGTTAATTTGTAACTACCTTGGCTGCTAAGGGAAAACTAATTGGTGAAAAATAAGACTAGAATAAGAAAGTAAGAGCTACAAAATCGATTTTTTTATCTTTTATATACGAGCTGCCATTTTTGAGAAAATACGACTTTAATATTTCATATTCTTACGAACGGAATGATTCATGCTGTACCTAAAAACTGTGGCTCATTGAGGAAAAAATGCGATGCAGAAGACAAAAGTAACGTATTTTTAGGGTCGATTTATCCCAGTGCCGACATTGTTCCGTGAAATTTTTATTATGCTTAGGAAGCGGCACTGAAGGTAAAAATCGATACTGTTCTGGATGTGTGTAACCGTCATTTAAATTGAAGGCACCGATATTTTTTTTTCACTGATACTGACACATGTTACGGACCTGAACTAACACGTCACTGATAAATAAAAATTGGCGCTTACATGTACGTTCTTATTTTTAACCGACTTCAAAAATGGAGGAGGTTATCAATTCGATCCTACATATTTTTTTTATATATGTATACATCAATTACTTCGTGATGGTTTGTCCGATTTGAATGAAATACTCAGGGAATAACATTAGTGGAAAAATATGTCTCTTTGCGGACGATACCAGCTTTACGTGGAGCCACCCAGATGTCACGGACCTACATAGGATTGTATCTAATGACCTAATCACCATTAAATCCTGGTGCGATTCTAATCTCCTATGTTTGAACATCTCTAAAACGAAAGTCTTGTCTTATAAAAACACGCTGCAACCCTTTGACCTTAATGGCACCACTATTGATGTCGTAAACTCTGTAAAATTTCTAGGGCTTCTTGTAGATGATTCTTTAAAATGGGATCCACATATCGACGCTTTATCAAGGAAGTTAGGTTCTGCTTGCTTTGCGTTAAGATCTGTTTCCGAGGAGCTTAGCTTTTCTACCTCTAGAATTGTTTATTTTGCTCTTGTTGAGTCGCACCTCAGATATGCTATTCCATTCTGGGGTACATGTTGTGCGACTCAATTTGATCGAATTTTTATACTACAAAAAAGAGCTGTTCGTTACCTACTGAGACTTAACAGTAGAACTCACTGCCGAGATTTCTTTAAAAGATATAAAATACTAACCCTTCCTTGCTTATTCATTTTGGAATCGGTTTGCTTAATTCGTAAGCACGCACCTGCTCTATTAGAGAGACCTTCTCACAACTACCCTCTCAGAAATACTGAGCACGATCTCTATCTTCCAACCCCACACTCAGAGTTAATTAAAAGATCAGTAATCTACAATGCAAAAAAAATGCATAATCACCTGCCATTTAACATCAAATCCATAATATCTCTGACTTCAGTTCGCAAGGCTTTGAAATCATTCTTACTGGAAAGAGCCTTCTACACCGTGAACGAGTTTTACAACACATAATTTTATCCTTATGAACCCCTAGTGTGATAGTTGCCATTACCAACCATGTTTACCGAACTTTGTATATGTATTTTTTTAATTGTTTCGTACTTTTTTATTTTTTACTTTGCTTTTTTATTTTTTTACATTATATTTATGAAAATGTTTATAACATAGTACGACTGACAAAGTACATTTCTAATGTACTTCTTTTAGGATTCTATAATATTAATATTCTAAATTCCTGATTTAAATATTATTTTTCTATAATATTTATGATGTGTTTTTGTCTTGTTTTGTTTGCTAATTTTGATGTTTGTAAACTATTTTTTTTACAACAGCTTTGTCCACAAAATTGTAAAATTTTTTTTGACAATAAAGCATTTATTTATTTATTTATTTATTTATTTATATTCAGGATGTTAACGGAGTGGTCCTATAGCGAGTATATTGAGAAAATGTTAAAAATAGCAAAATGGCGTCATTTTGAACTGTTTCATTGAATAACATATGCGTTTACCAATCTGTCTGGAAGAAAAACTATGTATGTTACCATTGTATATCGTATAATAAGACATGTTATTTTTGAAATCGGTTTTTTTTATAAAAAAATTGTTTAGTCAGTATTCTTATGTTCCAATTCGTTATCCATTTACTAGCAAAGGGAGATATAACCTGCTGCTTCTGAGGTAAACAGATAAGATCTAAAAAAATAATTCTACAAAATTTTGTTTAATTGTGGCTCATCTTAAAAAGGTAATTAGTAAAATTTTTTTTTTTTTAATATTTGAAGGGTTGTAACTTTTTTAGTTTTTAGGACATATGGTCACAGAATGAAAGAGCCGTGTTTTAAACTGTAGAATCCATTTTTTTATCTCGAAATACTCTGTACTTTGACCATTTTGATGCAGAAGTCTCGTAAATTTTTTAAAATTTTATTGAATTTTATTGTGGAAATCATTTTAAGGAACATTGACTTAACGATATTTTGAATATAAACCAAGATAATGTTTAATTCGGGTTCACATATACTGAGATCCCATGCCCAGTCATTGATTACATAATTTAAAAGCTTATAAATTGTGTATAAATCATTAATAGTTATATAATAAATAACAGCCATAAAATAAAAGATAAGTACCCATTAAAAAAACGTTAAAGCATTGTTAGTAGTAAAGCAATACAAACAAAATTAGAATTAACTCATCACTATTTATATTACAATGTTTCAATAAAAACTTCTTAACAGTTTTTTAAGCTGTGCGCTGAAAAACAATACTTTCTATACCGTTGTTCCTTTGGATTTTTGCCTATGCGTTATCCTTCATATTCATACGAACCAAATCAAAATTTCATGGATTAAATAGTCAAAAAAGTCCTTACTCATTATGAGCGTCGATATAAATATAAATAATATTTATAAATTAAATTACCATAATAAATAACAGTACGTACCAGTAGCTTCCTAAGAGGACTGACTTGAGGACTAAACAGCATAATATAATAATATAAAATGACAATAAAAATAACCTCCAAACCTAGTAGAATAAAAACTTACTGTTGTTCTATGCTTTTATTTTAATATTTATATTATTAATCGATTTTTACAGTTATCGATTTACCAGTTTTCTAATTAATCGATTACAGCCCAGCCCTACCCTGAAATAATAATAATGTTGGTTTTAGCGTTTGGCCAATGCCGTTTGATATTGTCCAAATTATTTTTAAAATTATGTTTTGTACAAATCTAAGAGTGTTGTATTCAATTTTTTTAATATTCATTCTTGTATTTAAATGAGTTTTTTTTTCTGTAAAATAACTGTAAGCTTAAATCTAATAATTGTTTTCTTTATTTCTAGGTAAGTTGTATTGATTGGAACTTCAAATCTGTAAGTATATCAGTGAATATAAGTGTTTTATATAAGCAAATAGGGTTTAGATAAATCAACATTTATTAATGATAGACGCCACTGTTTATCTTTGCAAATATTAGTCACCCTATAATTAACCGTTGATAAAAAATTTGGCACCATTTGATATCGAGAACTTGACGCCGCCAGTCTCTTATACAGACAGTAATTTTGTTTGTCAGATAAATTATTTCTCAGAAAACCCCGTGAACAGAACACATAATCATGACTGTTTCTACACATTCAACCAAATTCAGGGAAGTGTTATTGATGAGGAGAGTATTTCTAGTAGTCAGACTTTCCAGGAAAATGCACCTAGCCTGAAAACAGAGGTGTTTATTTTCAAGCGGTTTAATTGGAAAGCTGGGAAAAACCAATAATAAATGAAATTACGATATTTTCATTGAATAGTCAATGATTTGTATATATTTACACTGAATAATTAACTCATATTACAATGTTATTAATGATTGATTTATCCGAGGATTTAACGTAGAAAATAATCAACTGTTCTTATAATAATTCGACCTTATATATACGTGCATGGTTCTTTTTGTATAAGGTAGTCATAATTTCCGTTTATACGGGACTGTCACCATATCTGACCATCGCATATTGCTACATGTCCCGTATATTTGTGGGATATAATTGCTTTCTGCTGCTACCTGGAGATAAAGTTTATTTTTCGAATGTCGTGACATTTATGTTTGCAATCTGATTTACTTCTCGACTCGTTTTTAATTATCCTAATATTCTACAAGTGTACCTAACAAGTCCGGAAAAAACATTTTCTGCAAGTGTTAGGTACAATAGTTTTTCTACAGACGTGTGTAAATAAGTAGAAACTTATTTAGTATATTTCTTCTTAATTTGTCCGCCTTCTCCCTGTCTCAATGTTTTCAAAAAACATTGGATGCGATTAAGTTCTGATTCCATTTACATATAGATGTTAGATTAATATAAGTACGTACGTGTGAGCAATTCCTTTGCCTATGGCCTTAAAACTTAATATTTAGATTTATTTCTTATTACTTGAGAATTCTTTACTGTCGCGCTGTCACATAAATCCGTATCTATTAATAATTTCTTTAGCATTAATAAGTTACATAATAAGATATGAGTCAATAAGCTAGGGCGTTTTGTTAAGTTAAAATTAAATAAATAATTCGTGTTAAAAATCGGTTCAGATATAACATACATATCATATATCTAACTTACCGTTTCTAACAAATAAAATTAGTTTTGAGATCGGCTGCAATCATAATTTCGTGCATTTCCGTTAAGTATTTAATGATGGCTGCCTTATTCTAATAAGACTCGAAATTTTGTTGTACACATACACAAAACAATGGACTATTTTGTTTTTGCTAAAATTTGTTCATCTATGCATTTATTTACCTTATTTTAATATAAGACTCAGAATTTTGTTACACACATACATACACAAAACAGTGGACTATTTTATTTCTATATAAAATTTATTCATCTATGCCTGGGCAATCCGATGACCTCATATTATAAATCTTATTTATTCATTTATTGCGTCCGCACTCATAATATACAGGGTGTTTCACAACTTATCCACGAAATTTTAACCACATATGCACTGTTACGAAAGAAGTTGATTTCTAAAAAAAATGTAATAAAAGTCCTACATAAATTAAGTTATAATTTTGAATGTCAATAACAAAATGAAAAATAAATATCTGTATTTTGCGCTCATCGTTGCGATATCACAACACTCATTAATAATTTCTTGTAGCAAATGTTGTACCAATCCACTAAAGAAAACAAAATACCAGGAATTTTTTGATTTTTCGTATTGATAAGAACATGTAAATAATGTTTAATCTGTATCGTGAGTGATCTGAATGAACAACGGTCGATTTTTGTGAATTTAAAAAAAGTATTTTGCGAGTTTATGTTTTTCGATATTTATTAAAAATGGCACATGTGTACAGTAATGAGGAGTTAGTGGATATTGTTTTAGCGTACGGAGAAGCAGGGCAAAATTCGCAAACGGCTTCTCGTTTGTATGCAAACCGATTTCCGAATAGGCACATACCACATCCACAAACATTTACTTCAATAATTGTTTTACGTGCACGTGCTAGTGGAGATTTGCGCCCCAGACGTGGGGTGGATGGGGGTCGGGTTCGCCCACAACGCGTTTTAAACGCCGAAGAAAAAACTTTTGCATATTGTGGAAGAAAATCGAGGAATAAGTATAAGGAGGTTAGCGCAACAGGTACCAGAAGTCTCACATGCGACAGCGTGGCGCATATTACATGAAGCCCAACTGTACCCTTATCACGTTCAGACAGTCCAGGCGTTGCTACCCACAGATTACCCCCTCACAATAAGATTTTGTGAGTGGTTGTTGCAAAAAAATGCTCGAAATGCCCGTTTTACAGCTGATATTTTCGCTACCGATGAATCAATGTTTACTCGTAATGGTATAACCAATCTTCACAATACACACGTTTAGTCCTTTGAAAATCCTCACGCAATAGTCCAGACAAACTTCCAACATCGTTTTTCTTTAAACATGTGGGCAGGTATTGTCAATGAACGTCTAATTGGACCGTTCATATTGCCAGATCGGATGGATGATCACCAGTATTTGGAATTTCTTCGGAATGATTTGCCGGTCCTTCTTGAAGATGTGCCATTGTCGGTCCCAGCAAGGATGTGGTTTCTGCACGATGGGGCACCTCCGCATTTTCGTTTAGAAGTTCGTAATTTTTTGAATGAGGTACAGCAAATACGCTGGATCGGTAGGGGTGGACCAATTGCATGGCCTCCACGGTCTCCCGATCTAAATCCTCTGGACTTCTTTTTATTGGGATACTTGCAAAACGAGGTATACCGTGCTCCAGTTCAGAATATTGAAGATCTGCGTGACCAAATCACAGTGGCTGCCGATAATTTGAGACTTCAAGCACAGCAGGAAGGAGGTGTATTTCAGTTAGTGCGCCGAAATTGGATTAGACGCGCCCAAGCTTGCATTGGAGCAAATGGAAACAATCTTGAACAGCTTTTATAAGTAAGTGAACTGGTAAACTGTATTATTTTATTATCTCGATTTCTGTACGACTTTTATTACATTTTTTTTTGAGAAATCAACTTCTTTCGTAACAGTGCATATGTGGTTAAAATTTCGTGGATAAGTTGTGAAACACCCTGTATACGTAATATTTGACTGAACACGTTATCGAAGTTTCGATGTCGGGATTTTGCCTTGTCGAGGTTACGACATGCAGTGTTAAGTTTGCATAAAAGTGATCCCAATAGTATTTTCAATACTAAAATTAAGATACTATTGAAATCCTTGTGTATAATAGACGAATTACTAAAATTTGGCAAGTTATCTTAACGAGTATAACCAGAATAGAAATTAATAGATTAAATTGTAAACTAGTGAAAACAACCTATAGGAATTGATTACAGATCTGATTGGAAATCAGGTGTGAGGTCATATTCTGTAAAGTCTGGTCCTTCTTTTTCTTTCATAAAATGAAGTTATTAGGTCTTAGTTGGACGCCGATTTCATAAAGTCATATTTTCATGACATCAAATATTATTGTTTACTTTCCGGTGTTTGTTTTAAGTAGGTTATATTTTTTATAAGAATCTTTCGTCGACAATATAACGTATTCTACTGTAATTTACTTTAGAGACATCATTTCACGTCCACATCTGTTTTATAAGGTCCCGACGAGTTGATCAATACATTTATCGCTTTCCTTTAAAAATCACACTTTTCGTATCAAATATTTATCTCACGTGTCTCTATTATTGAACAAGGTTACATATAATATGTATTCTGATTTCAGTAGTATTAACAATTTACATTCGGACAACTAAAATAGTTCCCAAGGATCCTCTCTCCGTTTCAATTTAAAAAAAGAACTCCCGCCCGCTACCTAAAACACGAGAGTTTATACGTTTTTAACGTATGAACTAATTGTGTAGCTGTGGTTAACCATAATAAACACTTCGGCTGTATTTATTAAGTGGGGAGTTCAATTTGATCGCATAATCTATCATCGTATAAAAATATATATTTTTAGTTGTGGGTATGAGGAGGCGGATTTTCGTGTTTTATTCTTAAAAATATTCCGTCTGTGGCAAGGCAAGGTCTGCAGAACTTTTCCTTTGGTTCTGTGCCAAGTGAACATAATGCGCATTTTTCGCGAATATCGATCAGGAAAATTGCACCATTTCGTCAGTAGCTTTACAGAGTAAGGGGACAGTGTTTTGAAGTAACGATAAAGTATGGTAGCTATTGTAAATTTGAAGAAACTACGTAAATACGTTTATGGTTAATGTTTAAATTGTCGGTATTGTCTGAAATGATTTTTACGAATTTCGAACATTATAAGCTTTCTTACACTGGGTACCAAATCTTTGAGTATTTACGAAATATAAAGGAATCCACTTTTTTATAATTAAGACGTTTTTGTTTAATTTCAGACATGAAAGTCTTAATTTAAACACTGAATTCATTATGTAAACCTTACAGTCTTATTTAGAGGGTAAATTTAGAGTTTAAAATTCATTTAGTTGGAAGAGGGAAGAGTACTAAATTTAAACATTCAATTCAAAATTTAAACTTTGAATTTGCTCTATAAACTTTATTTAGAATCTAAAGTCTAAATTTCGATTTGACAATTTGAATTCAGGGTTTAAAGTCTACATTTTGAGGTAAAAATCTCAATACGCAGGCCACAAGGAAAGAGAAGGGTTGTATTTAAACACTGTTTTTAAAATAACTACATTCACTTTTAAATTGGATTTTAAAATATAAATTTAGAGTTTTAAGTGACAATGCGCAGGCCACAAATGCTGCGAAAATAGTTGAGCGATAGAAGAGAGAAAATACTTGAATTCAAAATTTATATTTACACTTTAACGCTGAATTCAGATTGTAAAGTCTAAATTTTGATTTTAAAGTTTATATCAAGGGTGTAAAGTATGAATTAAGAGTGAATACTGGATACCAATTCTTTGAATATTTACGAAGTGTAGAGAAACCCACTTTTTTATAATTAAGACTTTATAGTTTAATTTCAGACATGAAATTTTTAATTTAAGCACTGAATTCAGAATGTAAACTTTACAGTCTTGTTTTTAGTGTAAATTTAGACTAAAAAAACTCATTTAGTTGGAAGATGGAAAAAAGTGACTTTAAACATTCCATTCAAAATTTAAACTTTGAATTTGCACTATAAACTTTAAATTCAGATTCTAAAGTCTAAATTTCGATTTGACAGTTTCAATTCAGGGTTTAAAGTCTACATTTAGAGTTGAAAATCTCAATGCGCAGGCCACAAGGAAAGAGAAGGGCTGAATTTAAACGCTGTTTTGAAAATAACTATATTCACTTTTAAATTGGATTTTAAAATATAAATTTATAGTTTTAAGTGTCAATGCGCAGGCTACAAAAGCTGCGAAAATAGGTGAAAGATATATAAAATAATTATTAAATTTAAACACTGAATTCAAAATATGAACTTTTTGATTTCCATCTTAAACGCTGAATTCAGATTGTAAAGTCTAAATTTTGATTTTAAAGTCTATATCAAGGGTGTAATGTATGAATTAAGAGTTGAAAGTTCCAAAGCACATTCAAGAAAATCTGCGGGAATGGTTTGAAGATAGAAAAAAACAAGATGACTAAATTTAACCACCGAATCCAGAATTTAAACTTTTAATTTACACTTAAAACACTAAATTTAGTATTTATAAAGTCTCAATGCGCAGGATATAAATTCCGCGGGAATGGTTGGCATAAAGAAGCTGGCAAAGGACTCAATAACCGTGAATTTCCCTGCAAAGCAGGATGTTACAGGGAGAACCAGGAGAGTGTCATTAACATCGGTTTCATACTTTAAAATTTAAACCGAAACTCGGAAATCGGACTTTAAACTCAGATTTTAGACTTTAAACTTTGAGTTCAGACTTTAAACACCCAGTTCAGACTTTAGAATCTGAATTCAGAATTGAAATTCCGTATTTAGACTTTAAAGTGTGACTTTTGTAAACAAACTCTTTCGTAAATATCAAGAAAGATGATCATAAAAAATAGCGTATGACATCTTAAGAAAGGTCTAAAGTGTGTTCACCCAGTACACTTCCCTCTGGCTCGAAAATAAATTAATTTGTTATTCTGTTGATGCTTGGCTGACGCTCTCTGCAACATAATATTTCTGATGCGGCCGCACGGACACCGTAAAAGATGGCCGGTCGGTGTTTTCGTTAACGATGCGTTAACGAGGATCAAAAGTTTTATATTAGTTTTTTTCGCTGCCCTTTTTTGCGTCGAATATCGCATTTCGGGTGTCGGCTTTATTTGACGATCGCTATCGAGTCAATTAAGAACTGAATTAAACTACGTTTTTTTCGGTGGCATTCGTGTATGTATCTTTATTAATGCAGTAATAATTCTGGTAAAAAGGGCCACTTCCTTTCACAAATTGTTGTAGTATAAAAATTATTAATTTTATTCTAAGCAATTGTTATGTTATAACGTAATAACGTCTCCGCCTTCTAATGGAAATGTAAGTAGTTTAGGTATCTCAATGTTTGCTTGTGGCTTATTTATTATTTAATGTTCGACTAGTCTATTATTGACAAATAAGGACATTATGTCTAAGTTAATTAAATAAGAAATAAGGCCCTAGGGCATTAAAAATAATAAAGTTATTAAAACTAGATTTTCCGCAAGAAATGTATTTACTCGGACATTAAACGTTGTTTTATAAGGGCTAACGGTTTCGGTCGACGTATATCCCTTGGGCCCTCGGGAAACACTGTTTCGACCTCAAGCGTTATTAGCCTTACAATACCCTTGATACCTTAACTAAAAAGAACTCTAAATAGTTTACAATTCGTATATCAACTTATTATTAATGATACTGAATAGTTTAGCAAATACCTATATCAACGTTCCTTTTTACAATGTTGAATTCTCAATCCCTTACAGACATGTGTTTAATCATATGCCATGTTTCTAATCTAAACTGTAGGTCGGATCCAACCGATCGTATGTATCTGGTTTCAAATCTCACCCCTCCTTAGCACGTATTTTCATATCGGATTCACTAATTCAACTGTCAGTTCTCTAAAATGAAAGATTCATAGAATATGATCTAGAAAGGGATACACGTAATTCTGATTTTTAAAGGAACACAACACTTGAAAAAAAATGGTTTGCCGTCTTTTTGCTTCTTTAAGAAAAGAATACTACAAACCAGAAACTAACTAATAATAACATTTGCTTTGTATCTGATTAGTTTAATTCAAACCACAATAATTTATGGATGGATACTGTTGAAGTCGATCTGAATTTCGACCTGTTGGAGGGGGGGCACGAAACGATAAACCAACTGACTAAAACAAAAAAATCGTAATGCTTTTTGTATTACCGTAATTTCGGTTTCTGCATGTTGGTAATTTGCCAACTAATAGCCAAGTCAACCACAATTTAGCCAACTGCTCAAGGTATAGTGATGCCGCGATTCGTAATTTGATCTTTTAAATCTTGAAACTATTTTAGCCAGTTAGAAAAATATACAAAAATAAATTATTTATTTAACATCCTTATCTATTGCGAAACGGAATTCAGAATATACGCTAAAAATGGCAAGTACCACTTGAAATATAAAAAAAAATTCCAGGATTCGCGAAGCGTAATACGTCATTGTCGGCACACATTCGTTTAATCTAATCAGGGCCCTTATTTATATCGCATTACATAATATCGGTAATTAGGACAAAATGCGTTCCAATTTTTAATTTTAAAATACAAAAAAATTCCGCCAGTTTTTTAATCTTTGAGTGCCTCTTCTTTCGTCATAACGTAATCTGATCAGAATCCCGATCAGGTCTAATTATAGGCAAGGAAGGGTTTTCAAATCGTGTCACGTGCAAAACGAGGGGCGGAAGATGTCAAAAAAGGGCTGATAACCAAAGATCTATTATGCCGTAAAAAATCCAAGGCAACAGAACAATGGCCCTAAAAGGGATGTGCGTGTTGCTTTCAAATATATTGAATCGGCGAAAAAACACTATTTAAATGCAGTTATTGAACAAAATCGGCGTCCGTTCTGAAGGGGGTGGTTTTTAAAACGTAATTTTTTTGTTTTTGTAGTTGGAAAGGGTCACTCTCTTTTGAAACTAAAGTGGCACCTTTCGGTGATTAAACATTCTTTATAGACGTCCAGGAAGCCATTGTTTTAAACGTGACCTCAAGAAAATTAAGAAATTAACTTACTTAACTAGTACAGAAAGCGAAACTTTTCCACACGCGTTAGGTACAATACTTTTTATAAGAGTGTGAGGAACATTAAATAGTTGTCAGAGTTATTTTAAATAATTTATTGCAGTTAAAGTGAAAACACAATTCATTCTTACATTATTTTTATTTGTTATTAACAATATCAATGGGCAAATAACAGTTACCTGCAATCGTTAAATTTGTGGCTGAAATTAATTGGCGTTTAACTGTTATGGAAAGATTTCTTGCCATTTCAAAATTATTCGTGCCTTGTATATGTTCAACATGAGATGGTTGAAGATCAGTTGTTGTTGGTTGCTGCGATTTAGAAGTGGTAGCCTGGTTTTGGAGATAAGTTCAAATTTGGTTCCCCGTTTATAACAAAACTTCTGCGTTGATGGGTTTTATCTTCAGAAACTGTAATTACATCAGTAGTTGGACGTTCTAAAATTCTAAACGTAGATAATATGGATAACCAAAGAAAGTCTTTACTTTAGTTAGAAGTAAAACTGGCTCGGGGAAGAGGGGGGGGGCTAAACCGCCAATACTTATTTTATACTATTTGTATCATTTTAGCTTAAAGTGGCCCCTTAAATACTAACGCGTTATTAAAAATCCATACCTAGCAGAAACAAATGAAATACATGTTCGTATTCTTATATTTTATTATATATCCGAGGATTATAAAAAATATGTTAATGAATAAAAAAATATGAAACATATGAGCATTTAAATAAATATTTCAAACCCTATTTAAAATATTTGTCTAAATGTTAATAGGAACTGTATTATTTTTATTTATTTAATAACAATTTCTTTTATTTGCTTTGGGGAGATTAAAAAAAGTATGACGGGAACATGGCCGCCATTTTTTCCTACTACATATCGATTTTTATAATGCGTGTTTGTAGTTAAAAAAATGATATTTTACCTTAAATATCTTGGAAAATGTTATATTTTTACATTGAATATATATAAAACTTGCCTGGTTTTTTCGTAGATTCTAAAAATTTAGTAAAATATCATTATATTTAAAATAAGAAAACTTCTATTAGTTTTATTATATATATTATTTATTTGATGATCAATTGCTTTTTCGAAAGTAAATTTGAATTCTCCATAAAAATAGTTTTTATAAATAACTTTTACTTACCTGGATGTCCCTGTATAGATTCTGCACTCTCATGCTTCTGACTGCAAAATTTCATCAAAGGATTTACTCTTTTTTAATCCCTTGGTGTATACCTAGTATGGTTTTCTATAAGATTAAAAAAAAGTTTAGATAAGATGTCTAGATCGTAACCTAATCTCTCAAAAAATTATTATTACCTGTGGAAACGAATCCAGCAGTCAGATATTTATTATTTGGTTACGTTTAGTTTGGAAAATATTATCAGGTTTAGGAATGTTTTATGAGTTTATTGATACAACGCATTTGAAATTACGCTGTAGAATATTAAATTTACCCGTTCAAGTGCAGGCGCACTTTCTGTTTCATTTGCGTTGTATTTTTTTGCTCGATAAATGAGAGGAAAAATCCAAATTTGTATCAGTTTCTAGAGCTCTGTTAGACATAATCTAAATATATAATGAACCAAATTCAGACAGACGCTTAGCGAAGCATTATTACACTTTTTACCAGTGGATAAGTTGTTATCCTCTTTTGCTAAAATTAAAAAGGAATTATCTATTTCACAACATCCTCCAAAATTACACATAATACATGTGCTTACGATGCATGAAATACATATTTTTCAATGAGTGCATTCACACACACACACAAACCTGGTTCAAACAAAATGATAATAGGGCCACCAAAATCCAAAACATCGGGTCAAGACCGGTGACATTGTTACCATGTGAGAACGAAAAAAATTGTGTTTAGCCTAATATCACTTTAATCACAAAGAGATTAGAAATTGAAAAAAGTTGCAACACATTTACATTGCAGCAAAGTACGCTTATTAATTAAGTATAGTTAAAATTACACTTTGATGTTGTGTCATTAAAATATCTTGTATGAGATTGCAAAATTTTCAAAAAGATACTATAAATAGAAAATGTCTGTGAACTTTGTGCAGTCGTTTCCCGTATAGAAACGTGCATCATTTGACGGGGCAGAAACATATTCTTACGTCTGATTTTAAAATTACACTTTTAGAAAAAAATTAAGGATATTGAACATTGTTATTAATTTTTAAACTACAATAGTTTGAAAATACGCTGTGGAATATTAAAGTTATCCTTCCTATTTAAATTTGTTTTATTTTTTTGTTCGATAAATGAAAGGAAAAATCCAAATTTCTATCAGTTCCCAGAGCTCTGTTAGACATAACTTAAATATACAGGGTTCCCCATAATAGACTACCCATTTTAATAGCTCAATAAACTTCTTAAAACTTAATTCCAATCTACTCTGGGATTTACTGTAACATACGACTTATCCTAACTTTTAAAAATGACGTCTTTTAAGTGATCGCCATCAACTTCAATGCAATTTTTGAAGATTGGACAAGAAATTATGAAATTATTCATGACACAATGAAGCAAAATCTGATCTATTCCTCGGACTTTGACTTCTTGGATGTTTTCTGGACGAGTTGCAAAAACCTTCGCATCTAAATAGCCCCACAGGAAAATGTCTGGTGCAGTTAAGTCCGGGGATCTAGAAGGCCTAGAGCTCTGTTAGACATAATCTAAATATATAATGAACCAAATTCAGACAGACGCTTAGCGAAGCATTATTACACTTTTTACCAGTGGATAAGTTGTTATCCTCTTTTGCTAAAATTAAAAAGGAATTATCTATTTCACAACATCCTCCAAAATTACACATAATACATGTGCTTACGATGCATGAAATACATATTTTTCAATGAGTGCATTCACACACACACACAAACCTGGTTCAAACAAAATGATAATAGGGCCACCAAAATCCAAAACATCGGGTCAAGACCGGTGACATTGTTACCATGTGAGAACGAAAAGAATTGTTATGTTTAGCCTAATATCACTTTAATCACAAGGAGATTAGAAATTGAAAAAAGTTGCAACACATTTACATTGCAGCAAAGTACGCTTATTAATTAAGTATAGTTAAAATTACACTTTGATGTTGTGTCATTAAAATATCTTGTATGAGATTGCAAAATTTTCAAAAAGATACTATAAATAGAAAATGTCTGTGAACTTTGTGCAGTCGTTTCCCGTATAGAAGCGTGCATCATTTGACGGGGCAGAAACATATTCCTACGTCTGATTTTAAAATTACACTTTTAGAAAAAAGTTAAGGATATTGAACATTGTTATTAATTTTTAAACTCCAATAGTTTGAAATTACGCTATGGAATATTAAATTTATCCTTTCTATTTAACTTTGTTTTATTTTTTTGTTCGATAAATGAAAGGAAAAATCCAAATTTCTATCAGTTCCCAGAGCTCTGTTAGACATAACTTAAATATACAGGGTTCCCCATAATAGACTACCCTAATAGCTCAATAAACTTCTTAAAACTTAATTACAATCTACTCTGGGATTTACTGTAATATACGACTTATCCTAACTTTTAAAAATGACGTCTTTTAAGTGGTCGCTATCAACTTCAATGCAATTTTTGAAGATTGGACAAGAAATTATGAAATTATTCATGACACAATGAAGCAAAATCTGATCTATTCCCCGGACTTTGACTTCTTGGATGTTTTCTGGACGAGTTGCAAAAACCTTCGCATCTAAATAGCCCCACAGCAAAATGTCTGGTGCAGTTAAGTCCGGGGATCTAGAAGGCCAATTTAAATCTCCAAATCGTGAAATGAGTCGCCAATTAAATACTTCTTGCAGAACTCTCATAGAGTTTAATAATAAGGCATTATTTAGTAATCCCCTTCTTTCTAAATCAGGAATTAAAAAAATCTCAAGCGTATTTACTTAACGCTCGGACTGTTAGAGGATGGTTATTTCCATCTTCAAAATAATATGGACCGATAATGCCAATTGATCCTACCGCACACCAAACAATAACCTTTGGATTATGGCGATTGTAATGATTTTTTGAGGATTTTCGTTTGACCAATACCTAAGATTCTGTTTATTAACCATTCCGTTCAAATAAAAATTTGCCTCGTCACTCATTAAAAGATTCTGGATGTCTCCTCGATGTAAATTTAAAAATCTTGATAAAAAGCTAACTTGGCTTGTTTATCTTGATAACTAAGATGTTGCACCATTTGGTATTTGTACGGATGAAATTTTAAGCTCTCGTGAAGTATTCGATGTGGGCTCCCTTTTGATATTCCCAAAATAAAGGATTTCGTGAACACAGTTCTGACTCGTTCAATAGTTTCAGCAGTACGAATTGTTCTTCGATATCCAGGTTTCTTCAAATTTTGTACAGAACCTTTTTCACGCCAGTGTTGAATTCATGACAACAATCTTAGGGTTTGGAGCATGACCCTTATTGTTGTTAAATTGACGACGGAATGCACGCCTTACTTCTTCTATTGAGTTACCTCTTAAGTTTCTACGCAAAAAAACTCGTTGAACTGAATAATCCATGATGATTAAAACTAAACGTTAAATTAATTATGTATCAAAACCTAATGACAATTAACTGATTTATTAAAAAAATTACGCTTTACGAAAATCATTTGATCCTTTTGTTTTATGACAAGTGCCTACTCGATTAATAACATGTTGATTAAAATCCCAAAGGCCATAGAAGATAATGATATAAAGAAAAACGTACTGACTTGTCTCATATAGAATTTATTTCAATATCAAAATAAGTATTACATTATGGGGAATCTTCTATAATAAACCAATATCAAACAGACGTTTAGGGAAGCACTATTACACTTTTTACCAGTGGATAAGTTGTTATCCTCTTGTGCTAAAATTAAAAACGAACTATCTAGTTCGCAACATCCTCCAAAATTAAACTGATTTCAGTGCTTACGGTGCGTGAAATACATATTTTTTAATGGGTGCATTCACACACAAACACACACACACACGCACAAACCTGGTTTAAATAAAAAGATAATAGGGCCACCAAAATTCAAAACAATGCGAACACCGGGTGAAGACCGGCAACATTGTTACCATGTGAGAACGAAAAAGATTATTATGTTTAGCCTAATAACACTTTAATCACAACGAGATTAGAAATTGAAAAAAGTTGCAACAAAATACGCTAATTAATTAAGTATAGTTATAGTTAAAATGTTCAAAAAGATACTAAAAATAGAAAATGTATGTGAACTTTGTGCAGTCATTACCCGAAAACGAAAAGTAGCACACATAATTTGATTCCGCAGAAAAATATTGTTCCAATTACGTATAATATTAAAAATACACTCTGCAATAAATGTTAAGGATTTTGAAAATTACTGCTGGTTTTAAGTTTCAATACTTTTTTGAAAATGTATCCTTTCTGAACTTTTATTTTTAAGTAATATAACTAATTGATAGTATTTTAATTAAAGTAATTAACTACAGGACGATTCAAGTAAGGTTTTGAAATGTTTAAATATCTACAGGTTCAAGGATAATGTGTAATAAAAGTGTTTGTTATAAATTTTACTAGGCTGATACCTTGCCTATATGCAACAAAAAAATTACAATTTTATCTCTCTTCTAAAAAGGAATAGTAGAAACATTTTTATAAATTGATAATTGTCGGGTTATTTATTTATAGTATTTTGATTTATTTGTTGAAATTCTCGGAAACTTTCGACATTTAAGAATTTTTAACAATGGATTCTTAAAAGAAGTAAACCACTGCAGGAAGTATCTCTATTAACACGTAAAAAAATATAAAATATGAATTTAAAAATTTAAATAAAATTGGAAGTGTCTGTTTTTACTATGAATTGATATAATTGTCTGAACATTGTCGGGTTATTTATTTATAGTATTTTGATTTATTTGTCGAAATTCTAGAAAACCCGAGGTGTAAACCACTGCAGGAAGTCTTAGGCATAGTGGTTTAATAAAAGTGTTGTTTTTAAATTGAAAAGCTGTGAATTAGATTGTCCAATATCATAACATATCGGAGAGAGAATAAAATTATTTTATTCAAAAATGTAGGGCATATCATTACCTACAGAAAAAGTTATAATGACTTTCCTTTCCCCTCTCTTTGGAGTAAGAATAATAATGGTCATTCAATGCTTAAATACATATTTTTTTAATTGTTCGTCTTTCCGATGAACAAAAAATATATAGGCTGTTCCAATAGCAGTAACATTTTTTTAATATTAAAAAAAAAGTTGTAGACCCCGTTCAAAATATAAGTACAAACCCTGTACATGGGGCGTAGCCTAGGTGCTCTACCTTATTATAGGTTCAAAAATAAATTCAATTTTGCCAAATGTCAAAATATAACAGCAAAATAAAAACAAAATGCTAAAAATTAAAGAAATAAATAATTTTTGTACAAAAATATCAAAATAAAAAGTTAATTATTTAAAATGGTAACGAGGAAATAACATGTAGAACATAAAACAGGTAACATATTACTTAAGAATTACCATGAATACCAATCTCCCAACGAAATCATTAATAGAGAAGCAATTAGAAAAAAGTTTCTCACATTTGGCATCGATTTTCGTCACGTAAATTCTCAACCGCCCAAAATTAAATCATATCCTTTCCTTTAATTTAACCGATTTTGCATCTCTTGCCGTTTAGAGATAACCAGTAGAGGCATCGCCACTAAGAAACCAATTTTGTACCAGACATAAAATGTTAAACTTGCTACACCCTGTATATAAAGTCATTACAGGTTCGTAATATCCTAGCACCTATCGAAAACGTATAGTGGAACTAGTTAAAAGTTATTCATGTGGCCGGGTGCCCAAAAAAAGCTGTTCAATGCACTTTCATGGTCAAGGTATGGCGTTGTTGGACCGCGTCTCGAAAAATGTTTCTTGAAGGTCAAAACATGAGGGGTCTGGTGCTTTAAACTCTGCGTTAGGACTCGCGTCACTGCCTATAATGCGACCAAAACCATAACAATTAATAGCGTCCAATTAAAAATGTACAGGCAACCATAACAACACGGGAATTAGAGGAGGATATGAGGCAAGAATATTCAGATTTTATAATTGGATTACGAAACTTTTCTGTGATAAATATTAATTTGTTAGGGGAGAGAAAAGATGATTAAGTTTTTCTAAAATTCATAATTTGCTTTTAATTCATTTAGTTGACTAGATTTATAAACATTGTAAAAAGCTACAAACAAGAAGTGTACAAGATTATAATAGTCTGTCTACTTCACAAACTCAAAATGGTATTAATTCTTGCCACTGCTAATAAAAATACTACTGTTTCAAGCTCGCACGTAAACAGCTTTAAAAGTTATTAACAAATTAAGATTTAAAAAAAAGGAGTGTAGTTATTTGCAAATAAGTCGGAAACTTTCGACATTTAAGAATTTTTAACAATGGATTCTTAAAAGAAGAAATTTTTAATAAATCTGTTCCGGCTATCGGAATTGTATCTCTATTAACACGTAAAAAAATATAAAATATGAATTTAAAAATTTAAATAAAATATGGTATTATATAGACCAGTGGTTCCCAATGTTTTTACTCTATGGAACCCTTTTTCGAAAATGATATAGCTTAAGTTTTTATTGTATCCTTCGAACCACACTGTTCTAATTAGTTTTTTAACTGCACCTAAATTGTTAATTAATTCAAAATAGGCTCATTTTATGAGAAATCAGTGAAAAAAATTTCAGCGGGATATTGTTCCCTTAAGTGTCTAGATAGTATCATATTTTTTAAAATTTTTAAATTAATATTTAATAGTATAAAAAAAAAATTATTCCTTAAATATAGACATTTTGAAGTCGATGCCCAAAGCAGCCTCACCAACCGTCACAAAATATAGTTGATGTATTTTATGTTACATTTAAACCAAACCTTACATCTTTTAAAACTGATGCACACTGAATCACTTGCTCTCACGACCCTTTTGTGGAACTGCGCAAGCGCAAACTGCTATTTCCATCCAATCGCTGAGTCCAAAGTTAAATTGCAATATTGGCTTCCTATCGGACATTTGTGTATGTGATGTATATCCAATTGTATGACATAATACAAAAACTGTCGAATAGAGAAGTAAACGGCATGCACTATTAAAATTAGATTTTATAATAAATATTTAAGAAAAATAAATAAAAGATAATTATTTTTGACAGCTACGTTTTTTGAGTTGAATATATTTAATACTTTCGAGTTTTCATTAACTATTATGATATTGATAATATATATGTCCCTAAACCATTCTGTGGTGGACAAAAGCCAAGCAAGTTGTAGCACAGAATAAAATGCAACAGCTACAGAGATTAGCATGCCTGACGGTTACAGGCGCAATGAGATCCACACCTACGATGGCAATGCAGGTGCTGCTGTGCTTGCCGCATCTGGATGTATTTCTGAAAAGCGAGGCAGAGAGAACGGCAGTCAGGCTGCATGCCGTTGACCTGTGGTGGGGAAAAAACTGGGGTCGGGGACATACCCGCATGTTCCTGGAGGCTGTCGCACGATAACCTCTTGTGGAACACCGAACGGATGCCCTGATCCCCCGCTTCGTTTTAAATAAAAACTTTGAAATTGACATCAGCTGCTCAACAGAACCAGGAAAAGAGGCAGACATACACATCTACACTGACGGCTCGCAGAATTAATCTGGGGCTGGCTTTGGAGTGTATGTACCAGAACTCGACCTGGAAATTAGTATGGCCCCAGGCAAAGGGGTGACTGTCTTCTAGGCAGAACTGCTTGGAATTCTGCAGGGTGCCGTACAAATAGAAAAAGAAAGAATAAGATGTAAAAAAGTTATTATTCTCACAGACAGCAGAAGTCTTGCAAATCCTAAAAAGAAGACGGTTTCCTAGTGGAATACGGTCATAGTGTCCTGGATTAAGGGGCATAGTGGAATCGAAGGAAATGAAAAAGCAGATAAGTTGGCAGATAAGAGCACAGGGCAAACCATGTGGCCCTGAACCCTTCGTGCCGCTATCCTCTAAGGCGATCAATCTAAAGATAAACGAACAGTCTACAAAGATTCTAAAAGAGAGATGGGAGAGACAGTGCTTTAGACACTCAGGTGCCGCAATTCGTGGCCTTGAGGCCGCTCAGACAGAGTAGCTCCTCGGCCTCTCTCGAGGAAACTGGTAGGAATGCAACAGAACACTGTAAGCTAAACAAACACCTTCGCATCTTGGGTGTCCTCCCGGATCCAAGTTGTAGGGGGTGCAACGAGGACGACGAGACTGCTAAACATGTTCTTTGTTACTGCTCAGATCTTGTAAATACTAGAGAATCCATTATGGGGGAAAGATGGCCTGAAATGGCCACAATCGGAGGATACTCGGCCTTTTCGGTGCTGAACTACATCAATGCTGTTGGCTGGCTCGACGAGTAAAACTCCGAAGGAGGTTACAATGGGACAATTACTAAGTAATAGGTTGGCGCAAGTCTCCCCTCTATACTCTCTATCTATCCTATCTATGTCCGTACACCTAATGTAGGTCGTAGTCATTAAATACTAATTTATTAATTTGAAAATTTAAACTCAAGACCGTTCAAATTAATAAAATTACATAACGGAATAGCAAAAGAGATACCTTTTAGCAATAGGGGGTTGTATGTCTATTACTCACCTCAATGCTTCAGTTTGAAAAGGGTATTTAAAAAAATGTAAATTTTATTATAAAACTCCTTGTCTTTATCGCCCTTATACCTGTCTTTTTAATATTGTTTTCTAGGCTTAGGATATATATGCATTTGCATGAAAGCATATGCAAATGCATATTTTGGCCATTTTTGTATTTAAATGCGTATTTTGCAGTTAGTACAGGAAAAATGCATATATTCTAATTTTTCTAAATATATTTTTATTTCCCAAAACAAATTTGATGTATTTCAAATATAATCCATAATAATAAAATAATAAAAAATGTCTAGTTGCTGGAGGCCAAGGGTTTTACCCATCCCTTCATAAATTGTTTTAGGTACCCAATAAAACATCTGTGCTTTAAAAACTATTGGATTTACCACGGATTTACAATAATAAATATGCACGTTTTAAGAATGTTAGAAATAATTTTTCAATTCAGTTTAGTTTACCCATTGTGTCGTGAACATTGTCCAACATGCCGAAAGAAAAGCGTTCATTAAGGGCGGTATTAAATCAATTCGTGAAAGATTTTCCTGATTTTACGACTGACGGTTTTCTGCTGTTTAGTAAATATTGTAATGTTTCTGTTACTGCGAACAAGAAATCCCAAGTGACACAACACATAGGAACTACAAAGCATCACATCCAAAAAAGTAAAAAGTGTGCTCAGAAACAAGTTTTAATCACCACAGCATTTTCACCAGGACCGGGACCCAAACGATCAAAGTTTAATGAGGATTTGTGCAAGGCGTTTATTAGTGCGGATATTCCACTGAATAAATTAAGTAACCCTGCCCTGATGTCATTTTTAGAGCAGTACACAAAGACATCAATTCCACATGGTTGATCCATGTTAAGGAAAAACTATGTTCCAGATTTGTACAATAAGACAGTTACCGAATTGCGGGAAAAAGTAGAAGATACAAGTATATGGGTGTCACTAGATGAAACAACTGATGTGAAACAGAGATGTGTTGTTAATTTTGTTTTTGGTGTGTTGGGTGTAGAAGCAGAAAGGGATAATTCATATTTACTTACAATGAAGACCTTAGACGAAGTAAATCGTTCAACTGTTTTCAACGACTTTCTCACTCTTTTATGGCCCAGTGGTATTAAATATGGTACAGAGTTAGTGGCAATTACAGATGCTGCTCTATACATGTGTAAAGCAATGAGTGGTCTACAAATATTGTACCCTAAAATGATACATGCTACATGTCTTGCCCATGCACTTCATCGAGTTGCAGAACAAGTTCGTGCTTTTTATCGAGTGAACGATCTGATTTCCTCGGTGAAGAAAGTATTCCTAAACTCGACTCGGGTAGAAAAATTTAGGGAAACTTCAGGAAACATCCCCCTGCCCCCATCACCAATTGTATCTAGATGGGAAACTTCGATAAACGCTGCCATTTATTACGCATTAGAACATTTCGAGGCAATAAAAAACAAACCAATTTAATGCGGAATACTCACATTGTATACAAGAAGCACAAAACCTTTTGCGCAAAGAAGGTGTACGTGAGGATTTAATTAACATTAAAAACAATTTTTCTTGCTTCTCTGATACTCCAAAAAAATTGGAGATGAAAAGACTTTCTTTGTCAAAAAGCGTAGAAATGATAGAAAAAGTGAGTGAAACTATAACTAATACTAAAAATAAAGTAATTTCTCAAAAATTAGCTGCAGTTTTACAAAAAAAATATTGGTTACAAAAATTTGAAAAATATTAGCGCAGTTTTGCACAATAAAGAGACATTGAATCCACATAATGAACAATTTTTAATAAACGGTGATTTGAATTTGTTTGAATATGTTCCAATTGTATCTTGTGATGTTGAATGAGTATTTTCTGAGTATAAAGTACTATTGTCAGATAATAGAAGAAAATTTGAATTTAATAATTTGTTACATCGTATAGTTATAAAATGTAACCGCAATTGTTGAATAGCGTAAACAACTCATTTTAACAGGTTTGTTCTTTGGTTAGTTTATTTAGTTAGCTATATATTAAAATTTTATTTAAAAAAAATACTTTTATTACATAGTTATATTAATGTAATAATTACTGGTAAAAATAGCGTCTTGCCTCCTCAAGAAATTAAAATAGAACAAAAGGATTTCTATATTTTTTTCAGAGTGTGCAGTTTAGTGACTCATGCTTTTTCTGTGGGATTATTTATTTTTAGGTATAAGCTTTAAATATATATCGTAAATTTACCATGTTTCCTAATTTACTTTTTTTTTCGATATAAATATTTATTTTACGTCAATAAATTGCTAATTATTTACTTTAATGCTGCAACTGCAAGGTCCCCCCTTGTAATTTCGAGTGGCTTACGTTTTAGAAACTATATCGCTCATTATCTATTTCGTTTCATTCGTTTAATAACAAACCGTGATGCATTTTTACGATATGTACATAACCTTGATTATCCAGTATGTAAATAAATATGATGCACAGGGTATATATGTATACCTATTGCGTTGCGTATAATTACAATGTTTTTCTGCTTGCCTTTTGATAATATTTCGGATATATTTCACATGAATCTGTCTAAATTGACATAAAGTGATTCTTCCTGTGGTTCGTTAAATAATAACGTATATGCATTATTCATTGATTGGATTAAATATAATCTGTTAGATAACCTAATATGGGATTATAAAAATTAGGTCAGTAGACTTCAGACAAGGTATTAAATAATTTTCCGTATATCCTGTCAATAAAGTTTATACGAATATTTTTCAATATCACAAACAGATTATAAAAATCAATAAACACTATTAATTTCGCAGATAAAGCAAACGTGGGATTTATATTATGGTATTTTGGTGTGTCAAAGGTCGTAAAGTAAGAAAAAGCTATTGAGGAAACAATGTGATTTTCTCTATACACATAATCCACGATGATATATAATACGGCTCCATAAAAAGTTACTTAATTTTATGGTTTGGCAATTCACTTTTCTTGTCCATATAACAGCTACATTTATTTGATGGGCGATTTTCACACGCACAACTAAACTGTACTATCCCCAACATTTCTCTGGATTTTCACGGTTTTATTTCTTTGTATTCGTTTGACCTTTGGTCTCTCTCGTTATTGTCACCCATTTCGTTTATTGTCTCCATTTATTCAGTTGTCTCGGACTATAAAACGCATGAGATGACGTGTCTTCATCTCTGCCATCTTCACGTAAAAGTATATAAGAAGGTCAAAGTATCGAATTTTTCTTATGTCGATATTAAGACGCTCATTTTTAGACGTCCTGTAGGTGATATTATTTTAACTGTTTTTTTTTTGTTTTAGGTATGTAGCTGATTAAATATGGCTCTAGCTCTAAGTGTGTAAGTATCAATACATCTCTGTTAGTTATCTCTATGAGCATTTTTCACTACGAACTGTATCCTATTTAGAATTTAATAATTATTTTGCCTTAAAAAAGTTTATACGAATACATAAATATTAGAAAATTGTTTTACTCAATCATATAATTGTCTGAGTCGTTTTCTTTCTATTTCTAATCTCTTCGTTTCGTATTCTTTCTAATCTAGATGTCCGAGAACTTTTTCACAGATATTCCATTTCGCCTCTTATCTTCTCTTTCATATCCATTAGTTGAAACCAACTCTACCATATAGTTGAAAGATTCGTTTTTTTATTTATATTTTTATACCACTAAACAAGTTTCCTTGCTTCTTGCATTCTATATTTGATATTCTGGCTACTTATTCAATTCTTGTCCACTGTAACTTTCAAATACCTGACGTTAATGACTTTTTTTGACTTGCGCACCATTACCGATAAGAACCTCAAACCTTGCATCACAGTTTATAACTAGGTATTCCGTTTTATCCGAACTGACTTTCGGATTCCATTTTTATAGTCTGCGTATAGCATTGTCAAGATAAATACCACATCAAAGGAGTCTTGGACAAAGACCGCTTAATCGTCAGCGAAGCTCAGAGCAAACAAGTGCTCATCATTGATAGGTTGAATCATTTCTTGGCACTTTTGCTTCCCTTGTTTTAAGCAGTGGCGGCTCTTCCATAAGGTCATTTGGTCAATGACCCCCCAAAAATATTTCAGAAAATAAATTATTCGTTTGACCGTCCCTCCTAATAGTTGTAATAAAACGCCAACCTTGGGAAAAGTTAAATACGCTACACTATTAGCCGCGCGCGGCGGTTTGAATGGTCTCGTTGCGTTTCTTAGGCATAATAAAATACGCTATACTAAGTTAGGCTGGGCAGTCCGAATTGCCCTGATTACCTTAAAGCTTGACGAAAGTACCCGAAGATTTCACAGCTACCGAGCGGCAGCCGAACGTAATAGCAAATGGAATATGAAATCGCGATTTGGGTCATCACCCGGTCTCTTCTCATAATTCGATCGATCGATCGCGGCATCATGTTGGCATGCGGAAGTTCAGTTGTTCAGAGGTCGCGCGGTCGATATTCTAACTCGATATTGTTTCGGACGTTTTAATCGATGAAAATTGATTTATATACCGTTTTTTGTAATATATATTTTTTTATTTTTATGATCCATGTGTGAATTGGAAATATTAAAATGTTGGTAGTGACTAGTGCAAAAAAAACAAACAACTAAAAAGTGCTTACGAACTTAAATTTGCAAAAATAACCAATTTCAAGGTGGTCTATGTTTGAGTTGTGAATGTAGATTAAATAAAATGTCGGTAGTGCAAAAAATTAAACAACTAAAGAATGCTAACGAACTTAATTTTGAGAAAATAACCGAATTTTAATGAAGATGTATTCAAAAATCGTTATGTTTTAAACAAAATTATAGATTGTGTAAAATTTTGTGGGGCATTGATGAAACGGCTTTGTCTGAAAATCCAGGGGTTTTTCGAGGGTTTATAAATTTTGTTAGGGAGTTGGGCGAAGATAGACTATCCGCTTTAGCAGTGTTAAGTATCGAGAAATCGTTTATAAAAGGAATGTGCGTGCAATTTTAACGAAAGTATCATTCAGCATTTTTCCAATCCTAAAGAACGAAGAGTAGACCTGAACTTCAAGAGAATTTAAAGCTCAATTTAAAGATATTTATTTTTATTGTAAGTATGCCTATTTTTAAATTTGTTATTGACCTCCCAATACAATTCACCACGAGCCACCACTGGTTTTAAAGCTGCCTCTACATAATTATTATTAATAAAGTTGACAAGCTTCACCTTTAGTAGTATTCTAAAATCATTTGTCCCCATTTTATATGACGCTAAGTGATATTGGTACAGCTCTTTTTCCAACGTTTTGCTTCGTAGTATATTGTCATATGCCTTCCTTAAATCGATAATTGTTGTGTAAAGTCTTGGCCTCTTTTTTTTATTATTTGTAACGGGCATAGATTATCCATACAAGAACGATCAAGCATGAACCCACTTTGTTCTTTACCAATGTAAGTACCTACATTATCCCTCAGCCCTTTTTGTATTAGCCTTTCCCATGGACGACTCAGTCAACTAGGTATTCACAGCACCCTGTAACAGCTTAGATCTTTCCTATTTTGTTACTAAACCAAAGATTGAATTTAATGCAAAACTTCAAGACAGTGAATATGTATAGTTAAGGTAGCGAAGAAAATGCAGTTTGAATTTTGAGTCTAGATTGAATAGTTTAAAAAATATTCAAATTTATAATACTGACAATTACTATAAAATATTTTTTGTTTATATGTCCATATAATTTTAACGTTTGAACAAAAAAGATCTGAGTACCCTGGACTACAATTTTAAAGTATCTGATACAAATGACAATTTATTCTTAATATATTGCACATATGATATTTAAATTTAAAAACAATAATTGCCAAAATCTTGAATCCTTCTGAAAGGAGGATTCCATTGTATGACTTTGTGTAGAACATTTATATATCTCTATAAATGTGTTTATTGCGAAAAGTTTTCTTAGAAAAGTCAGATAGTAAGATCAATATATAACATAATATACATATCTACCCATTATTCAAAAATCAGGATTAATAGAGAAGAATATATCACATCATAAATTCCTCTTCTCCCTTCGCTAACCACATTTTCGAATCACACCATCATTTTATCCCGATACTGAACTTTTTCCCGTATGTCAGAAGAGATTGCAGTTGGATAGAAACTTTTGAAATGAACAGGGCTAGTAAATCTCCTGACATAACAAACGTCAATGAACAAACTAAATATGACTACCACTACTTTACTTTTCTCAACTCTTTGTGTCCAATACCATCAAAATAGACTCAATGCACTTACCATTTTTTTAATTATTTTGCAATTGTTCAATTTGTTACATGCCGCTAACGCTAAGTATGTAGAATTACATATCAGTAGTATAATTAGGGATGCATAAAAATAAAAGCAACATTTTGGAAAAATTTATTTTTGTATTGAAATCAAAACCATTATTACTTATTGAAAATTAGGCCAAAAAGTGCCCATAAAAATGCCAACTATTGTCATAAATCAAGGCAGTTCTTGATTAAGTAGGCATTTGTCATGTCATGCAAGCGTCCTACCAAAACAAATGAATCATATCATTATGTAAATAGTTTGTCAGCGGTGCAGTTAAAAATTGCAATAGTGAGTGACAATAATTGTGAAATTCAAATTTCAGTTAGAAGAATAATAATAGAACTGTGGAAAAAGAATAAAGACTTCAGAAAAATTGTATATTGATGTATCGATTCCTTGAAAATACGTTCTCGCTCTAGTCGACCTATAGGAGGATGATTTCACGTAAAGAGTCTTGTTTCGTATAAAAAATAATGGAAAATACTAAGACAAGCTTACCAAACCTTGCAAAAAAACTCGAGGAAGAACTTTCAAAAAATATTAGCCCAACAACGGTTAGAAATTGGATGCATAGAGATTAGAGCTGGTTGTAATAGGCACGTAACAACAAGAGAAAAATCGAAAGAAACGATTAAAAGAGCATTGGAGAGCATCTATCAAAACCTCCCGAATTATGGGAAACTATTATTTTTAGGGATGAAACTAAAATAAATCTCCTTGGATCTGATGGTTGTGCCAAAGTTTGAAGGAAGAATACAGCAATCAAAACTGAAAATATCTGCCCTACAATTAAGGTATATTTGTCATCCATTGATGATGTCATGAATCAGCATGGTTATTTAGACATGTTAAGGGGTGAATTAAAGCAAAGTGTCCAGAAACTTGGACATGAGGGCGATATATTTTCCAGCAGATGATCCTGAACATATTGTGGAGTAAGAAAGTGGATGATCCAAAATGTGCGCCGACCGCATTACACCTCCGCAATTACAACCCTACTGAAGAATAAAGTATTAAAAATTTTAAGTTTAGGAATTTCACAGTGTACAAAAGAAGAATGCCTTTATATTCCTCAATAAAAATGTGTGTGAACTTTTTTCTTAAAACCTACCATTTGGGCGACATTTTAGATCAAACGAGCTGGCTCCTCACTTTTTCTTCGGTTATTTTTCATGATTAAGAAAAATATATTTTTAATATTCATATTCTAAGCAACTTTCGAATGGACAAATGGCATATTATTCATTCCGCTTGAATTTAATGGAAGTTTTAATGTTTTATAAACGCGAATACCTATAATTATTATTATTAGGAAACTGGGTTATGTTTATTTCTGGCTCACAACATCTAATTAAAGCAATAAATCTCTGAAGACTGTTTAAGTTTCAGTCAGCCAGATGCAAACAATAACAATACTGTAGAATGTGTGCATCGTTGTATTCATGACAAACGCACGCACACACGTAATCATGCCTTAATCATGGTTTAAATTTAACATTGTCTGCCTTAATGTTTGAAACTATTACTACAATAAGAATTATTTGTTTTTGATTAATTGTTTTTTGTTTAATTGTTTTTGGTCAATTAAACGCGCCTGCTACTTTTCCAGTAAGGAAACGGTGACCACTGGTATACTTAGTTTATATTCTATATCAAATAACATATTTTTACAACATATTTTATTACTTTTCTGTCGTACAATTGAAAAAAATATTCTAAAAAATTCCATTGTCAGGTATCCTATTTGACCTTCATTCTTGTTTTTCGTTTAAAAGTGCACATTAAAAAACACAACATTTTAAATTCTAAATATGCAGCAAATACGTCGGTCTCAGACCGATAACATTTGAGCGGTTAATATAGTCGTCTGGACGACATGCTAATTTTTTAAAAAGAACGATTTCATTGAGTACTCGACGACCTTTGAATTTTATATCATAGTTTTTGGTACAGGGTGATCCCCTACTACACACATAGAAATCAAGTTATATACAAAAATTGCATTTTTGGATTCTACAAAAAATTCTATGAATATTTTGTATTTAAAATTTTCACTTATCTTCAATTGATTTGGAGATATTTACAGTTCAGAGTGAAAAATTTGACAATGTAGAACGCTATAATGTTACCTCCTCTACATTTCCTATACCGTGTTTTTAAGATAGAATAGAAATTAAAAAATTGGCATGTACGGTTATTACTCTAGTTTAAGCACACATCAAGAAATCATGTTTATCTCAATTAATGTACAGGGGTCCAGCATTTTTTGTAATTGTAATGTTCCTGTTCTTCTTTTTCTTTTTAATTCCGAACTGTTTTTCCATTTGACCGGCAAACTTTTTGACGGTCACTATAATACAACCTGCACTATTTTCAACCCCCTTCGAAACATTATAATTCTAAAACCAAAAATCAAGTGTCAGTTTTAAATCGCAATTAATTTAATTTAAAGTTCATAATAATATGCCTTATTCACTTAAAGAAAAGCAAAAGAATTTAGTTTCGTATATAAAAAATTAATTATAACAAGCTTGTGGCATGCAAACAAACGTTCTAGAGATTAAACGCAAATTTCCAAGAAACTTCGCATTTAAAAAGAAAAAGACGAACAGCAAGAGTTGATGAAAATGCTAAGGTTAATGTATTACTTTCTATCGAAGAGATTCCAAATAACCTAATTCGAAACATATCTAAGGAGTTAAAAAATGGACTGAACACACACGTAATACATCCTATGGAAAATTTCAGAGAACGCAGAAAAAGTTTAGATTTAAAGCGTTGAAGATTAGGCCTTCACCAAAATTAACAAATTAACAGTCTCTTAAGTGCTTGGGACAGACGGATCAACATTTTCGACTAGCGGCATGTTAAGTCGGAAAAATACATGGCAATGGACAACAGTAAATCCACACTGTTATCGGGAGTTTCAGTTAATAATAGAAACGTATTTCAAGAAGATAATGTTCCACCCCACAATATTCGATAGTTAAAAATCTTAGTCAACGTTTTGGTCACTGGCTCGGAAAAGATGCTCCCATTAAATGGCCACCGAATAACCTCGACCTTACGCCTATGGACGTCATTTAAAGGACAAAATATACGCATTCCATATAGTTAATATCGAGCTTTTAAAGGTTCTTATAAGAACCGAAGTGAATTGTTTGAATGAAAATTATTCCAAATGAAAACGGTGCCCCAGTGGAAAAATTTTACATTTAATTATAAATATAACTTGTTTTTGTTGTTACTTTAAATATCGGTATAACTGGTTGTTTTTGCTGTTACGTTACTTTACCTATATTAATATTATCAATCATTTAAATTGTAATTATTAAAATTTCAGTGAAACAAATAAAATGTCTAGGAGCTGTTTTGTTCTCTCTTCTTTTCAAAGCACATCAGTTATTTTAAAATAGAGGAGAGAGGTCCCTCAAAATCTCACCAAATTTCATTTGAAAGAAGGGGGGAGGAGGCAATAGAAATCTCACGCCAACTTTCAGAAGTGGCACATTTTTATAACATTTTCTGTTATATAATCAAATCGTAAATCTCACGTGGAGACGAGAGGGGCAGGTCCCACCACACTTTTAGAGGATTGGAAAACGATTGCACTTTTTGGTCTATATTAAAAGACACTGGACACGGATCGAACGAAGAATGTCAAGCCTTCTACAGTGTCAAATTTTTCACTTTCAACTGTCAATATCTCCAAAGCAAGTGCAGATACGCGAAAATTTCAAATAAAAAATATTTTTAGAATTTTTAGTTGAATCGAAAAATATAATTACGAACAGAGAGTAATATATGCAATATATATTGCATATATTACATGCAATATATTATAAAATGCAATTTGCTGCTTTCCCCTTTATATTAATAAAGGTAAACTTGATTTCTATATATGTGCAAAAACTAGTAGAATAGTAACCCTACATACCAATTTTTTATTTTTTTTTCTATCTTGGATAATGAGAAAGTTAGAGGGGGTAACATTATAGGGGATCACGATCATCCTGTACATATGAGAAAATATATTAATAATTTGAAAAAACTTCTCCGCGTGATTGCTTCTGCATGCCTCATAACTAATAAATCGATGTCGTCTAGTAATCCAAGATGGTGGAAAAACTTAAGCTCATTTTGAAAATGGTAAAAGTAGGATTAGGTAACGAGATATTGAAGAATTTTACAATATATTTTGAATTAGATTTTACGTATTTGACAGATTTTTTATAAAATATAAATTTTTTTTTAAATTTCTGCTGATAAAAGAATTCATACATAAGTTAAAAAAAAGTTATTTAACTTCACTTGTGTGTTAGTATGTATATTTGGATCAATCAAACTTACATTAACACAGAAAATTTAAACATTCGAATATTTTCTTAAAAGTTTGAGGCGCGAGACGCTATCACATTTGAAATAAAGCCGCTTCTTTTCGAAGATTTCTCAATCAGCCTTAAAAGGGGACCGTCAGATCAACCGTTTGGAATGTACAGGGCACAGACCTGAACGTCAATTAATTTCTTGTATTTGGGACACCCTGTAACTGTAAACTATAATGACATATGTATATATTTTTGCAATCGTCTTAGTGAGCTTTTTAATTTGATACCTTTCACGTTGAATTATATATTTATTTTTTTTTTATGTTGGACAAAGTGGCATTTTTATTTTTTTAGGCACTTCTATCTAAGAATACTCGCAGGATACAGATGAATCTCTTGATGCTTCAATCATAAAAATCGTTCAGGCTTTTAGCCTTTGCATTCGCAGTCGGGTAAAAAGATAAAAAATTCTGGCAGTTGAATCAATTTATTTCTATGTCCAACAATAAATCCTGTAGAGGGGTCATATAGTTACACTGCATAATTAGAATAAGCTTATTATTACTTAACATAATCCAGCTTGCGCACTAGAAATTTTAGAATAGAACGTTAAAAATCGAGTATAATAATAGTCTGGCAACAGCACAAATTCCTTTAACACGACCTTGCAAAAATTGTCATTCACTGCCTAAATCATTAATTTAATTGCATTAAATAGTTAATATGCTCTATTAGCCTGTAAATGCTGCTTGTATAAAGCGCGCCAAAAATTACTCTCGTTTCCCCCTTATATCCTGACAAGCGTATGTTACGTAAAATGTCAAGGTGAGAAAAAAGGCCACGTGGGATTTTTACAACTACAAGTTAAATGGGCTGTCATTTTTTATTACTACGTAAAATTTATTTTATTAGTTTGCCATATTTCTTATCGGCAAGTTTAATATTTTGAAACATTAGTTGTACAATAAAAATAAACGCCTTTAAATTTACGAATTAAATTTTTCCGTAGTCAGTATCGACATGAAGGATGATAGTCGATAGTCGCCAACCTCCCTCTATATCCGTGTGCCAGTAGGAGTTTCCCTACGATGCGATGATGCGACCCACTAAGAATTTCGCAATATTGTGTCCCGATTAGTCATACACGCCTAGCTTTTTCTCTCGTTTTTTAATTACGAGGAAAATTTGTTTAATGACTCCTTAAGTAGCTCCACACTTCCTTCCAGACAGTCAATGAAATGTTTTATTCATGACGAGGCATGCGCTTCTCCCGGAAAAAGCCGGCTCGCACCAGACCGACCGATTTGTTAATAAGCATTATTCATAGGGATGGCATGTCTCGCTATTAGTGTATACTTAATCATTTTCTAACGTGCAGAATGTAATGTTATAGTTGCATCTAAATTATAGCGCTATAATATACGTTTTTTTATATAATTGGCAACTGCATGCCAATATTGCATGTTAACGTGGCTTTTCACTTTTGTTGCGATTATTTCTATTTTTAACCGTGTTTGCTATTACTTAGGAAATACGTAAGACATACCAATAAACTAAGACATTTTTTTCTTCGTCGTTTTATATGACGTTGAAAACTCGACGCCTTCTAGAGTTACTTCGATAACATCTTAAGAAGGTGATCTTTTGGATCATTTCAATTTCAAATAAACGTATATTAGAAACATCTCCTTTTTCGGTATACAGGGTGTTGAGTTATTTCATTGAAAATTTCACACCTAATATCTCCGACCAATGGAGAGTGTCTATTTTGACAGGTTGCCATGGCAACGACAGCGGCTTTCCGGAAATGTTTTCCTCCAGGGTACTCTGGAAGTGATTACACTGGAAATTTTTTGGCATGTCATGTGCTAAATTAACACACAGTTGACGTATTTTATATTTGTCTAATAACTGCGAAAATAAAACTTCCTCTTAATTTAGTTAACAGGAAAATTGACTGAAAGCCATTTCCCAAGGGATTGTGCGGGGTCCTTTAGTCGAGATCATAATTCAGCATGTCTCTAATCTTATATAAAGTGTTTATTTTACCAAAGTTCGAGGAAACTACATTTAAGTTCAATTTGGTGAAAGATAAAAACAATATGGTTTTATATACTTCGCATCAAACTTCTTATGAACATAAAATTTCCTAGATATTTAATAACACAAATTTATCAAAATCACTAATTTAACATATCTCTAATCTGATATGAAATGTTCTATTTTACTAAAATTCAAGGAAAAATTAACTTTTTTAAATTTAAGTTTGGTAAAGATTGTAAAAAATGTTATGTTTTTATGTCATTTCAAACTTCTTATGAAAATAAAATTTTCTATTAAGTTAATAAATTTAGTCAAGATCACTAATTCGACATGTTTTTAATCTCATATAGAGAGTTTTATTTTACTAAAATTCGAAGAAAATACATTTTTTTATGTTTAATTTGGTAAAGGATCAAAAATATATGTTTTTGTTATATATCACGTCAAACAAAAAAAATTATTTTAATAAAACACTATTTTTAGATCTTTGCTTATTATTCAAAATTGAATGATTTACTTTATCTCTTTAATACTAATACTTTTTAAATTATCTTCCAAAAGGTAACATGATGAGAATGAAAATGACTGCTGAAACTACAAAATGACACGTCTCTAAAACTCTCATTCAAATATTTTTCACATTCACAGCTAATTTTATTATTTTTAGACATTATTACTTAAAACCGGAATTTTAGTTAGTAGCTACGCGACTTGAGATACATTTCCAAATATTGTGTACTCGAAAAATTTCCGATAATAATTCAAGCACTAGGGAGATTACATTTTGCAATTGTTTAAAAAAAAATTGATTTCAGGTCCCTATACAAGGTAACCGTATCAGTTTTTTTTAAGAACTATATATATTTGTTAAATAACCAACTTAAAATGCAGAATAACTGTCGTATTTTTTTGGTATGATGAGCTATTTTCGTCAAAAAAAAAGTAAAAACGATCTTACTGCAATTTTTAGCGCGATTATGGTAAACATAATACGTTAAAAGTTAAAAGTCGCCAAAATATACATCTTCAGATAACAAAAATAAAACTAGGTTTTTCACATTATTAATTATACTGATGACCCTAACATGTTGATAGTATCACAAACTTATGTGTAAACTTATTAATAATATTATTTTTCTGTATCCATCAAATGCCTTAAAACTGGCAACGATAAATCTAACTTTAAACCGACCTTTAAGCAGTTTTGTACAGAAATTACCAACACAAATCAATGCTTACTTCTTAAAATATTCTATACTATATAAAATTATTTTTGTGAAAAATAAATAATTGGATTTATTAATGAACATGTCAATTAAAATCACAATTTTTACGTAATAAACTTTCTCGTTTTCCTTGATCTTTTTGGTCATTACGGAATTCAAATATATTCAATTTTAAGTCATATTAATTTGCATCGAATTAGATTTCGATAGACGACGTAGCAACTATTATGATATGATTGTTCTATAATGAATATGTAATGTGGAAATTTTTTAAAAACCAAAGTGACCACATCGATTTAATTTGTATAGAAAAAGTCAAAGATATATATTAGCATTTATGAAAATTTTAAGTCAAAATAAGTCACGTATAGTTTTATATTTGACATTGATTTTTTATATTATTTCAGCGTTATAAGCCATAGGATAACAACACTATTGTGCTGAATCAAAATTCTGCACGCAGGAACTTTTTTAATTGTTTTTTTTTTAAATTTTTACTTTAAAATCTTTAAGTGGCAGCAATTTTTTTACTGATTGCCTTTACAAACAGTAATTAGTTAAGCAAGGGATTTAAGGTTCCCAATTAGATTAAATTTATTACATATATGAACAGTACAGTGCCACACCAATTTTTTCAAACATAAGTCAACATTCTTTATGCCTACACCCAGAATATATTGTATTGCTTAGAGTAGGGGTTCTAAAACCGATTATCCGACAGCTGCAATTTATTTCTTTAATAAATTTGAGAACTTCCATGTTTTTTTATTTTTTATGGATTAATGATTGTTTGGAAAAACTAAATTAGGAAAGCAAATTAAAGCAAGTAACTTATCAGATCCGCATAACCATGAAGTTTTCTTATACTATTCAACTTTAAACCCTCTATTTTTTATGGTACCATCTTTAACTAATCTCTGGTCGAGGTAAGTACTCGCTTTTCAAAATTATGTGAGTTTTCTTTAACAAATTCCACCAAATATAATTCTATTTTAGATTCTACACTACGGTGACAAGATCACGCCTCACAGAAATTATGTTTACATGTGCACTGCACGCGATCCTGCTAAAATTAACATATAAAATGACAGCCGCGTTGTCTGTTTCACGAACTTGACTACCTCTCTTTCTAACCACATGCGTCCGCGTATAATTCGCTCTTTCATTCCGAATATCGTACCGGCTAGAGCTTGTTGAAATGAAAATGTTCCTTGGCGCCTGAAACAAATAAAGCTTAACATTTCTGTAAATAATTAAAATAAAAAATATGAAGTTATATTTTCATGCTATTCATGGAGAAACCGCCCCTGTTCTTCTGTAGCTTTGTTATTTAACATCATATGCTAAATATTATTTTATTTTGTACGTTTCAGCATTAGAATTTGTTTAATTACATGTCTCAATATCTTCGCTTGTACGCATTCATTTGTTTAGTATTAAATTTTATTCAAAATCCAACGAGGTGAATTACGACGGGGCTATTTTGTTTAGTTTCCTTCCGCTTCCATCCCCAGACTCTGGTCACCTAGGTCTATAGTACTTGTTAAGACGAATCCAACAAGCCCAAACACGGTAGGTCCATCTTGTTTAGTTGAGAAGTTCCTGTCGCAACTTTCAGGCTGCATCATTAAACCTTGAACACCACCTAAGTCTATACTTCTTGTTAAGAAACATCCAAGGTGTCCAAACACGACGGGGTTGTTTTGTGTAGTTGAGGAGTTTCGGCCCCATCATTGGACCAACTCGACGATACCATATTATTATATTGTCACCAAAGTTACATAGGTGTGCCATAGTTTAGCTCAATCGAATTCCAGCAAGGGCTTGAAAAATGGATTACAAATTCTGAACCGGAAAGAGTTAAATAAAAACTTGTAAAAATGAGCCGATATCCTTACGTAATCGAATAGTTTTGGCTCACTTGTCTCGCTTGGAGGAACCGTATATTAATAATAATAGAGAAAGTCAATGCCAATGGTCGTGATATATTGTTACTCTCGGCCATAAATTTTATTACGCCCGATCTAAAATTAAGTTCGTTCATGCCTAAAAAAATTCAGGCGATATAATAAAAGAAACTATTGCCGGACACAAGCTAGACTACGATAAATTTTGCAAATCCACTTGATTTTTTTTGTTATTTTCTCGCGATAACCAACGTCTTAAAATAATTGACAATGACCTCGTTCGCGATGCGGTAGGTGGACTGACCCGTATATCAATCGTGATAAATTTTTATTTTTTAAATAATGAATGACCTGCGTTCCAAGCCAAATTGTTGTATTTTAAAACATTATGTGATGCTGTATCAGTATAGCTCGCAAATAGTGGTGGATCAGTACATAAAAACTTTAACGATGATGTTTTTGTCTGTTCCGCTCCGGCACCTAACCTGATGGCCTAGTACTTACATTGGTACCAATAAACCTAGTGCCTCCGCCCCGTCGCGCTCAGTCTGATGTCGATCCACCAGTATAACAAAATATCCGTAATAAACTATATCAGAAACATCTTTCTATTTTGTAATAAATAACATAATGTTAATAAAACAATAATGAAAAAAAACACTTACACACAGTAAAATCGAATCGAAAACAATGTGTTAATCTAAAGTTCTTACATCCGAACGTAAACAAATTCTCATTCTTTTAACATTCTGATATTTTACAAGGAACCTATCAAACCACCACTAGATGGCACCTTCTTTATGTCATGAATCTACGGGAATATAAATATAAGAACCGGGATGCTAGTCATATCGATTGGGTAATGAGGCGAGTGAAGTTTATTAGAAGTACAGCATAACATGTGACTAGCCCTCCGATCTCGGGCTGACGTTAAGGTTAGCCGGTAGATATTTATCATACCGGTCTCGTAAATGACGTCATAAACATCCGGGCTTTATATGAGTACTGATTAGGGTTGCCAACTATAAATTCCTATAATCCAGGACAGATCAGTCAAAAATCTGTAAAAAATCCAGGACCCAGGGTTGCAAAGAAGAACATCTAATCATATAAATATTTTATCGATTTGAAGCAACATAAACGTAATAAATAATATTTTAATTGAGTAAAAAAATTTGAAAATCACTTATAAAACTGCATTTCAACTTGCAAGTTCCAATAGAGTGGTATAAAGGGACTGCACTGTAATAAAGTATCTACTTTACCTTTTACCTCCTAGGTATTACCACCGTGTTAGGTAGGTGGCAGGTACTTACTACTACAAAGAAAATACAAACTAAATAATTAAAACTAAACATGGAGGAACAAATAAAACTGTGTTGTAGTACAGTTATTAAAAATAATAAAATTGTATTTTATACAGTAATGTTTCAGGAAAAATTAAAAATTGCCAAAATCCAGGAGAAAATGCGTCCTTCTCGGGAGATCAGAAGGACGAAGGACAAATACAGGACAGTTAGCAACTGATGCGGCATTTCTATATTATTTGTACTGGGAAACGATATTAGTTAAGCCTCGGCTCTAACAACAGATTATTCTCTTTTTAAAATCAATATCTAATCCGAGTCAGTCGAATTTTAACTTTTGAATGTATTAATGTATGTGATGTTTCAAAACTAAATGTCGTATACTCTGCCAGAAAGTTTGTTTATGAATGTTTTGTTTGTTAATATTTTATTATGATGCCAGAGATTACGTTCTTAGGTGAGTTAAAAACTAAATTAAATTTGTAACTTTATTTGGATCATATTAATTATATATTTTTTAAAAAATCTTTACGTCCTTTATAAAATAAAAATGATGGTCTTAACAACACCGATGAAGGAAAAAACTTGCCGAAACGATTGAAAATAAATAAAATGCTACATACAAACTAAATTTCCGTTTTATATATAAAAAATTAGGACTCAATATACATTAAAGGTCCAGAAACCTATTTTCGAAGTATATATATATATATATATATATATATATATATATATATATATATATATATATATATATATATATATATATATATTGATTGGTATATCTGTCCTGATTATGAAATTTGCGCTGCTCCTTGTCCACTGACGTAATGTTCATGAGATCACTGGGAATTTTGTTTTCCTAATATGCATCGTGTTTTGAATTATATGAAGTGATTTGTTAGTAAATATAAAAAAAATTTTAAGTTCGGAAACACGAAAGTAGTAATTTGCTAAACTTAAAAAGGGCAATAAACAATATCTAACACTTTGACAAGTAAATGACAGTAACTCAATCTGATTTTTTGATTCAACTTAGATCTTGGCGTACTAGATTTTTTGCATATTAATATCGAACTTGACCTTATAATAGAGCTTAATTAAATTGTATTTTTCTCATAAAAGAGATGGAAATCGACAAAATATTAAAAGGTAACTTTGAACAGGTAGATAAAAAGTCAGTAGCGCACATTTTTTTTAGAAAATTATCACACAGCCCACACGCACGCCCCTGGTGAAGCTGTCCACGCATTTTTATCAGTGAGATATATGCTAGTTTAAATAACTTCCCCCATCCAAATTTTATTCGAATTGCTACAGTCGTTTTGAAGAAATTTGGAATAAACCAAAAAACAGACTTGGATCTCAGAAACGAAGCGAGATCGAAGTGTGATACTTTTAGGTTTATTTTGTGTTTTTTGAAACGCCCTGTATAAGTATAACGCACATGCAGAATATTTTAAAATAATAGTTTTTCTGCTAGTTACTTTTTGCCCAGTTTTGTTATTGTCAGATAAGTTACGTATTCAAGAACTGATGCAACATTATGTGTTGCGCATGAAAATCCCAAGGCAGCGGAAGGAAATCCACATACAGGAAGCGTTTAACCAAAATGCCATAATATAATCGAAGTGACTGTTTAGCACTTTGTGAATGAATTGATAAGGGAACCGATAAAAACTGAAAGGTTATTTATATATTGGTTCAGGGAATTTTGTCTTTTAACCGAAGTTCAAGAGCTATAATCAGCTATAGTTTTTATGAATTGTTGAATAACATTATAATCGTCGCATCCTGTTTTCTCCCAATTTGAAACCATGTAGCATTCGGTTTTGTCAAGAAAGTCAGATACCGGACAACGTAGTTGCATTGGCTGTCTAATTTAAACAATATTTGCGCTGTGATGAGCCATAAAATAAATTTAATCTGCAGGAAAACCTATTTGTTCTTAATAAATATCTAGGAAAACGATTTTTGCGTCTAGTTTACTGATTAGGTTTGGCGCCAAATAATTGTTGGTTTCAAGTTCTGAACAGCATTTAGTTGCGGTAAATACTAACTTAAACAATTGCATAATTTCTATAACCACATGCATTACGTTATTTCCAGGAAAAATGATAGGCAATTAAAACAAAAATAGACAGCTTAATAATGGCATTACTTTCCAGTAAACGATCGTTTTTTTGAATACATAATGAAGGGGCGGTCAGTTTGCCACAAACTAATTTGCATTTTAACATCTCATTCCGATTATATAAAATATCTTTCTGGATAACTGACTTTCTTTACAAAATAGCTGAAAGTAATTTTACTAATGCTCTTACTATTGTGTCATATTGTTAATTTGCTAATGTTGATAAATCTTAAATAATTAAAGACAGATCTCCCAATGTCTGTAACTTTTTATACTATTGTGACCACTTTGATACAAACAAATTTACAAGAACGGTTTTGAATAAGATTGTTATATTAACCAACGGAATACACCCAATCGTACAATGTATTAATATTTAACTAAACCATATACAAACCTTAACTCTCGTTTTTAACAGACTTCAAAAGATGAGGAGGTTATCAATTCGATCCTATGAATTTTTTTATGTATGTAAAGCGATAATTCCTTGATGTTTTGACCAGTTTGGATGAAATGCTCAGGGAATATTCAGGATATTGCCGGAATCATTAAAAAAAATGTAATCTTTCTAATACGTAGTTTAAATATGTCAAATTCAGTGGGACTAAATGTTGTTAACAAGCCTATATGTAAATTTTTCTTCGAATTTAGACTAAAACATATAAATTATCTCAATTAAAAACTCACATTCCTGGTTTAAACATAAGAAATACAATATTGACTTTAAAAAAGTTTCTTAGTTTAACTGCTATGTATCGACAATAGAAGGGTCTATAAAACTTATCTGTGGAAAGATAAACGAGCTCCAATTGATCAACTCTGACTACAAATAGTGCACTGTTAAGTCATGAGTAGGCAATAAATAGTATTTAATTGTCCTCAAAATATTAAAAAACACATTAAAAATGCAAAAACAAATTCGAGAAAATTGTTAATGGAAAAACCTAACCAATATCACTGACAACACTGTGTAACAGTGTAACACGGCTTAACGCAACTAATGAAACAGCCAGATATTTTCAGGGTAGTTGGAAGGGTCACGGTTTATTGCTTTGTTAGATATATTTCCTGTATTTAATCTAAGTTTGGAACCATACCAAAGCAAGAATTATTAAATAAGAGTACGTAGATAAAATTGGGTGAACAGGTAATTTTTTTTCTGTTTCATATTACAGTCAAGGCTAACGCGATTTGCCGTCATAACGAGCCACAATAATAATAACCACAGAAAAGGTAACTGAACCCGAATATCCCCACCGTATTTTGTTTGGCCTTCGTTCGAGCCAAAACGTTTATTAAAAATCTTAAATTATACTTTTATAACAGGATGGCTCATTTTTAACTTTTTATTTCGTTTTCCCACGCTTAAGTATGAGCGAGGTTTAACCAATGGCGGTTCGTAAGGGCCTCATGGAAGTATACATCTACATAACATGCAAAATATATTATAAATTAAATTAATGAATGTCCAATTGTGAAAAATACAAGTGACTTTTTTAATATTGTCAAAAAAATACTGGTGTGGTGATTTAAAACAAGTTGTTTTATTATGGCAAATGTTAAATAATAAGTGCACTTAATTAAAGATGGGTTTAGGTAAAAAGTTTCGTCTTTTCCTTTTTAGTAATAACTTTTTTCCATAATAGCTCCTCACCTTATTCACGTTCTTAGTTTAGATTACTTAAAATTATATGATGTTTGTTAATATAAAGTGTAAAGCAAATACAGCTTCTTTATTCAAATAGGCTCCAGCCAAGTGATGTGTATTTCAACTGTTGGCCATCAGCATGGGTTCAACTGACTATTTTAGAATGTTTTTGGCAGCTATCACCATCCACATGGTCAGGAACCGGGATCACATCGAGATATGTGTTACATGAGATATCGATAAAAGGTAGACGGTAACAATCTCTGTATCCTCAATAGTACAGGCAATGAATAATGTGAGATTAAAAAGATTGGGGTGGGGTTGAATTTTTTATATATTGTTTCTGGTGATTGAAAAGGTCAACCCAAAGTTCGCGTGTCTTCACTGGTCCACCTGTTTTCCTTCCCTCCCTTCTGTGTAGGTCGTTCCCAAGAAGATAGAAGGCGCCAAAGCTTTCAAAATACGTATTTGGACCTTGAAAAATTGATTTAAAACTATTTTGGTAAAATTTTTCTCGAAAAAACTTATCGTATAATATTGTTTATTATTATTTTGATTAAACACCTCCCGGTTAATGGCGAATCAGGAGCGAGTACTATTGTAATGAAACTGCAAAAAAATACTACGCCAATTTTTTTGATTTGTCCCCATTTTTAGGATGTATTGACTGTAGTATGAATTATATTAAATTAAGAATAAATGCACTACATGTTTTTTAACGGAAATCAAATAAAATTTATTAGAGTCCGATCGGAGGTGATTTTTTTGCCCGAAGCCGATGCCGAACTTCGGCTGCCCTCACGCCTTCGGCTGTCAGCCGAAACCCCAACTGAAGGAATTTTACCCCATTTTGACACTAATATCTGAACTAGCAGTTCATCACATTTTGTGGTTGTAAGTTGTAATACGATAAGCAGGATTTATTTGAGCTTGTGGTTTCTAATATAATGGGAAAACTGATAAATAAAGTACTTGTGGCTAGAAACGGTACTAATAAAAATTCAAAATTTCTTTTATTTCAATATACGTAAAACAAAACCAATTTTTCTTTGACACAATAAGAAAAAATCGGAAAATTTAACAACAAAACAATCTAGTATAGTTGTTTGTTTTGTTGTACATGTGTTTTATTCTGTTTGTCTGATGATGCTCGAAAGGGCGAAACACGTATCATGCTAATAATTATCATTTACTGGGACCGACATTTGGAGTCTTTTTCTATGTTTGTTATTTGTTATACAATTTCTTCGATTTTTACCCTACCTACTAAATTTTGCTTTTATTTCTTGTTAATTTATTTTAATTTTAATATTGTTATTATTTTTGTGAATTTATTTACATAATCTGTAAAGAAAATTAAAAAAACAATTATCACACACCTTTATGAAAAGAAGGTGTTTATAGAAATTTAGTTAAGCCGCCATTTTGATATATAAAATTGACATAATTTAACCGGTTCATCCCTTTTCACACTTAATTCTTGTGCAATTAATTGGACTTCTTAGTATTTTGATACTGATATTTTAAACATTCAATTAGGCCGCCATTTTGTTTTTCCGTAATGACTCCTCACCAAATTTTGATCAATTTAAAGTTATATTATATTTGTTTTTTTGTGCAAATGAATTTGATGTTAATTGGATTAGTTAGTAAATATTTTATCAGACCCTCATTTTGTTTCGCTATAATATTGGATTCTTACCAAAATGTTACCATATCATCCCCAAATGACCCTTTTTTTACTCAAATTTAAAATCAATTAAGTAATATTTTACCTATGCCGCTAATAGACAGACACACCGACTAGATGCCGAAAATCATTTTTTTTTCAATTCCGTCGGTCTCTCTGTCTGTCTGTCTGGCTAATCGCGGCATACCTAAAATACTACTTACCCGATCGACTTAATGTTAAAAATGTAACATGGCCCAACAAAATGGCGGCCTAATGAAATGTATAAATTATTACTGAAGATCTACTTCCATTTCATTCAAATTTTGCACAAAATCAAGTGCCATGTAGGAATTTTGGTACGAATCCAAGGTGGCGAAACAAAATGGCGGCTTAATCAATTATTTAAAAATTTTGCTTGAAAAAACTAGATGGATTGATTTTAAATTTTGTGCAATAATTAATTGTGACATAGAGATGGACTGATATAATTGTGGTACCAATTCAAGATGGCTGAGCAAAATGGCGGCCAAATAAAATGTTTAATATTAATTATTTAAATAATGAAAAAATCAATATTTTACATATCTTCATGTTTTTAGCGTAAATGTTTAAATGTCAAATAATGTTTTATCACTTCCGTCGGGCTGTCTGTCATTTGGCGGCATAGCTGAAAAACTAACAACACGATTGACTTCAAATTTGTGAAAATCTGTGAAAGATTGTATAAGGTTCAGAAAGCATCATCGACATGCCAACGAGGAATCCACTTCGGCTATTTTGATTATGAGATAAGCTTGAAGTCAATCACGTTTACTATCGCTCCGCTTGAAGCATCGTTTTTTACTAATGTAATTTTTTACACCAATCATAATTATTTGGGGAAATTTCGTGGATGCTTCGGGTTTTCAAACACGTTCGTTGGCGTTGCGTGTATGGTCCGATTTCGATAACTGTACAACATAATGGACTGATCATATCACATGCTGAAAAAAATTGATCCGAATTGATAGGTTCGAAACCGGGTGGGTGTGCCGTATTCTAATTAAAATTCTTTAAACAACCGGCACATTTTTTTCGGAGACTGCTCACCGCCTATAAACTGGGTATTATTTAATACGCGGGAATTGCAAAACGTTTTGCGTGTACTGATAATTAAAGAAAAAGCTCCGCAAGACGTTTTTTTAATGTGGCCGATAATGTCTGGGTCAAACCTAAGGCTGAATTAAATTAATTAAATTGTGCGTGCTACACCGTGAAACTTTAAATTAACTCCGTCCGTACCGTAACCTAATGCCTTATTAATAAAATACCAGTTTTTCTCTATAACGTTTGCGGCCTGTGACGCTTGCTTCCCTTGAACTAAATAATGCTACGCTACTAAATGTATTCGATTTGTGTAATAATGCAAAATCTGTGCAGCCGTCTTTCTTTAACCATTAAGAATTTAATAGAACCCATGTATCTCTATATTCAGATTATTATCACAATTACTTTAAAATCATCCATGGTCATACCTCTTTGAGGCTGCAAGTCCGCTGAAGCTAAACGAAGCGAATTGCGTCCGCTCCGGAAACTTACGTGTAATCAAATCGGAGTTCGTCCCTTGGAGAGAAGCGATGGGAAGTTTTCACCGGGAGAAGTCTGCAGGGCAACTAGTTGAACTCGCAAGCGGCCCTTCATCTCGCTTCGCGTCAGTGGGCGGCCAATAGGAGAAGAACATAAATATTTGGTTGCCGTTAAGTCCTCGGACAGACACGGGTTCAATTTTGGAGTTTTGTTTCGAGCTCCGTGTCACGTGAGAATATACTTATTGGATGATACAAAGACATTATTATCCAAATGGCAAAAAGTCAAAAAAATCTGACCAGAAAACTTTTTCGTTTTCAAGAGGTTGTTTTTTCTTTCTACGGCTACCATGTAGTGTGGAAAAAAATATTTTTTTTTAAATTTTCAGATGGCTGTTTCATCCCCTTAGGGCTACCCTGTATAGTTGAGAAAAATGTTTTTATCTACAAAAATATAAAAGAAATTTGACGATAACTAGTTTAAGAACATACAATAATTTATGCGTTTTTCTCAGAAGAATTTTTTTTATTATAAACCCATAGTCCGAGAAATCGAGAATCTTAATTGAGATAACTGAGTTAAAAAAATCTTATTTTTTAAAACATTACTGTCTTTGAGACAGGGATATAAAGAGGTGCTTAAATCGCTTCATTTGAGTACCTCTTTACGAACCACGTTTGTTGTTGCATTCTCTGGCTGTAAAATATCTACTACGCGAACTTACTCTAGAGCATGCGACATAGAGTTGACCATGGGAAAAACAATCGTAGCGCAAGTCTACTTCAGCTCTACTTAAGGATTGCCCTTGAGCTTTGTTAATTGTCATGGCGAAACAAAGCTTTAAAGGAAACTGTACACGTAACAAACTGAAAAGGATAGTCTGATGGAATAAAATTAAAGGGATGCGTGGTATAAAAATTGTTTCTTCCAGACCAGGCCTAGAAATAATAGTAGACTCTATTATTTTGTAATGTTTTAACCTGTAGCCGAGTTCCATTACACAATTTTTGTGCTTTTAAATTTCGAATAAGCATCACTGGTGCCCCCACTTTTAAAGTTGACTCTTGAGGAGGGATTCCTGAACGGTTTAGAGAGTGTAGGAACTCGACAGGATAATTAACCGCATTCTCTTGGACTATAACTACATCTATTGAGTAGTATGTCAGTTATGGAGCAGTAATTTTTTCTAATAAAGCTAGATTTATTTCATTTGCTGTGCTATTTTTTGGAGTTATTATAAACTATAAACATTTAATCAGTTTCACCCCCTTGGAAACTGAGAAAAATCCCTTATAGAATCTCTGCACTTTAAAAAAAAAGGTTCAACGGCCGTTTGAGAAAGATGGGAAAAAGTAATCAATGACCCGATTTTTTCAAAAACCCTGTATGAACTTATAAAAAATCTTAAAATATGTATTAAAATAAAATAAAAAGCACGTGTTCAAGTATTTTCCGAATAACTAACCGTTTTTTAAATAACAAATATAATATTAAAGGGGTGGTTTCAGCCCCTTGTCTACCCTGTCTGGGTTTTTAAAAAATTTTAAAATAAGTAAAAAATAAAATATAAAACATATTAAGTTCAAGCGTTTTCCTAATAACTAACGGTTTTTTCAATAAAATATATTACAATATTTAAAGGATGGTTGTACCCCTTGCCAAAATTCAGCCTTTTACCTCAAGCGGTTTGGGCTGGAGCGTGATGAGTGAGTCAGTCAACTAAGTCTTTTATATATTAGTGTAGATATATGGTATTTGAACATCGTTTTTAACTGCAGGCTCTTTAAAAAAAGTTTATTTCTTAATACAAAAATAAAAGTCCAGAAGCTAATTGTACATGTTCAAGAATGCCCTTTTATGTATGACTTTTAGCACAGAAGTTATAGTCCGTCACCACCAAAAGTACATACGGTTTTATTAAAACCCAGCCATAATCAAATCCATTTACCCCTAAATGTATTAAAGGCAAATAGACAAAAGTAGGTTAGATTTATAAAAAAAAACAGACCTATACGTTTTCACGCATAAATTATAAATACGAGGTAAAATAATTAAATTAATAAAGACATTGAGAGTGTAGTTAAAAGAAAACATTTGAAATTTCAGTTAACAATGTAATTCAAAAGGAGATATTTAAGCATCTTTTGGAGAGTTTTATTAAACATTAAAATCAAAGTTTTAATTGAGATATTTAAAATTTCTTGTGAAAATTTTTTTATCTATGGTCAAGTGAGGCAAGATGCCTTATATTCGATTTATCAATCAGACGAATAGCCTTTCTAGGGTTGAAGGCAAACTTTCATGACATTTTATTAAATCAGTATAATCATACAGAGATCACTCTCTTCCTGCAATGTCCTCGTATTTCTGTAAACACTTTCAATCAAATTACTCGATAAAGGATCTGATTATTTGATCTGTAAGACAGTGAACATTTTTCATAGATCTAATTTTTTGCATTTTTTTTCTGCTTATAAAGTTCTAATTGAGTTAATTTCTTTTAATTTTTTTATCAGGTTGGGAGCATTCTGCTTGATCTAGTAGAATTAGCATTTTAGCACTACACTCACTCTCTTCTGCAATGCTTACTACACTTTCAATAATTACTCAACCCATCATAAAAAATACCACATTTACGCATCAAATAACACAAAAATTCCTGTTACTTAACTTGTGACCCATATATTTCCAGCCACGAGTAATTTTTTTAATTACGTACCATGCATCACTTTCTCATGAACGGCATCAACGAACTGCACGACCATAAAAAAAACATTACGAGTCATTTTCTAATTTGGAATGCGCCTCGATATTGACGTGGGATCTTGGTAGGCGTAGATGAAACAGTACAAATGACCGAAAAATGTCACCTGTTGGCGTCGATGGGTGTACATGTTAGTAAAGTTCAATGAATAGAGATAACTGGATCATTATTTTAATTAGTGAACTTTCTTTCAAGATTGCTCGAGACATTACCATATATTGTGGGTTATTTTAAGGATCGGTTGTACCAGTGGCAGCTGTTATTTGAAATAAATAAGCAATTATCTCGTATTTGTTTTATTATTTCTTACATCTCAAAGGTAAAACGTTGTTTAACTTAGCCTCCTTAACTTGGCAGTGAGTTCTAAAAGTTTTGGGTGCTTATACTAGAGAGATACTGAAATATTCTAGCAAAGAGACAGAAATTACCTTCCTGGCAATCCCAGTGGCAGTTCCTTGGTCTTTTTACTTGGATGGTGATGGAATGCATTTTTTTTTAATAATAATAACTACGATCGCAGCCGCTGCAAATATCGGACAAGTGTGCTTTATGAAACGTACACTGCAAACTGCTTTACATTTCAAATGATACGACTTCACAGAAAGCGTCAAGTAAATCAAATAAAACATTTCAGTTTAATTTTTTGAATTTTTATCACGTTTATTTAACTTTTGTCGCCTGCCATATGATCAAGACCAATACTCTGTAATCTTAAATCGCAAATATTACGCGAAACGTCCTCCTTATCGAAGTGACATAATCCGCAATCGAATATCGCCCCATAACTCGACACCATCCTCCCCTAGATGGCGCCGCCTGATAAGGTATCGCGGTTCCTCCCGAAATTTTTTTCGCGATGATGTCCTTCGCCGGCGGTATGACGCGGAGGTCCGTTGACCTGAAATTCCGCGAAGGTCCGAACGCCGGCGGCTACGCAGACCGGCTCCAGACTTTAACAGGCAAAAGATCGACGAATACCGGGGCTCGAGCGGCGTTGCCGGTACGTGCCGTATTTCGTTAAATCATTTCCGAAGTATAAATGGTTATTAGATGATTTTGAGGTCTGCGCATTTATAGTGGCCTTGTTTTTATTCCGACTGCGCATGCAAAGTAGAGTAATTGTGTAACGGTTATATATGTAAGTATGTATCCATTGTTTCTTACCACCCTAAGGTTAAACGTCTGTACCGATTTTCATAAGTGCTAGCTAGGTTTGTCTAAAAACAAACTTTTTGTATAATTCTATTAACCTTTTTATTCGGGGTCACTATTAAAGGCCGGAACATTTTGTATTAATTATTTTAATTAAGTTCCTCTTCAAAAATAATGTAGACAAAAAAATGAGACCAAGCGATAGTCAGTATCCGTCCAAATTGACCACCATGTTAGAAGTTTTGGAAAGGAATTAATTTTTACATATATGCAATTGAAGTTTAACGATTAGACATATACTCTGCGTCTTCTATGTACTTTAGTTCTTGAAACAGGTCATGCAAGGGCCCTGCAGGTCGGTCGTATACAATACAACTAAATGATTGATCTGGCAACACTGGGCGCTGTTATACACAGTATGAATGGAGTAGAATGGAACGGCAGTATGTAAAAGCGGCTCAAAAGGTTGCGTAAGTGGAAAAACGAAGAACAAATCTTAATGGGCATGGTATACAGAATGTAGGTAGGTAGGTTCTTTAACGTGACAGGCAATTATTGGGCGATTTTTTAGATGGGAGCAAATTGGAAACACATATAAGATCCTGACTAAAAATGGGCTTTGATAATTTAGCCTTAAGTGCGCCGGCTGCCACGAAGGCGACGTTTAGTATTCAGAATATATCTCCGATCGAGAAGGCAATTTTGAGTCATTTACATGATGGCTTTATTTGATTGTAAATGCCAAACAGATAAGCATTTTTTAAACTGATTAGTCTAGTCTATATATATATATATATATATATATATATATATATATATATATATATATATATATATATATATATATATACTGGGTTTTTAAGATTTTAATTATAACCTAACAATATCTGATTGATTCTTATCTTCAGTCACAGTCTTATCAGTCTGTGAAAATTGTTCTTTTTTTTCCCCAAAACTGAGCAAAAGTGTTGGCGTTTTTGCAGGATTTATTAATACGGTTTTCATATTGTCAATACTTTTTCATCTGGCATTGTAACCATTATCAAAGTTAAGGTGCAGTATTCAGTTTTTTTTCAAACCTGAACAACAATGCTAGAATACTTGCAATTTTCATCTGGCACTGTAAATGCTTTATATTCAAATAAAAAATCCAGAGGTTTCAGGTTTTTCTATCATGTGACCGTCATGACAGACAAATCTGTTTGTCCTATTCCCTGGTCATGGCAAGGTATAATAATCTACGTGTGGACACATCGGTATTTCATTCTCTGTTGTCTTCGTTAAAATAAGGTCTTGTTGCTTACACTTTTAATACATTACAGAATAGTAGATGGTTTGTTAAGATAATTTCTGCAATGGATTCTTTAGTTTAAATAATTTTAGATCTGAGGATGCCCATTAGGGCAAAACAGATAAATTAAATATATTTAATATGACTTCAATATTTAATCACGTTAAGTAGCACTATCTTTGGTGATTTAAAAAACATGTTGAGATAAAGAATAGAAAACCTGTTTTAATAGACTTTTATAGAACCACTTCATTAATGATATCTTCGATTCTAGACATGATGACGATAAATACAAAATGTCGCCGAATACATTGAATTAAATTTTGATGACCGGTCCGCCGGGGCCTTGAACAGTTATTTCAGTATTTTTTCGGAAGTTGAGCAAAAGTGTTGGAGGATCTCTCAATAGGGTTTTGGACGACCCCATCTGGTATCAGTAACTATTAGGTGCAGCATTCAGTTTTCTTATGAAGCAAAGTGGTAGAATATTTCCAGTTTTTATTTAGCATTTTAAGTGCTTTCGTTGATATTCGGTGCTATTGGTGACTTTACAGAAAAACACTCAAGAGAACTTAGGTCTGCCCGTCGTAAGCTATGCTATCATAAAACTTGTGTCTTGTTTGTTATCTTTTTAATGTCCCTATATTTATGTAGATAAAGTGTTAAGGTAATTTCTGTATAGTTCTTTGAATTTTGATAAATGTGTTTAATATGATTATGAAATTTTTGTTTAACTTAATTATGTCAAGTTGCAAGCACTGTTTCGGGCTAACATTAAAAACATTAAAATACTCTTTAAGAATGATGATTTAGGAATGGAAAACCGGTTTTAATAGACTCGTATATAATCACATCATTAATGAAATATTCAATTCTAGACATGGTGACGATACCCACAAAATGTCGCCGAATGTATGCTATTGAATTAAATTTCGATGACCGGTCCGGCGCGACCTTGGACAGTTCGATGATTTACTCTTATTAAAATTCATGGCCGAGAATTAATCACAAGAAAAGGAAATAGTTAAAATCTACCAGACGGTTTTTTTCATTGTCGATTTCGTATCTACGCAGGCAATTAATGGCAAATGTATGCGTGCTCGCCCGTTTACGCACCTTGATTATTAATTGCTTTTGTTGTTTTAAAGGTTAATTTATAATTTTTTTTTATATAGTTTTTATAATGCGTTTGTTCACTCTCGAGCGAACATCCCCTCACTCGTGGTGTTAAATAAATAAAAGATGAACGTTACATATGTTTTTGTTTATTTATGTTTCCCGCTTGACTGCTATCAGCTTGCTTGGTGCCATTCTGATATACAGCTCAATTGTATAGTTTTACTTCAAATTATCCTTAAACATCCCCATCATTTAAATCCTCTTTTGTAGGTGTTCTTATATGTGTCTTGTTTCTCTCTATACTTAGTGTTGAAGGTTAATAAAAGTATCTAAACTATTTGAAACCTAATATTCATATTTAAACCTTATTGGCATCGTGCATTGACATACATCACATCCATTGATCATGTGACATTGACAAGTCTATTCCATCACTTTCTCTAGGGGCAATATTCTTGTTTGCTAACCTCTTTAGTGACCAAATGGCAAATATGATAAAAAAACTGAAATTATTAACAACGTTCATTCAAATTCAATTCTTCCTGTGGTTTTCAGGTTCAACATTTAGACGTTCGAGTTTCTCATTAATCCGAAAATGTGTTTTTTACTTAGATAGTGGTGATTCCCAGCAGCCTAAATCGAAGAACCGAATCCTTGGCTGTTTCAGAACGCTTTAAACATTTACTAAAGGGTTTTAAATTTTGTCCAGGTCTAACTTGGGGAGCAAATACAACACAAAATGAAATTACAGAACAATAGATTCAATTAGACTTGAATTAGAGGATTGTCAACGATACTATGATCCCTGTCTGGGACAGGTCCTGCAATGCCGTCCTCGCTGTGATCCGTTTTAATTATTCGACGATCGCGATTTAGTTCTTTTTAGAACTCATCAGGAGACAACAGTGTAATTCAATGACTATCGTCGTATCAGCCAACCAAGTGGTTGTTTCTGTGATTCGGTAATCATGGCGTCCTTGTTGTGACGTTGGTGTACGTGGAATAAAAATACATTAACGTTATTGCTCTCAACTAAAGTCAGGATTCAACAGTTTAATTCATTATGGGTCGCGGTATTAGTCAGCGAAGTAATTCTAGCCGTGTTTCTATTTGGTGCCTTTGCACTACACGGAATTCGCTAATCTATAGCGGCCTGATGAGCTCCAGGAAGAGTGAAATCGTGAACTTCGTTTGACTAAAACGTTTCGTTTTTCTTAAGGCTTCCATTCTAAAACAAATTTTGCAGGTTCTTTGTAGCATGTGCCCTATCCAAACCCTTTTCTTATACTGTAATAATAATCTCTGTAATATTTCGTTACCTATGTATAATTATAAGGAACAATAACTATTCAAATAACCTGTTTTTTATTTCCGTATAATGTCATTGCTTAAAAACCGACAACACCGCCGCATACTCTTGAATCACAATATGCACGAATTTACAAAATGTAGTAAAATAGTAAATCGAATCAAGCGGTGTTACTTTGATTAAAAGATTTATATGCATTATGGTGCGTAAATGCAAAGTATGCAAAAGTTTAGACCAATTAACTTTTAACGTCTCTTTCTCGGGTAAGTCAAAATGTTATTATTTTTTTTTCTATATTAATTGGCGTATAGACTATTCGAGATTCTTCATAATTTTTATTCATTTGTACGTACGGTTAATTACTTTAATTTTTCACCTCCGAGGCAAAACCTATTTACGTAGATTCAAAGAACTGCAGATATATTGCATACATTCCTATATCTGTTTTAACATATTTGACATAAAAAGAATACGTTCTTACATATATTATTTTAAAATACCTTCTTAGAGATTTGCCTTGTTTTGCATTCAACAAAGTAAACAAAAATAATTTTACGGTATTGACTTTTGTGGTTCCCGACAAGGAGGAGAGATGTTATATACTTTGTCACACTTACTTGCAGTACAGTTTATTTACTTTAATCGTAGCATCAAAACACATTTTTGAAAAAAAGCTCTTTTCAAATGAATGCGACAGTTTGTAGTCAGGTTTTCAAACGTCATACACTATATTTGTTCCATTTCTGCATTTGAGGCCTACACTTAAATTCACTCTGTACCCTCTATTTCTTAAATGCCAGTGTAAATTTTAATGAATTAAAGATATTTTAAATCCTTTTGACATTTTAACATTGAAAAGACAAACACATATGTATTGCACGCGGGATCTGACCAATGAGGAACAAATTTAAGCCGTGGGAAATGATTTCCCACGACCTCGACGTTCAAAATTAGTCGTTTTCGGACTTTGCTGATTATTTGTTTTTTAGACGTTTTCATACCAGTCGTACAAAAAAATTTGTCTTTCATTTTAAATCTAGTAGATATTTTCTAGGCTTTCGCGACATCTGGCGAGCATATATATCCGAATCCTGAGTTCATTCATTTGATTGTATCTGAGTAATTCGATTATTACATTGTAATTGAGATAATCCCGGCGACCTAAACGCCCAAAGAAGCCGTTCGCGTGAGAAACAAACGGGCCGACGCCAACGGAATGGATTCGATGTGTCCTCCACCCACGTCCGAGTTAAAGCCATTTGCCATACCGCTTTTGTTACTGTCGAACGTATAAAAGCTTTGCAAGACCGGCATGCAATGGCCGCGACTCGCAAATTAGGTTAGTAGTGTTGATGCCTCTCCCACAAGTCGGTTTTAATCTTGCGAAACGTCGGAGATCTCGTCCCAAGCAAGGTACGAGGGTACAGTGATAATGCTGAGTAATTAATTATTCCTATATTAGAATCTGAAGGAATCTTTTAACCAGTTTGAGTCGGAGATTGCCAACTGGTGTTGAATTATCCAGGTTTTAAGTAGGTCGGCCTGAAAATATGTCGCTCTCTGTTGTTAAATTTGTTTGGTCTGCTTTTCTTTTTCGTATATATTTAGCCAGTAGCTAGCAGTTCTTTCAAAGAAAAGTATAAAATATATATAAATCATATATAAATATATATAATATCTAAAAATATATAATATGTATATAAACAGATCACTTAAAAAAATATATACAAAAATCTGCTTTTTGTCAATATCTGGCAGAAAGAGGACTTATCTAAGTGTAAAAAATGGAGGTGAAGTTATTGCCAATAAAAATTTATTTTCCTAAATTCTTGCCTGCAGTCCATAAACAGTTTGTTTAAACCTAATAAAGCAGCTCAAACGGACCACTTAAAAAAATGCAAAAAAAGTTGCAAAAATCCGTTTTTTATGTCAATATCTGCCAATATATTGCAGATAGAGTAATGATCTAAAAGTAAAAAATGGAAGTGAGGATATTGTCAACAAAAATGGTCATGATTTTTTGCCTAAATTTTGTAGTTTCTGAGATAAATCGATCGGAAACTAGGGTTATCACTGAATGTTTGTCCATAAACAGTTTGTTTAAACCTAATTTAAAGTAACTCAAACAGACCACTTAAAAAAATGGAAAAAAGTTACAAAAATCCGCTTTTTCTCAATAACTGTCAAGATATTGCAGATAGAGGAACGCGTCTTAAGAAAATTATTATTTTTTATTGTTTAAAAATTGATTTAATAAGCTGGTAATCTATTTTCGATATAAAGTTCCACAAATGTTTAAAATAGTTTATCTTGCTAAAAGTTGTGGAGCTACAGTTAAAAGCTGCTGCAAACAAGTTTTAGAATACAAATCTTTATAGAGCAATTTTGTTGCAAAACAAAAGTGTATTTTCTAAACACGTTTAACCCTCAAAAATAAATTGCAGCTTTTTACACGGCACCTTACCATTTGATTCATAATCTATATCTATACTTCTATACTCTATACTAATATATAAAAGACTTAGTTGACTGACTCACTCATCACGCTCCAACTTAAACCGCTTGAGGTAAAAGGCTGAATTTTGGTGTACAGATCGATTTTAGGGTGTAGAGGTTCGATAGGAAGGGATTTTTCAAAACTCAAATTATAAGGGGGTGAAACCAGACCTTAAATGTTACATTATTTTTTATTTAAAAAACGGTCAGTTTTTCGGAAAAACGCTTGAATACGTGTTTTTTAATTTATTTTTTTACATATTTTAAGACTTTTTAAAAATTCATACAGGGTGTTTAAAGGGGCGAAACCACCACTTAAATAATACAATATTGTTTATATAAAAACCGGTTAGTTTTTGGAAAAAACGCTTGAACATTTTTTTTACATATTTTAGGATTTTTAAAAAATTCATACAATGTGTCCAGAGGGAACCATCCCTTAAATATTATAATATATTTTATTTAAAAAACCGTCAGTTATTCGGAAAATGCTTGAACATAATATGCTTTATATTTTATTTTTTTACATATTTTAATTTTTTTTAAAAACCGAGATATGGTGTTCAAGGGGCTAGAACCACCCCATTAATATTGTATTTTTTATTTAAAAAACAATTAGTTATTCGGAAAACCCCAGAACACGTGCTTTTTATTTTATTACATATAGGGTTTTTGAAAAAATTGGGTCATTGATCAATTTTTGCGATCTTTCTCAAACTGTTTGCCGTAGAACGCTGAGCTTGTGCAGACAGCTTGATTTTGGAGTGCAGAGGTTTGATAAGAAGGGATTCTTCGAAACTCAGTTTCCAAGGAGTTGAAACTACCCTTATATGTTTATAGCGGACTAGAAAGTTGTCAAAATAAAACCGCTTAGTTTAAAGAACGAGCAATATTAACTTCAAACAGATGAAATAAATCTAGTTATTAGAAAAAATTACTGCTCCAGAAATAACATACTATTCAATAGATGTAGTTATAGACCAAGAAAATGCGGTTAATTATCCTGTCGAGTTCCTACACTCTCTAAACCCCTCAGGAATCCCTCCTCATGAATTAACTTTAAAAGTGGGGGCACCAGTGATTCTTATTCGAAATTAGAAACCACCAAAATTGTGTAATGGAACTCAGCTACAGGTTAAAACATTACAAAATAATGTAATAGAGTCTACTATTATTTCTGGCCCTGGTCTGGAAGAAACAGTTTTTATACCACGTATCCATTTAATTACGTCAGACTCTCCTTTTCAGTTTAAACGTGTACAGTTTCCTTTAAAGCTGTGTTTCGCCATGACAATTAACAAAGCTCAAGGGCAATCCTTAAGTAGAGCTGGAGTAGACTTCCGCTACGATTGTTTTTCCCATGGTCAACTCTATGTCGCATGCTCTAGAGTAAGTTTGCCTAATAGCTTGGCTATTTTACAGCCAGAGAATGCAACAACAAACGTGATTTATAAAGATGTACTCAAATGAGGCGATTTAAGTACCTCTACATCCCTTTCATTATGGTCATATAGGCGAACGAGGTCGCGGGTACCCGCTAGTTCAAGTATATTTTTGTCCCATGTTTCTGTTACTTCCGGAACATACAGTTCTTTATGACCCTCGTAGAGACGTTTCTAATAATTATTGCGGCGGATTTTCTACCATTTGGGCACCGCATCACGTTTATTGTTGTTATTATGTCGTGAACGACAATGATCGTGATGGATCGGTATTTCAACTACATGAATTATGTTCAATGATAAAGTAAACTTAGCTGTTTATCTAATATTGAGAAAACTTGTTTAACATTAAACAATTTGAAATTTTACCTATGGCGATCTCCCAGAACCCCATATAATATGTCTGCTTTAATGACCGCGCAGTAAAATCGGAATCGAGAGCGGGTTTAAGTAAATAAAATGTCATACGTTGCAAATGTTGATGACCCGATAACTTACAATGTATATACAGCTTTAAACGAATTTACGTGTTTTCAAATGGCCAAAAATAGTGTTATTGTGCTTGCGATGTCCCCATGAACCCATATCCGTCATGACAGACAAATAAATTACGAGTTCAAAGTCAAAGAGGTCGACCCCACACTGATTCCAAATTTTATCCGGATCCCACGACCGATACTTCCGAATTTACAGACACATTTCCGAGACAAAATGACATCATTTGGCAGTTCAAAAGACCGCAAGATTCATGCTAGACGGTGTGCAAAATATTTTTATTGCCTGTACCAAAGTCTGCATCTATTTGAGAAATGTATGGAACATATGTAAATAAATTTCATCATGTGAGCATCAAACACTGCACACAGTTCAGAGTTGTTTGCCATATACAGGGTGGGCCATCAAAAAATTTTGCGATTGCTCGGATCCGTCAATTTTTGATTGGTATTTTTAACAATTTAACTTTTATCCTCTAGCGTGGATATCTTATATGGAAAGAGGTCGAATGAAAGCTTTAAATTATCTTTCCAACGACATCTACAAATCTTAAGTTGGATTCGTATTTTTCGATAAATTATAAAATTTAAATATCTTACCATTTTCAGTCCAATAAATGTTGAAAATACCCACCACCAACCTCCATACAACAATAAAGTATTTGTTCAGAGCCTTGTCGGACATTCTGAACTACACTTGTGGCTTTATATGTCTCAAATCCACTGGCGCAAATCTTTTAAAGAATTTGTTGTACCGAATAAATGTTCGGAAATGGCCCCACAAAAAACTCGAATGGAGTTAAATCGGGAGAGTGAGGGGGCCACTCTCTGGAAATGTTTCAATCAAAAAGTTGCCTTATGGGCATGACGTGTTGTGGCGGAGTCTTGTTCGATAATAACTGTTATTGCTAGGTAAAAATATGGGTTTTAAATCCACTGGCGCAAATCTTTTAAAGAATTTGTTGTGCCGAATAAATTTTCGGAAATGGCCCCACAAAAAGTCGAATGGTGTTAAATCGGGAGAGTGAGCGGGCTACTTTCTAGAAATTTTTGAATCAAAAGTTACCTTATTGGCATGGCGTAGTGTGGCGGAGTCTTGTTGGAAAGTTTAGTTTTCTACGCCATGTCAATTTATCTTCGATAATAACTGTTATTGCGGTATCCACTGCGTTCACTGGTTAAATTTCTAGGTAAAAAAGTGGGTTAATGTCTCTCGAATAATCTTGGGATTAGAATATGAATAATACCGCAGTTATGTCTGTTAACTGTACATTAAGAAAAAAAGAACATGATCGGTAATAATTCATTGGTTATTATTAGCTCGCAAGTTAGATCAATTTAATTTTGTCTGGATGAAATGTATGGTGTTTTAAGATTCTCCGTAAAGCTGTACGCGAAATACTTGACACAGCTGACAGTTGTTTGGTATTGTATGGTACTCAGTGGCCCTGGGTGTTAAAATTTGTGCACTAATTTGCGAACGTATTTATTAAAATAATAATAAAACGTAATATTACGTCAAAAATTTTAATTGTATCAGACAACACAACAACAAATAATTAAACTCACATCAGTACCCAGGTGCGAATTTGATAGAAAAACAAAACACTTAATAATATTCCTATAGTAAATAACTATTAATTTCTTTTTTATTACTAAATAAATTTAGAGTAATTTGTTATCTAACGTTATTGCCCAACATGATCAAGTTTGTTGTAATGAACAGGAATGCACACATTTATGTGTCCATACTCATAAAATTAAGGACATTGGTATATATGTCAAATGCATGGGAATGTCAAATTTACAAAGATCTTAGACCAAACCATATATTTTAGAAATATATACAATACATTATATTAATAAGAAACCTAAAATAATTTCTAGGATTGTTGACATTTTAACTTAATTAATGGACGGGTATATAAATTCTAATTCAAACATACAACCCCAGTTGCCAAAAATAATCCCAAACATCATGACACTTTCTCTTTCAATAAATTTGGTTCAACAACTGATTTGCTTAAGCAATAAAAAGTGATCATTCTTCAGTTTAGACAGTCCATTTAAAAATGGCATTAATTTCCGGCGTTTCCCTTTTGCACTGGACATCTTCGGGGACCATCAATGCTCAAAAACAAACAACTTAGTGCACTAAGTTGGCTGTATATCGTATACTATAATTAATACCATAGCTGTTTTGCCTTTTTAGTATCTTATTCTTTTTACGAATGCCTCAACAAAAGAAAAGAAACGAGGAAAACATTGGTCTAACGATAATAAAATCAAATATAGGAACGTGGGAGCGTTCCTAATCCATCGAGTTTGTACGATCGCTCAAAAAAACGTCAGTCTTTCGGCCCATTACTTTCCTGACCTTAAAAATTGATTTATTTGAAAGGCGTTATTGACATCGTAGATTTGCCGCTTAACCTACAGGGGCGTTAAGACGTATGTCTGTCTAAACGTCTTCAATTATGGCTATGGGCAAAAAACATTTCTCTTTATGGTATAGTGCCGGTTCTATTTATGAACATACAACATTTTTTTATTCATGTTCAGTTAATGGTGTTAATAAGGTTGAGTGTTCTATCCTGTTGCGATGAATCATTTTGATTGATTAATATACAATTTTTTAAAAAGTTTCATCAGGGATGAATAATCTATATATATATATATATATATATATATATATATATATATATATATATATATATATATATATATACATATATATACATATATATACATATATATATACATTTGTAATTAACTAAACCAATTTAGAATCTCAAAATAATCAACATACTCGCCTTGAGAAGCAAAAACTGAAGATGAATTTATGTGTGTTAATTTATTCTAATGTCATCGTAATTTCCTTATCATAAAAAATTAATATAATAATTTTTATTTGCTTCGTCCAAAATGTTTTTGGTATGAATCCAATGCGAAAGGAACTGAGATAATACTTATGAATTTATTAAAACTGTGTGATTATTATTATAATTGATAATCATTGGACTTTAAATATAAGTTCGGAAGTATAAGATATTTGCGTTAGTAATGTTTTAAATACATAGTTTTAAACACTTGTAAAAAGTAATTTCACAACAATCGGAATAAGTAGCTATGGATGTCGTTAAAAGAAACAAAATGGTCTGGTTTGTCATCCTATAAATTGTGTCAAAATATATCAATTTTGTTTCATTTAACATTAACCATGGGTATTTTGATTTTTTCTAAATAACTTTTTATGAATGTTTAAAGCTCGGGGAGAAAATATTTTTTCAGGCGGCAAAAGAATATTTTCGAAACTATTTTAGTATTCAAATAGAATTTTTTATTCCAAATCGACGCTTCCAAAATTATTTTAAAGGTTATTTTGCAATAATTCGAATTTTAAATACTAAAAATAGATTTTAATATATAATAATCACTATCAGCTTAAGAATTTATTCAAAAGTAGTGGATAATTAAAGAATAAATAGGTTCCAATTTGGTTTTGATTGTATGGATAGTTTTGCCAATTTTCACGGTTCTCTTTTAAGATAAACATAGCAACCTAGTATATTTATAATCGATAAGGAGAGGCGCAATGGAATAATAATATACAGGTGTTAAAATAATATAGATAATACAAGAAAAATCCCTCTTTTGTATTTAAATTTTATATATATATATATATATATATATATATATATATATATATATATATATATATATATAGTGTGTATCAGCCAAATGGTTGGACCCATCGATTGGTATTTTTAGTTGCTCATTTTCTCCAATAAAAACTTTTTATACAGGGTGTGTCCTGTAACAGTGGTCAATGCCAACTTTCTTATTTCAAATGCAACACCCCGGATATTATTTAATTTTTGGATTCTTTAGGAGATTCTAAACATATTTTATGTTCAATATCCTATACCTATCTTCAACTATTTCGGCAATATTAAGTGTTTTCAAATTTATTGCAAAAATTAAGATTAAAAAAATAAAATTATTTATTTCTTCATAATGTATAAACAAAAGTAAAAAGTTAATTTAGGAACTGTTGAATATGCTCGCCGCGAACGTCTTAGCAAATTCCTAATCTTAAATAGAAATTTCTTCTAACGTTATTTAGTATCTCAGGCGTGACCGATCTAATCGCAAGCGTTATTCGTCTTCTTAAGTCAGCTTAGTCGAGGGGTTTAGTTTTGTATACAACATTTTTAATATGTCCCTATAAGAAAAAGTCTAATGGCGTCAGATCAGGGGATCGCGCTGGCCATTCTATCGATCCTCGTCTCCCTATCCATCGATTTGGAAATATTCCGTTGAGGTACTGCCGAACATTAATTTGGTAATGGGGCGGTGCTCCATCTTGCTGAAACCATATCATATTCGCTGGAACTTGTGGGTTTGCTGGATCCGGATACAAATTTGTCAAAGTCGGCACGACATCATTTTGGAGCAGTGCTAAATAATTATTGCCATTCAAATTGCCGTCAATGAAAAAGGGGCCTATGATATGATCCCTAACAATTCCTGCCCAAACATTAACCTTTTCAGGATATTGAGTATGTTCTTCGCTGATCCAGTGAGGATTTTCCCTAGACCAATAGCGGCAATTTTGACGATTTACATGACCGTGAAGTGTAAAGGTGCACTCATCCGAAAACAAAACATGTTCTAATTGAATAACATTGTTATCTAACATGGCCATCATTTGTTCACAAAAATAAGTTCTCCTATCATAATCGTCTTCCATGAGCTCCTGAGTTGGTATCACTTTATAGGGATGCATTTTATTTTCTTTTAATGTTCGAATAATCGACGAATGGCTAATATCGAACATTGCGGCGGCTTGTCGACTAGAAATATGTGGGTTTTCCTCAAATTCAAGCATAATATCCAATTTAGTATCATCATTTATTGAATTGGCAGCTGCTTTTTTTATCTGCCTCACATGTCCAAGCTCGCGAAACTGCTTTTCTATTTTACTAATTGTCCCTTGGGATATATGCGGCAAATTTGGAAATTTTTCATGAAATAAGCGAGCAACTTCCACTTGTGTTCGTGTGTTATCTCCATAACCAATCATTTGTAGAATTGTTATTTTATGCATTTCTGTTAAATGAACCATTTTTCTAATATTAGGTATTATGCAGTTAACGAAATTCAAAAGACTATGACACTGACACTGACAACTACTGTCTTGCAAAGAGAAAGGCCAGGCATTTTACACAAAAGTAAACAAAACTTAAAAGTAAACAAAACTGGCTCTTTTTGTTCCATATCAATAAAAAGGAACACTAAAATGGTTTTTGCTTACATTCTTAATATGAAGACCTAAATGGTAAATAAGTATTGAGTGTGTTGTAGCGAATTTTTGTAATCAAATAAATAGTTCAGTAACCAGAGCCACTTTCATGAATAATAATAAATTCGAAATAAATAAAATAAAAATAAATTTGAAAACACTTAATATTGCCGAAATAGTTGAAGATAGGTATAGGACATTGAACATAAAATATGTTTAGAATCTCCTAAAGAATCCAAAAATTAAATAATATCCGGGGTGTTGCATTTGAAATAAGAAAGTTGGCATTGACCACTGTTACAGGACACACCCTGTATAAAAAGTTTTTATTGGAGAAAATGAGCAACTAAAAATACCAATCGACGGGTCCAAGCGTTTTTCCGAACACGCCCCCATTTATTTATTATCGAATTTATTCCATTTGGCTGATACACACTGTATATATATGTCTAACAGAATAATCATCCATTTAAAAGACCGTATGACATAATAAATCATAAACAGCAAATAAAGAAACAACTATAAAACAATTAAAACAGTTAAATGGCAATAAATCTAAATTTGTATTCCCATTCCATTATTATGTATAAAATATCACCTGACAGATGTTATTACTTCGAAATGGTCTAATAAATAGTTCATTTTTGAAAACTATCTCCCTCTCCTGTTTGCATAATCCGTAGAAATCATCGACCCATAGCGAAAGAAGAAACTAGAGGGCATTGCTCCAATTTGCCTCACAACTAAAAACTAGGAAATATAAAAGACGCACTATGGGAAAGGGGATGATTTGTTACATTATTGTCCTATGGCGTTGGCCTTTCAGAACGATGATGTTAGAATATTTTACCCCCTATATACGATTTAATGAGCCTTTGTATAATCTGTCAGGTTTTTGAATGGAATTTGTGGCATGGGGAACTAGAGTAGTTCCTGTTTGTGTCTATTCTGTTATTGCAAATTATATACACTAGCTAATGTCATTCAGGGTTTTATATACGGGTTTATTTACGGTGAGTGACGTTTTAGAAAATCTCAGCAATTAATCAAGGTATCAGAAATGACAAGTCGAGGTGTACAAGCATTTTCGATCGTCTACAACAAAATAATGCAGATTATATAAACATTGTTTTAAATTGCTAATTACATCAATCACGCGCGATCGAGCACGACCAAGTATCATCGACCTGTTTGAAATTGAAAAATGTTCGTTTGTACTCGACTCTCGACGGTTGTTGTCGTAATAACCCTGGGCTCTCGATCGTATTTAAAGCCAAGTGCACATTTCTCAAGTTTGAATGCCAAAAACTGTAATAAGTTGGAAATAAAAGTGTTCTTTAGGAATTTATAATATATTTTTATTTTACTTTTTAATGTTATTTATTTTATGCATATTTTTCGAGTACCTACTCAGTTGGTAGGAAGTAAGCTTTCTATCCATGAATTTTCAAAATACTGCCTGGCTGGCATTGCAGACTATACAGGAAATATTTTTTTGGTTTAAGATTATTTTTTAATATATCTGCACAACTGTGGGTAGCGTCCTTAAAATTGTGTTAAAAATGTAAATACAAAGAGTTGTCACTGTCAGATTTTCACGTGGTTGAATAGTTGATTTAATAACAATTACCAATATAACGTTTCCTTATAAATAAATATTGATTGCTAACGAATATTAATTGTTAATTTCAGTATTCCAGATCTGAACTGTTACGAACAGTATTTGTTTTCAAACCTTAATTTGTAACAGTTGCATAAATTTGTGGATAAAAATTATCACTGTGTTGTCAAATGTTAATTTTTATCCACAAATAGGAGTAAGTTGTTACAAATCAAGGTTTGAAAAGAAATGCTATTCCTAATATTTCATATCTGAAATATTCATACGTATAATTCAATCAACTTCAGATATTTAAAATGGAAATCAGTATTCGGCAAGGATCTAACAATCTGACACTGACAATGGCTCTGTTTTTTCCGATATTAGGTAGATTTTGATTATTCAAGATATACAAAACAGTAAGTATCTTGAATATATATAATCGAGTAGCCGATAAATGTGCATAAAATAAATAAATAATATTAACAGGTTCTATTTTAAAAAAAAAATATATTATTTAAAAAAATACTCTTTTTTAAAGGACTTTATAAGGTTGAACAGAACTAGCCGTTACTTGATGGAAATTCATATTAACAAAATAAACAAAAAACACTCGCGTAAAATTTCCACTTAATTTATTTTACAAAAATAATGACAATTGTTTCGCCAACACTGTGGCTTCATCAGATGTTAGATGTAAACTAAAATAAAATAAGAGTGTACCACAAATTATAGATTTTAAATAACTGAATGCGTTTTTTACAACTGCGGATCTTATACAGCTCAAATGTTCTGGATTTACCCTTAATAAACTAATAAAGGTTTAACAATGGGGAACCGTTCAGGTCCAATTGATCGTTTAATAACGTGTTGTTATTTTTATGTTTGTTTAATTCCATACTTTCTAGTAAATTAAGTTTTTTACTTTTTCGTTCTACATGTAAAATTTCGAAGTTGTCATCAAAAGTATGGTTTTCTTGAATTAAATGTTTGGAGTAATTGGAATTATCTTTATGCTTTCTGTAACTGAATTTATGTTCACTTATCCTTTTTTGAAATGTTCTGCCTGTTTGTCCAATATAAAATTTTGGACAAGTTCCACAATTTAATTTGTAAACACCCGATTTATTGTGTTTTTTGGTTTTACTCTTATTGTTTTTAATGTATTTACTAAGGCTGTTGTTAGTTCTAAAAGAAATTTTTGCACCTTTGTTTTTAAAAAACTTAGTAATAGTTAATGTTATTTTTTCTGTATAAGTGAAACTGTGACTTTATAAGGGCTAACTTTGTTAGAGCATCTACGCGATGTTAAGACTGTCAAATAAGTAATATCAAGTCATTGTCAGATAAGTAATACCATTAACTAAGGCTATCATTAAGTAGAATTTTGTACCTTTTCCTATTTTCCCGCTGTTTTTCAAAAAGCATGCGCCAACGTTTAAAGGGAGATTATTTGTAAGAAAATAAGACGAAAAGTTCATATGAACATATGGGTCCGCAGATGTTTGGTTTTCGAGATACGGGGTATTAAAGTTTTTAAAAAAATTATGTTTTTTTTTTAGTAATTCTAAAACAGTAAGAGTTATTTGATTAAGATTTGGGACATCATGGGTATTTAAAGGCTATATGTCGACAACATTTTTTATTTGAACCATGGGTGTAGATCTGGGTAAGCATCCTTGACTTTCTTCATAAAAAAATTGTACGCCACTGATTTTTTTGAAAATTATCAGCTTCGTTGTTTAGGGCAAGTAAAATTACACAGAAAATGTTTTCGAGAAAAACAAAAAATGTTTTCGAGAAAAAAAATAAATTCTATTTTTATGCACGCCTTTGGCACCTCCGGTCCAGTTTAAATATCTTAGTAAATACTAAGAGAGATTTTTCGTATATTTTTACTTGCCCTGAACGATGAAGCTAGTTAATTTTTTTAAAATCAGTAGCGTACCTACTACGTTTTATTGAGAAAGTCACGAATGTTTACCCATATGAGGGTGTGCCAAGTATCAATGAAATATATGATCCTGTTTGGTCTTATTTAATGTTTTTTTTTGAAACGCCTTGTATAATTATACGTAAGTGTCGAAAATTTTAATTCGAGTAACATTTTAGATTAGGTTACACCTTCGATATTATTGGGAATTATATTTGAACCAATGTTTGGAAAATAGGTCTCGGTTTGGTCCTTCATTGAGCCGTTTCAATGGCCTCTATATGAAAATGATGATATCGCTTTTTGCGATAAAAATAATTCAGAGTTAATAGTATTCGTATTAATAAAGCGGTCATGACATGCATGTATGTTATAGTTGCATGTCATTCATCCATCCTTATGGTTGGTAATATTCGCTAGTGTAGACAAAAAGTGATAGACATGTATATCAGTCTGAGACCGCCTTTACATAGGGTAATTAAAAAACACATTACTGTCTCCCAGCACTTCTTTTATAATTCGTATTTTTAGCATGAAACGTAAGGACCTAAACGTCCAGTGAAACAGTCTGTTTATAAACATTCTTTTACCGTCTCAAGAACACATTATGGGAACGGTTGTTAAAGCGCTATGTCCCGCCGTCATTGACGAATGTCATTGAGCACGATGACTAAGCGGTTTCTTGAACCCGAAAATCATTAATTCAAGGAAGTTTTTCTATGTGCGCCTCGTGTTATGGTCGCTTAAAACTGACGCTACTGGCCTAGCTACCCGTCGGTCGTGGCGAACAATAGGATATCGAGAGATGTTTAATTTATAAAATTGAAACGGCGCCTTACGTGTCCGCTGATAAAAAAAAACAGATCGAAAACCCAGAACAAAAGAGTATACGACCGGCCGCTCTTTTGGGACCGGCTATAGGCACAACACAACGCAGTTGAAAACATCGAGCCGACAGCTGCGAGGTGTACAAACTACTTACAGGTCGAGACTTGTTGTTTGGTGCGTGCAATGCCTTCCTTCACTGCCTTCAGGTTGTGGCGTCAATTAGTACGTTATTTACTTTTCTGCGTTGTGTTTTATTATGTTTATACAGTATGTTATGTAGGGTCGCCAGACGTCCGGGATTTCCGGAATTGTGTGTGAAAAGGCGCATTCCTTGATTTTTTCTTTTAGATTGAATCGACCGAATCTTGTTTAGGGATTTATATCGTTGAAAATGTGAAATATATTTCCTTTTTTCCTTCTTTGGTTATATATGTTCGCTTTTATTGTCTATTTTAAAACATGTTTTGAAAATGAACTTTTACGCGCGAGTGGTGGTCGCACGAGTGGGTAGAGGCATTTTCAAAACGATATTTTTTCTACAAATGCATCAAAATCAAATAAACAAAAACTTATTTTGCTTATTATTACTATTTAAATAAATAAACGAGAATTTAACAAATACATAGTAATAGTATATTATCAAACAAGCAAAAAACTGTTATATATATATATATATATAAATATATATATATATATATAAGCCGTTTTCCTGCAAAAATTTAATATTTTTGCTTTTCTACATATATCCTTTTCCGGCCAAAAAATCTTCGAATAAAAGTGTGTGAATGCACATTTTTATTTTTTTTTTAGTTTTACTTATGCATATTACATGTTTTCGCCTAAATTCTATGGGTTGCAGTCGGAACTCTCCGGAGCCTCAATAGGTGGCGGTAACTGTTACGCTTAGCTCGTAGAACTTTTCTACTTACGTAGACGTGTTCGTTTTCGATTGTGTCCCATCGATGATCTCATTGAGATCTCCCTGAATACAAGTTTGCCTGATGAGGGTAAAGTCCCATGCAAAAATTAAATGTTCAGAGAATTGGATTTCAGTCGCACTTGAGGTAGTAGTATTGGAATGTAATAAATGTGACGTTAATGGTTAAACGAATTACTCTAGACTCGCATTTTATTTGCGATAGAATCATTTATGTAACCTTCCGTTACTGCGTTTGATGTCCAGCCACTATGACGCGACGTCAAGAGGTCTAATTTCAATAGGTTTAAAAAGTTGTGGATTTCTTTTGCCATTCGTCTTATTTTATTGATCCTTACTACCTGTTTTGTGCATTTTCCATACTGGTAGTTAAAAAAAAAACTCGTGTTTGGTACGTTAGTTGGGCAAAGATTGGAGTATTTCTTTAATATGCCATACAGACTTCCTTTTATTGTAAAATACTTAGGAATTTTGTCTTTTGAGTTGGTAGTTTTACCAGCATCGCAGAATCAAAATCTTTCATATCGTCTATTCTGAGTCGCCAAAATTCCTCCCTCCAACATGCATCTGACACTCCAGCTACGATTACCGCCCGAAAATAAAGAAGGACAAAATAAAGTTCGGAGATTTTGAGTAACTTCAAGTTTTTGATGCTGATTTCTGTAAAATTTGTTCAAAATAGTGGTACTTACTTTGACCAGCAAATACTTTTAATTAGGGGCGGTTTTCAGGATTGTTTAGAAATCTGCTTCAGTTAACAGGCTGGATTTCTTTGGTACATATTACGTAGTTTTTCGATTCAAGAATGCTCGAATTTTTTTATTAGCAGCCAAATTTATATTTCCGCATTGACAAATCAACCATAATGTGTATTTCTGGTTCTTCGAGCAGCACATTTTCTGAGAAGGGCTTTTTATGTTTCTCGGTTCGCCAGTTCATAAACTGTTCATATTGTACATTATATCTACTCCTAGATTTCTCCGGAGGAAATTCCATAGATACATTTTCTGCTCTCCGTTATTTCTGCGGAATTTTTAAGTATTTCTCCCTTTTCCAACATGAATTTTGCAAGAAAACTTCTATAAAGGCCGTTTTACGTGTTGCAGTTCTTCTTTGCAATATGCAATAGTCTTGAACAAAGGCATGCGCAGTTTGACAAAAGGTACAAATGTCTTGCCACTGCGCATGCTTTTGTTCAAGACTATTGCAACTTGCAAGAAAGAATTGCAGCATGTAAAACGGTTTAATGAATTAAAGTGGAATTAATTTTTCTTCTCTTATTGTAACAATGACATATTAATAATAATAACGAACGGTTGCTATGTTATTAATAGTGTAACAAACTACGGTAATTAGAAATATATGTTGATAGGGTGATGCTAACAGCTATGTGTAAAAATGTGCAACTCTGTGTCAAAACTGGCACCTGTGCGTTTTGTAGAAAAAATATAAAACGAGATCATTTTACTCGTTGTGTGTCATTTTGCTACCTTGGGTTGTTGAAAGGAGGTCGAACATGACACTAAAGAAGAGACGGAATGGGCAGACTCTCAGATTAATTATTCCTAATTGCCTTAAGTAGGCAGTTTTAGTACGGAGAAAAAGTTACGAATCACTATTAAAAAATGTTTAAGAGCTTATTTATAAGTATTGTGGAAGTTCAGTAGCAGTTCTTTTAATTGTTGCTACATCATCAATAAAAATTAAAAAAGGCATTTACTTTATTATAAATACTGTTGGTTATTTTTTTTTGTTCTTCCAATAGTCTTGTCCCACAGGTACATAAACAATAGCGCACTGGCTCCATAATCATATGTTGTCATCTCTTATATACAACTTTTGTAAAGCTGGTATATAATCTTTACAGTTACAGCAATTTTGTTGAAAAATAGTGTTTTGTTTAGTTGTTTATTGACGGTATAATAAAACATTTTTAAGTTACAGTTACACTAAAATTTGATAGGGAATAGAGACAAGTAAAATCTTTACAGGTAAAGGCAATTACCTATTTTTAACTTTTGGTTATAACAACGCTATTATTGGTTTTTATACGACAAAATTCCTGTAAATAGCTATTTGGACCTATGAAACTACAAAAAAGGAAAAAGGCTATTTTTAGAATCATTATAACGCCACTATAATATAATCGCTTTATAACGGGATACTGCGAAAGGTAGTTGTATTAATTTTGTATTTGATTTACCCATAAAAAGTTGATAGTTGCCTTGAAACCACTATGGATTTTTTCCAGGTCAGTTTGTAGTTAAAATATTTAAAATTATCTTAACGGTATATAAAAAACATAAAATATTTAGAGACAAATACGTTAGTTATATAACACACGTTTTCTAACTTTATATTCTTAACCCCATATATAAGTGTTAACGAGGTTTAAAATGCTTAAACAGGTTCCCACAGAGCGTGCGGACCTTTACAAATTATCGATTAGGAATTGCCTATAATTTATGACATAAATCGACAAATATATATCGCTGCACCGTTCACATCCCTAAGCCAGCAAGAGGTCCCCGAAAAGCAGGTATAATATATGATCGACGATCTCTGTTCGCCAAATTATTACCTAACCCTAAAACCAGTTCCGCGGTGCTTTGTGGATGAGATTGCTATAATTTAAAGCATAATTTGAGCTGGTAAACGTCTCTATAAATTTCCTGGTACCCGTGATGGCGCTCTTTATCGCAGCGGCTTCATTCATATCTCTCGTCGTAACGAGCTGATTTGTGTTTACGGACATTTTTGCAGGAGTATGTGCGCCGCCGAGCCCACCTGATTTATGCCTAACGCATTTAATTCGAAGTTCGACGACAGGAAATGTCACACTTAGGCTTTCAATTTCGACGGGTTTAAATGTTTCGCTAGTACACTAGCAACAATCTACGACTCATAAAACCCACGGATATGAATAATCGTGTTTCGCGCCAAATGTGTCGTCTTCCCACACACTCTAGTTATTGTGGGATTCCGTTTCGAAAGAACTGCCGCAGCGATACTTTGTGTTAAATTTGAGACGTCCTTCTACCGGAAAATTACGGATGCGTTTTTGATGTAGAGGGTGTTGCGACCTAGTTTATACAACATGAATTAGGTTTATAGTTAGTCGTACCTTATTCTGTGATATTATAATAGTGTTTTGCGATATTTTATTTAACTGTTACGTTACGTTAAATTTATCTTTTATAATGGGCTCAGCTTGTCATATCTAAAGCCTTGGATAAAATCTAGCATGACGCAGTCCTCAGCTAAGTCACTTCTTCCAAAGTCGGTCTTCCTCCAAAAGAATGACCTGCTTTTCACTACTTACCAGTACCTACACTACCTTTTTTTAACCACCCTTCTAATATAAATCTTATTAAGGGCTAAGCAGACGACAGTACACTGCACTTCAGTATACAATTTCCCAAATCTATTTCTAAGACTCAAATACATGAACGATGCAGGATAATGACTTTATCTTTACCACCACCTAAAGAATGATGAAATCCTTAAAATCTAAGATTCCTAGTTGGATTAGTAATTTTTTAAGATTTTGCTGGCATGATCACATCATTTGCTACTAAGGAACTGGGTTTATTTTTGTGAGCTTAAAGAACCGTTTCTCTTGCTAAGTTCTAAGTTGTGTACCCTTTATCACATACCTGAGCCTACTATATCTTGTATATCATATATATATATATATATATATATATATATATATATATATTTATTTATTTATATTTCTCTTCTTGAACCTTCCAATTTATAAATATGAAGTGCTTTCTTGGGATTACGTTCATGGATTGAAACAAAAAAAAACTTTAATTGACGTGTCGCCTGTCTATTTCAGGCTTTTTCAAAATATTTATTTCTGTACGTCTAAAAATTAAATACACAAAGTCTATATACGCAAGTTAAAAAATAAAAACAATTAGATATGATTATATTTACATTGTGGGCAATATTGGTGGATACGGGTTGTTTTAAAAGTATTTGTGTGTGTCTGACAGTATACAGTTTACAGTATGTATTTATGATGATCTTTTGATAAGACGGTTGTACCCGAAAAATCAAATTCGTGTTTCATATCTCTTTCGCGTTTATGTAGTGCTGTAGAAACATTTTTTGTATATTTATGCCCATTTAATCTATTTGATAGGTATTGTTTGGTCATGCCTATATATTTTTTGGGGCCGTTTAGGCATGCTGTAAACTACTTTTGATTGTTTTTTGATTGGTGTTTTTAGTGGTGTGTATAAAGGTTTAAGGGTATTCTTAGATTTGTGCCATACGGTTATATCGTGTTTTTAAGGCCTTCAGTGTATGGCAAAGATATGTATGTAGTGGTTTTATTGTTGTTGCGAATATTTACCATATGTTTTGCGCCATTGTATAATTTATGGGTTCTTCGATTTATAATTCGTTCGATGGCTTTTAATGGGAAATGATTTTTTAAAAGAGTGTTTATAACTTTATTTAAAATGTCAACTCGTTATATAGGTTATGTTAGTGTTAGTGCATGATCAACTAATCCTATCATCACGAAGTTTTTTTTTGACATTTTGGGTGACTGGAATTATAATTAAGGTAACGGGAGGACGGAAGTTTTTTTGGTTTACCACTTAGTTTTAATGTCATTTGTTTTGTGATCTTTTATTAATGTTAAATCAAAAAAGTTTATAGCGCCATCGTTTTCTATTTCGGAAGTAAACTGCAATTTTGGATGAAAATTGTTAAAGAGGGAGACGATTTCCATTGTTTCATTTTTTGGTATTGCTGATAAAAAAATTTATTTGTTTTCAGTTTTACCCACGCATATTACATGCTTTGGCTTTCGCCTAAACCTATGGGTAAGCCGTAACTCTCCGGAGGCCTAATAGGTGACGCTAAATATTACGCTTAGCTCGTAGAACTATTCTACTTTAAAAGACGTTTTCGTTTTTGATTATGTCCCATCGATGATCTCTTATTTGGGATCTCCCTGGATACAAGCCTGTCTGATGGAAGCTAAAGGCCCAAAAATCGATCTGAGAAGGGGTATCCTGTGACACAATCGAAAGTAATGTCTTCTCGTACCCCGGTTAAATGCAAAAATTATATATTTTTGCCTATTTGTATATATATATATATATATATATATATATATATATATATATATATAAATGTCACCAACATTTGTGATTACCAGGAGAACATCCGAAATCTTCGCCGGACTTAATACTCTATTTACCACGGAGCAGCACTTGGCCACCTGTGATGAAACTCATTACCTAAGAGTAGTAAATCAAAACTAGGAAAAGAAGAAACCTAGAAAATGGATTTTTTTGGGAGGACCGCTAAAGCAATGGAATTTGGCAAACTATAGACACGTGTTTCTGACTTAAGGCCTTATTTATTATTGTGTGTGGTTGTTTTCGGTAGACTCAAAGATCCAATAAGTCACAAAAACCTTAAGAATGTCGATATGATAAAATATCGATATTCTGTCACATCCATGCGGCGTGCTCGCTTACCGTCTTCAGGTGATATGAAAAACGAATTCGCCGGTCGTCTCAAATTATACGTAAGTTTCCTCACGTCAGGTCACTACAGGAAACAGAACTTGATTTCGCCGAGTCCTTTTCAAAGTTGACCCCCCGTCTGAAAAATCCGACCAAAACAATACTGTCTGGCGCGCGTAGTCTTGAGGCATTGTGCCGGTTTTTTATAGAGTCTGGGACGGGGATCCTGCCCGACATCCCCGTCCTGTGAAACCCATTTCGGGAGCGACGGAGACAGTCTAATCGTATTGCTAAGTGTCCCGCTTCGTTCCCATCGGGACTGTTGTATTAAGGCCGAGTTCATCCAACCTCATAGTCGTAGTTAGGATCTACAGACATACGTAGATATTTTTTCTGAGTCGAGTTTAATATGCCTTTATCCGAATTGACGATTCTTCAGGCATATTTCTGGGATTATATATTAATATACAATGAAAGAGATTATCTCTCGTGATTATTTTATAAATGGTAAATAAATAAATAAATATATATATATATATATACAACAATCAGACCTTTTTTTCTTCGGTTTCGCTAGCAGCTCCCACACAAGGGGTAAACTTCAGGTGAAAAACAAACTTCCATTTGTGGTTAGATTGCCACTTTGCCACTGACTTCTACCAACCAAACTTCCATTTATCAGTGGTTTGCTTGTACATCAGATTTCCTCAGCGGTTTGCTCCTCGCTCCCACTTGACAAATCTGGATATGTTTTTTTATTTAAAATTCTCTACCCAGAGACGTGTTATCTCTACTTAATATTTATTTTAGTTCATATGGAAAAACAAAAATTAGAAGAACTGTTTACGGTCCTGCTGCGCTACTGGCGGAAAACCGACGCAGAGTTGCCGCTTATGTGAAAGAATATTCTATACAAATTACCCCTTTTTTTTAAATAAGTATGTTATTTTATTTCATAAAAATTTTACCACTGCTACCCTCAAAAAGACATGGATATCAATTGTAACGTATCTCAAAGGTGAATGGGGAAATAAACCTTAAGATGGCAATTTTGCGCTGTGTCTGCGGTATTTGTTAGCCCCACTCTATTCGAATTATCTGCATATAATCCCACAGGTTTCAGTTATATCATGTATTTCCGGATGGAACATCGATAATAAAAAACATCGATAGATCGATATCGACATTATCAAAAATCGATGTTTAAAACATTATATTTTATATCGATCATTTGATCGATGTCTCGCAATATCGATTTCTGCACATATATATTTTTAAGAAAAATTAATGAGATATTTATAAAGTGACTAACCATCTGTTATCCATTTAAGTTGTCCATTGTTTTTTGAAATCCCCTTTTTCTAATTAAAACCAATAATTGCTAAAAACATTATGCAAATACTAAAGGTATGCCCTCTTTTCCTCCGTTTTTTCATCAGTTCATGTTGATAATAGCTTTGATTTTTCTTAATACAAAGTAGACATTTTTTACGAAAGATTAGTAAAAATATTATGCAAATTCAAAAAGCATGCCTTTTTTCCTCCATTTTGTCATCAGTTCATGTTGATAATAGCTCTGATTGTTATCTTAATACAAAAAAGAAATTGACTTTTTATCCATTATTTGTTAGTAAATCTTCAAATTCGCTAACTCTTTGGAAGGCATCAGGGTTCAGACCACTGGCCCTTCGGAATTACTATCGATTTTTGCAATTATATTCACTTTGTGTCAGATTTTACCGAAACTTCCCCTGTCCCCGCACAGAAATTGTACCATATGGTAGCTACACGTACGAAAAGAGTAAAGCTCCGAAAAAACTAGGAATCTTCCCGCTCACCACTTCTTTACTCTGAGCCACAGATAACCGGCCACATGTCGCACCTTTTGTAGAGTTCCGTATTCCACTAGGTCTGGCGACAGTCTCCCTTACTGTTTTGACAAATTATGCATAAGCTCGCATAGTAGGTTTGTTTACCTAACCAGTTTCTATAAACCAGGAGCTGAGTTTGCCAAGGCCGTCGTGTTAGTAAACGTACTCACCTAGTAGATTCATATAACATACCAGGTTATATTGACAATTGACATTGATTCTGTAATAATAGTAATTCATTTGAAAAAATAGAGACATTTCGAAAAAATATTTAGAAAGATGTTTTACTAATAAGATATCGATGTTGTAACTTCGATGTTCAACAGCGATATATCGATGGTTTGAAAAGCTCGATGTATCGTTGGCATTTCTACATTTATTCATTTTTTAAATTTGAATTCAATCGTTTCTATTAATTTCGTATTTAAGGAGTCGGTCGATGGGGAACATTGATTCGTTTCTGCTTATTATTATTGTTTCTGTTTATTATTAGCAGTTGATTTTGTGCCGATTGTTTTTTTTTTAATTAAAAGTTGACATATACCTTAATATAATGCCGCTAAAGTATTAACAAAGGTCACAAGCAAGTGAACTGTAAATATCCCCACCGACACATTTTGGAATATAGGGGCCAGTTTTTATTTAATAGTTTTTTGTTGTAATTTTAAAAATATAATCGTCGAATTTCGACGGGATCTCACTCTTGAAAATTAACAAGTCTACCAAAAAATTAAATGTAGTTCACTGCACAGAACGTTACAGTTAAAACACGCGAAATACCTTAAAACAAAATTTAATATTTAATAGGAAATAGGTTAATAATTAAACTTCAAAAATAGAAAATAACGGTTATATATTCCCCAGCCTCTTTTCAGGCTATATTTTGTGGCGTCTTTTACTACAATGAAATTCATCTCAAGACACCTTTAAGAATGACACGATGACGTATTCCGTTTAATAACGCCGCTATGTAAGCTGCTTTTTGCGGCTTTTGGCACTTATTTACTTGCTCAAAAATCAGTCCGTTTTATGGCAGAATGGCACAAACCATGTCATGTTTTCTTTATTAGCAGCAGACGTTTTAATTATGAATTAATTAATTAAGCAATTACGGTTTAAAGTATCCTAAAACTAACCTAACTAGTTGAAGTTAAGGTATCTATTGGTTAAACCTCAATTATGCTAGTTTAGTTATTTGTAAGTTAAAATATTTATGAAACTTAAAGATGCACGATTAATGACATCGATTAGAAGAAAACTAGTACTAAGTTTCCGTTTTAAATTAATTAGATGAGCATTTTTAAGATTTCTTTGTGTAATACCATGTATGTAATTCAATAGTATTGCGTGTACAGCGTAAGACTTCATACAGAATGAGTGTAAAGTGTCGTACTCGCAAATAAATAACCAGTTCAATTTTTATAACGCCTGACTTGTATTTGTTGTCTTGTTATCCAGAGCCGTAACAATTAATCTTTCATAGGGATTTGATTTGTTGTAACGGTTCAATCAATCGATTTTATTTGCCGGCAAAATAACATATAAGTTATATAAAGATAGGTTCGCAGATGCTTTGTTCTCGATATACAGGGTGTTACGTTATTCGCCCTGTATCTCGAACACAAAGCGGTTTCGGACTTATGTTCATATAAAACTTTTTTCTTATTTTGGGATACCTTAAATATTTCAAAAGAGCTTGTTTTGTGACATCCTGTTTTCACCAGGCGTGTTAAATGAGATTTGTACAAAGATTATAATTCTGTATATCAAAAACTAGAACAGAATTGAGTTGGGGTCAGAACTTTTGATTACATTAAATTTTCAGAAAAATTAATAAAACCACAATAAGCAACTTACACATTACAACTTACATTAAAAAAAGAATATCCCCAATTTGGAATGAGATCTTTATCCTTAAATTAGAGGTAATTGAAGTTCCCCGTATTTACGGCATGACGTCAGACCGTGCTTTTGTATTGCATATAGCGTATTCGTCTCGGTATTCGTGGTCGTGACAAACGTATTTTTTACGTCTGAGTCGTAATATCGGAAATACGGCTAGGAATTGAAATTTGGTAAGATTTTGGTCCAGTCTTCGGGCCTTTGAACGATAAAAAAGTATTGTGTTATTTTCGATTTGGGAGATGGAAGATAAGATGGTGTCGCAAAAAATGAGGCTATGATACACTGTTTAACTAATAACTGTCAAAAAAGTAACCGATTTCATAAAAGGTTCTTTGTTATAATCTTCCGAATCTTACTTAAGATGGGCGGGATCACAGGTTGGGAAATACATTTTTACTTCCCTCGTAAAAGGGAAATATGGTAGTAATCGTGTAAAAATCATCCTCGAGATGTTTTCAGATCTCTACATTTCAGGATCCCTAAATTTTGAAAAACATATTTTCTCAATTCCGTCTGTCTGTCTGCCTATCTGTTCGCGTCATAGCTAAAAACGACCCGATTGATTTCCAATTTTGATCAAAAATTAAGGGTCGTATGGGGATGACGTGGTAACATTTTGCTAAAAATTCAATATGGCAAAACAAAGTGGCGGTCTAGTAAAATTAAAAAAGAATTATTACTGTAAAACTGCTTGTCCAATTTATCTCAAATTTTGCACCAAAGTCAAGTATTATGTAGAAATCAACTGGTACAATTGTGATGCCAATCCAAGATGGCGAAACAAAATGGTGGCTTAATAAAATATTGAAAAATTCACCCTGAAAAAACCTTAATGGACTGGTTTCAAATTTTGTACCATAACAAATGAACTAGTAAAACTGTGATACTAATTCAAGATGGCGTCCAAATAAAATGTTTGTAATCGTGAAAAATCAAGCTCTCAGGTTTTACATATCTTCGTTTTAGCATCCTTAGATAGCAGAAAATAAATTTTATCAATTTCGTCGGTCCGTCTGTCTGTCTGTCAGTTCACGGCATAGTTTAAAAAGTGCTCTTTAGATTGACTTCAAATTTTAGTCAAAATGGGTCATATGGGGATGACCTGGTAATATTTTGGTAATAAAAAGCGAATTTTCCAATTAGCCTCAAATTTTGCACAAAAATCATGTATGAACTGGTACCCTTCTGGTAAGATAGCAAAACAAAATGGCGGTCTAATATATTTAAAAAATCAGTCTGAAAAAACTGATTATTGAATTTATTGTAAAATATGACCAAAAATCAAGTGTGGCGTAAGTAGAAAATGGTAAAATATTGGTATGAATCCAATATGATGGAACAAAATGGCGCCCAATAAAAACGCTTGAAAATACAGTATATATATATATGTGTTACTAATTGAACTAAATTGGGCCACATTTCACTATTCCTTATAAAAGGAAATATTCATAATGAGGAAAGTTCCGGGTAAAGAAAATTTACCGATTTTGAAAATTATTTCAAGTCGAAAAGTAGGGTAAATTTGGCACCGTCATGCGGTTAAACCGCTGTCCTTTTCGGCAGAATAAAATACGAATACACCATTAAGTAAAGAACGGCCATAGCACGGTGTGACGTCATAGCCAATTAGTATGTATCATTGCATTTTATTTAGTGTATAAAAAAAATTGTCAGTATCTCTTAGAGTATTCTTATTTAGTGAATTACGCGCGTTTTTGACGAATGGGTATCGTTTGCAAGTTGCCTATTGTGTGTCGTTTAAACTGCGACAAATAAGTACCAAAAATGTATTGGTTTTTAATTAAAAATAATATGATAATTATGTTTTTTGGTATTCTCGAGCTCAGAGTTCTCTTTTTGTCTTGCTTAAAATACCTTCGCACACGATTAGATTCAATTGTTTATATAAATCGACTACTGTTTAGTATAATAAATATCTTACTAGACAATATCGAAGCTATTGATTCATAAAACCGGACGTCTTCTTTTGTATGCACCGCCACACATAACAGGAGACTAAAGTCCACGACATAGAACTTCCACCGAGCCAAGGGGGGAAATGAACTCTGGCAGTCAGTCAAAGTAGTGTTCGCTTTCAACAAAGCAGCAACAAAATCCGCCTAATCAGTAAACAAATACACAATATCTGCAAACGACGGAGGCTATATGACACTTCTCGTAAATCGTACATGCACCGACAAAAGGTTATACACAGGTTAAGACTGTCTCTTCTAGAAAAAAAAGCGTCGTATCCTGTATTCTGTCGATTAAGCTGGATAAGTTGTCAGATAACTTTTATCTGGGCGGATATAAAAGCTTTTTGAACTCTGTTAATAATTACACGGAGACTTATGGATAACATTACGTTTAAAATTATTCTTCGGATATTTCTCACGTTACTTACAGGTTATGTGATGCCAGGGCCGTAACTATCAGCAGTACTATTGAATAATACAATAAATACGTCCCCTCATTGTGGTTATATCTTCATAGGAGGTAGTTAATGTATTTGTCTATCGTTTAAATGGTTAAACATTTACATATTTAACTCATTTATATGACAAGTGTGCTTTTAAAAGTTTAATTATTGTGGTAAATTCTGCATTCTTGTAATAACAAAATGTTGTTCTTTTAAAAAACGAGCAAATTCTTTTGTTCAGTATGCCATAAAGATAATTCATTTATTGTAAGTTAGTTGTAGTGAAATTCTTGGAATTCAGAATGTGTTTTAGTAGCTGTAAAATAGTTCTGTCAGCCATAAAGCAATTTTTTTTTATCAAAACAGGTAATTTTGTATGCACCTATCACACTACGTTTTTGCTCTACACAAGAGGCGTCTGCGATAGTCCGAAGGGACGTATAGAATATTGCCTAACACAGTTGCTTTAACTTTAATACTGAGCAATTTAATTATAGAATACGATTAATTTGATGGTGTAAATGGGGCATTATATACCATATTTAACGTATAGTACTTGAGTAAATAAGAAAAGAGCAACAGCTGTACCCGTACCATTTTACTCGAGTTCAACATTTATTACCAAGGGACTATGCAGGGGCATGCGGTGAAATTTTAAGAAAGGGAAGCAATTTTTAGAAACTTACCTATTTGTAATGTAATTCGATTCTTTGATCAATTTTTGTAAATTCGTCAATGACGTCATCATAAAAACGTCGATGCTCCGACATATTTTTGAGAAGTTTATTTTCAATGGACAACAGCGATGTATGCGAAAGTCTCTCCTGCCTCGTTGAATTTCTCACGAAATTTTTTATACGTTTAAGTATTGAAAAATTGCGTTCTACTGATGAACTTGTGGCAGGTATTGTCAATACTAATTCACATAATTTCGACACTTCGGTGTAGGCATCTTCCAGCTCCTTGTCTTTTAAAAATTGCATTAGTTTCTTAGCGTTATTTTTTGCACTAATGTCATCTGTTTCGTAAATCACTTTTAGTTCAGATCGCAGCAACACTCGGTCGACGAACTGGCCATAATAAAGAAGAGATGTAAACGCATCTTCTGGAAAAGTTTTTTCTTTAAATGCATGAAAATTGCAGAGCTCGAGGAATTTAAAATCATTTAAACCCTTATATCTATAGTTTATTTTTTGCTGAATTTGATCGATTATTTCATAAAAGAGGCGTCTGTATGACGTTTGAACATCTCCCACCTTGTCTGTTCGAAAACGCTTGGCTTGTGGCCCTACATTTAACGTCATCGTTTTCTCCCAAAATAGGGCAAAGTTATCTTTTTTTTGGCTTAACATGAACTTAAGATCATCCACTTTTTTAAGGCAAAAAGCAATATCATTTGTTTTAGTTTGTAATATATTAAAAACATTGTCCGAGAATGGAAATATTTCTGAAAATATGTTCAACAAATATTTTAAATTAAAATCTCGTTTCAAACAGTCCAAAAACCCCCTCGAATTATTTATTGCTTCTGAGTCCCACGTTTCATTATATTGTATTAAATTCTCAAATAGTTCAATCAGTGATTCACGATTTTCAGATACTGTTAACACACGTCTTCCATTATAGTTCCACCTAGTAGGAGCTACTTTGCGCAATCGTTTGTGGACAATGAAGTCCAAAGCTTGTGTACGTTTTGTTGACTTGGAAAAAAAGCAGCCATGCCACTTAAAGTAACGAAAAATACTTTACACTCTTTAATGGGATTGATGGACTGGGATAAAACTAAATTTAATTTATGAGCAAAACAATCGACAAACACAGCACTTGGCAAAGTTTCTCGAACTTTAGCTTGCAGACCCCCTAATTGTCCTGCCATCACTGCAGCTCCATCATAACTTTGAACAACAAATTTTTTCTCTCCATTAATTTCTTTAGTAACGTTATAAACTACGGTATATAATGTATCTGCTGTACGATTTTCGGACACATTCTTAAAACCTAAAAATCGCTCTTGAATACTTCCGTCTGTTTTAACGTAGCGTCTTACTATAGATAATAATTGGCTAAAATTAGTGATATCAGTTGTTTCGTCCAGAAGAATAGCAATGAACCGCGCCTCGCCAATCTCCTGCTTAACTCTTTTTAGAATAATGGTTGCAACAGCGGAAATTAAATCATTCTGGAATCGATTCGAAGTTCCGCGAAAAACGCTAGACTGCTCTAAAAGATTTTTTAAGCACTCATCATATTTAGCCATTAAACTAAGTAAATCTTGAAAATTTCCTCTGTTTGAAGAAACCCTTGTTTCGTCATGACCTCTAAATCTCAATTCGTGCTGTCCGAGAAAACAAACAAAGTCGATAAGTCTTCTTAATATTTGCCTATTTTTATCGACTAGTTCATTGTGTTGTCGGTGACTAATTTCCAACGGTTTATTAAGGGTGTGTTCAATTCTGGTTTTGCCGAAGACTTTTTCTTTTATGACAGACTGCACATGCGCTTTGGACATAATGTGTCTTTTTACAGCTTTATGGAAATTGTTTAAATCGGAAAAACCAGTTTTATTCCAGAGACCTTTTTCATTTTTAAAAAGTAAACATGGCCAACAAAATAGTTTACAAACCCGGTTAGACATTTAAATTGTTCCTATTATTTTCCGGATAAAAATATCTAATACAGTTTTTCACTTTTGTAGTTAAATTTTTCATAGGCGGTTTTGCCCTTCCTTTGGAAACTATTTGAAGCTTATCATCGAAGTTTAATGTTGAAAATCCCTTTATTATTAAGACCCACACCACACATTCATACGCACTCTTCTTACTAAATTCTCCAACATTTTCAACGTTATTACCGACAGCCGAAGTTGATGGTATTTGTATATCCACGTCCGTATTATTGTCTTCCATATCGCACTATGCACGACGCGATGTCCGTATCACATAACACACGGATAGCCGTTCAAACAAAGAACCTATTCCAACGATAGCTTCCGCCCCCATTTAAAGCACGCGAGTGAAATGCAAAAATTGCAAACAGCCGGTGGAAAGTTCAATAACCTCTGGCTCGATTCACAGGAAATCAAGCATACAGGACTTGGCTGTAGAGAAGCTAGTGGCCCGCATAGGTTCTGTTCGATTTTCTATTGTGGTTCGGTCGGAGTCAAGGCCGCATTTATTATGCGCTTGATAATTAAGATAATATTTTAGCATTTTTAATATAAACTAAATTAATGGTTTCCTATTTCAAAAATTACATTTTAGAAGATGTTTTGTAATTTTTTTTGGGAAAGCACTGCTTCCCTTGCTTCCATGGACTGCACGCCCATGGGACTATGCATCTCGACTGCAATTTTGTCATGAGTTTCGGCGTAAAAATAGGGAGGATGCACAATTTTTAAATCGAGTTCTATTTTGTGATGAAGTTTGTTATACCAATTTATTAAGGCCAGTAAACTAATATCAATTCTCTATTAACATAAGGGCCGGGATTGTTAACAATCAACCTACTGGCCCCGTTGTACTACCAAGATTTGCTTCCTCTAAATATGCGAAATAAGTATTTGTGGTTCAACATGATTGAAGCACAAGCGCATTTCCCTACCCCTGTTAGGCACTTCTTAAATGAGACATTTGAAAACTGTTGCATAGGACGAGGTGGACCTATTGCTTGGCCTTCTCGGTCCCCTTATATAAACCATATAGACTTTTACTTTTGGGGGCACATAAAGGAGCTTGTTTGTAATACTCCTGTTACCTCAAGAGAAGAACTTTGGCAACGCATAGCATTCGCTTTCATTCGTCAAGACATTGGGCTGTGCCGAAGAATAAGGCTGAGCTTCAAAAAAAGAAAAAAATTCTTGTAATTTTTTTAGCTAGTACTTAATATTGTAGGACTAATTAAATTGTTATTTAAATGTTAGAAATAAATTATTGTTTAATTCGTTAATATTTCGAGAGTGAAAGCAAAATCACTACCAAGAGGCATTTTTTAATCGAAATTGAAGCAGGTTACCGAATCCCCTAGGCACATAAGTGGTGACTTGACCCAGCGCCTAAGGGACTTGGTAATCTGCATCGATGTAGAAATTATGCAATTTTGGTTTGAAAGAAACGCAAAATTCAATCAAATTGTTCTGTCCAATATGTAGATATTAATATCTAGAACTAATTAAAATTGTTACCAATGTGAAGAAATATGAAAATTTAGCAGACAAACAAGCAACTGCTGACTGTGTGGTACTAATTTTTCAAACAGGTGCTTGAAATTTGTGAAAATGTAACGGATATCATCTCTAGTTACAGTGGAAATTTGATACGGTCTAAACCCAAAACTCATATTATTTCTTTTAAAAAAGTAATTCTTTACTCTGGAATAATTTTTATACAATGGTAACAACTGTATTTTTAGAGAAAAAAAATATGGATTTTCCTTAATACGTTAATATAAGACGCAGACAAACGCATAAGTTACGATGGCAATTTACATAAAGCTCATAATAATTTGTTATGTAAACATACAGCGCGACCGCCCGAGTGTCATTCTTATTTTAAATGTGTTAATACGACTTCTTATAGCACGCCCGTCTTGTTCTCGAAATGAAAATTTATTTTGAGATTAGAGTCGCTCTTAAAAGCGCCTGAACCCATTTTTTAATCTAACTTAATGCTCTTCCAGAGTTAGAACAAGTCATTAGTGTCTTGGTCAAATTTTAGAAGCTTTTTAGGGTTGCCGCAAATGTTGTAATTGTACTGACTAGTTGTACATCTAATGTAAACTAATCTTAATATAAAGTTTTAAAATTATTTCAAATTTTGCAATATTACTTTATACTAATTTTGTTATTTTTTGTTTCAGGTATGTAGCAGATTCTTTTATAGTACCTTTAGTCATGTAAGTATTTTTTTTAATCGGTTATATATACTTTTTTAACTCTTGTATTTGTTATCATTCAAAATCTTATTATTACAAAAAATTAAAAAATATGAGCTCCTAGGATTTTTTTGTATACTTTTTGCACAGGTACTGAAAAACAATGTAGACTTAATTGGTGGTATACAGGATAGATCGAAAAGTAATTATTGTTTAAATGGAACACTTTGTATTCTGTATATTCATCAAGTGGATATGCATTGTTGTTTATAAATGTACTGGTTTGATACCTTTATTTTTAAAGTCGTAAGAAGCAATACTATGTAGTAGTGTTTTTTTCTGTCTTTCTCTAACACATTACTTCTTATGGTACGATTTTGGTCAAATATCTCGGATGCCTTTGAATCAAATTTAGTATACTTAAACACACATTGGATTGACTTAAAAAAAAATAAAAACTTTTCAATCAGCTGTGTGTATTGTTTTTACATAGCTTTACAATCATGTGCAAAAAAATATGCAACAAACCTTTAAAGCCCCTGTTTTTGGGGTGGAAAGAATAAGTTAGCTAAGGGGAATGGATATCACAGGTGATCATCAAGGTATCCTATCTTTTGATAGATGTTCAAACTGATTCTCATTGTGTTGCAACATACTTTTCTGATGTTCAAAATGTTTGAACTAGTAAGAGGTCGTGTGTGCAGATTTTTAATCATTTTCCGTCATTTAGTATCGATTTAGATCTATTTTGTTATTTTAGTATGTTCAAAAACTCACTACTGATAAATCTGGAGATCTTGGGGGGGGCACCTTATATTACGAGCACGTTTATTATACCTAACTGGTGAGCAGAATTAAGTTCAATTTCAAGTAATGAATTGAGGACTGTAAAATTAGATTTAAAAAAACATTGTATTACTGTACAATTTGGTTCTTATATAGTACAATTCATAGCGGACATTTATATCGTTCAAACAGATAGAAGCTCTAAGATATAACTGACTGTTACGTAACTTCTCTTATACGCCGAGACTTGTCTGATAAAATTCACTGAACTCAACTTGAAACCGAACAAAGAGAAATGTATTGCCGGTTTCCTTTGCCAAAACTGTTCGGTTTTTCCTTAATTGCTTTTATTTTTGAACTGTCGCAACTCTTAAATCAGGTTAACCGCATTTAGTTCCGGAAACTCGGCGCAGATTCTTTCCGAACAAGTCGTGTACATTGTCGTAAAAACGGTGTATAGATTGTTCTTTTAGAAATATGATAACAGCTCTGGGGTCGAGCGGCATTTTCAATTATTTTGTCGAGTTGATCTCAAAAGAGTTCTGGAAAATATAAATTAAACATTGCCGCAAATCATTTTTAATAATTGTAGATTACGTAAGAAAATATGAATTAATTCTGGGCGCAGGAAGATTGGAATTTAGGTGGGTAATATATTACTATGACTTCAAACAATGTCACGCAAAAAAAGGATCTTCACTAAAAATAACCTACATTCTTTCTTAGTTTAGCACATTTATTTGGCATTGTTAATTTTTAGTCGGTTTTATTGACCCTCACAAGTTATGGAGCATAATTTTAATTTGCAACATATCGTAATGTTACAAGTGCCCACATGCTAAAAATCTGAACTGGTTTAGTTGTATCAACAAAAGATTCGTCTATATCCCGCGAGTGCTAGGTTTGTCAGAGGATTTGCCTAAGAAAAAATTAAAATGACAGAACAAGTACGTTCAGAAATTTGCAAACATTCTTCAAATTCTTTTAGGGGCGGACAATTAACTGTCCAAGTTTTGTAAGTTTTAACGTATTTTGCTTTCTTCCTTATTGGATACCTGGTATATAGGGTCGCTCGTTTTGTATGTTTTGTTATTTTTTTTTCCATGTTAATTTTTTTTTGTAATTTATATATGTTTTAATATCTAAATTTAATGTATGTTTTGGTAAATTAAAAAGGTGTAAACCAAACCAAAATTAAAGTGTTAGTGCTAGTTCATACACAAAAACAATATTTTTCTACGTTTTTGGCTTGAGAACTGCAGCACTGATTCTTTTATGTTAAGGCAACTGCTAATATATGCGTCGTCAAAATGTGGCGCAAATTAAAGTTTTGAGTTATGGATAATTCGATATCAGGTCGTTTTTAATTAAATAATTATTAATCTAGGAGATTTATTGAGAACAACAAATGTGTAAATGTGTACCAGTAACTAGGGTTTAATAGGAGACACTCACAGGCACAAGTATTGACGTTAGTCATGTAGGTATGTCTCTCGAGTCGTTGACCACTATTCAAACGCAGTTGGCATAGAGAATGGCACATTAGAAGGTACAATACCCGGAATGTAAACGATTAAATTTAAGTATTTTACAAGAATATACCAACGAATTAATTTAAATTCATTAATGAATATTACTACAAGACGGGTATCTTTTATTACCATATTATTTGATTCTGGGAATTCCTGTCCATTTATTGCTTGCAGTTTCTTTCTTGAGAAAAAGAAAGCGACTTTTGTTAAAGAAGCTTTAGTCACTTAGAGAATGTCATGTAACGCTTTTATTATTTGTTTAATGCGTATAATATACAAGAAACAGCGAGAAAAGGGATCAGAATTTTCTAATTGTTTCCAGAACAACATGTATATGAAATGATGCGTTAAAGCTACATTAATACCTAATAATATATATACATTAGGCGGTCTTCTAGCCATACAGAGAGTAAGTAAATTTTACTTGTTGAGGCTGAAAGCAGAAAAAAGTCTTACTCTAACGACTAGCTACAGTGAAAGTTGAACTAAGAAATCGTAGTTCTTCTGTTTAGATCGTGTCAACATATTAAACATGTGTTAACCTATACATTGTTTGTACTTTATTTGACGAAACCATGACTATATCGTCTGCGCAATACTTCAAATAAAGCATCTCTGGTCTAAATTGTGAATGTTTCTGAATGATGTGATGCTGGATAATATTTTGCAGAGTTTGGTAATAGAAAACAGGTAAAGCCGTGTCTGTCGTCATTTAGGTTCTTCCATGTCTCAATTGCAGTAAAAATAACAAATAATATATTACGTAATAAGTGTTCTTCTCTTCTTATTATCCAGTGGGACAAGTTTGTATTTGACATTGCTATGACTACAGCTGCTGATGGAAGGTTGCGCGATCATGGTTAGGGGTTCGCGAGACTATGGTCTCGGCATCGACACCGAGACCGGCAAATTAGAATTGAGACCGTGTCCGATTTGATCATACTTAAATTTTTCTGGAAAATCACTCCATTAGATGCATGGCCATCTTCGACAATAGTATGTCTCAACGAGGTCGACTGATTTCGTAATTTTGTCAAACATATTTTTTTGTTGAATTAACATCTTGTGTTTGATATCTTGAATAGTTTACTCACAATAATATTATTGCCCAATATTGGCAATTGATAATAGTTATATAAATTTCAGATTTCAGCTAAGTGTAATAAGTACATATCTACTGACTTATTAAAAGACATCATTTGTAATAAACACAGAATACTTACTTACTTTTGTTATGTAATAAAATTCTGAATTGTAAAAACAACAATTAAGAATCTCAAGACCGAGACAATGTTTGGTCTGGGTCTCGACATTGGGACCGAGACGTTGTTATTTTTCGAGACGGAGACAGAGACTAAGATAGTCTCGGTCTCGTTCTTGCAAATTTCTAATCATGGCGTACTCGCGGAATATTGAAGTTCACGCATAAATACATTCAACTATACGTTTTGTTTACGGTGGCCGTTCGATTTGTTTACCGTACATAATGGGCAATTTACTGAGCCTTTAAGCCCTGTATTTTTGTCTATTTTCTACATTGTCAGTGTTCAGATCTCGTGGAGTAAAAATCCCTGAAGATGTCTCGTGCAATCCAAGGCAAAACGTCGGATAGTAATGCTAATTTGACACAATCTAATCCCAAGAAACATGATTTCTCTATTTTCATGACATTATAAAAGATTTAATAAATTTGTTGTTTGAATGAACAATCTCCATCGATTACATTCCATAACCCAATAAAAATGCGGCAATACTGTGAATGAATTATTGAAATAATTTATGTGCAACATTCATTTTTCCCACAGTCTTATTTCGTAATTCTGACTTATATTCTTGTCGCCCTTGAATCACGTTATTTGCCGATGCTTATCAATTTATTGGAGTAGCTGTGAGTTAACTTGATAATGCCAAAGACAGTTAACTTTATCGGGCCCAGTTATCACAATTAAAGTGGGGTCCGATTTGATTATATTTAAATTTTACTGAGAGGAAACCGTAGTGCGTAAATGCGTGCTAAATAATCTGGTGTCCTTGCCACATGCGGTTACTGTCACACGTTTCGCGAATAATTTAATTCTTATCAATTAATTATCGGTATTATTTAAGCCAAAGAAACGAGCTTTATCTAACCATGCTATTAGATTCGAAAAATGTCCAATTAACTTAAACTGTATGTCAAAAACAGCGTTTCGTTACAAATTTTAATAACTTTAACATACTTTACATTTAATATATAATCCAGAAGTAAGTTGACTCTTCAATATTTTTGATGTTCATTATTTCTGCAATGTGTTTTTTTTGCATTGCTTATTTAGTATGTTTATTGAAACGGGGGGTCGAAGGGCAGAGAGGGATTTGGGGTTTCGGAGGCCAAAGAAATCTCTTCTCTTTCTGCTACTTACTTTCGTTATTTTTTATAGTAAGGGAAAATAAAAAGACCGCTATATATCTAAACAAATGATACACTTATATTACTTACAAATTGTGTTAACCTCAAATAGATGATGTTTATTGCTAATTTACAGACAAGATTTTTGGATGCGAAATTTGAAAAAAATGTTCCATCTCGAAAGATTAACCACCGCCGCTTGAATTGTGTTTCAACAAGGTTTCAAAAAAAGTGCCCATGTCAGATGCCACTGCTCAGTTTACTATCAGCCCTACCAAATTTTTTTATTAACCAGAAGATGCACTTATTTATTGTCTAAATAGGCCTATAAGAAGGTTTTCCCGACATACCGTTATCGATTTCCCCTATAAAATCTGAATATTTTTAAAGTTTCCGATTTTGGCCAATTTTTTTTTCAAATTTAATGTTATGGTATTTTCGTATCTTGTAGAAACAGATATTAAATCGCAAATGTGTAGAAAATAAATTAAATTTTTTAAATCTGCTCTGCTTTTGTGTGAGAAAAAGTAAAAAAACGTTTTGTTGTTAGTTCAATTTTCAAAAAATCGTAGCTTTAGTTTTTGTACCTGTGAAACAGAATTTTCCCAACTACTTACAAGACTTTTTAATACCTCACTTTCGATAAGATTTAATACACACACAATAATACATTTAAAATGGGTGAAATATTATTCCGACAAATTCCCGATTATAGTTGGATTGGATTAAATATGCAATGATATAGTGGAAGTCTTAATACCGAATGCCCCAGATTTTCTGCATAACCGTCGCATACATACTCATTTCTTATATTATAACACTTTAGCACTTCACTTAATTGCTTTTTTGTATAATCTTCGTAAAAATATATATCACACTTGAATTTTGGCTTTTGAGTCTTTACAGCATGGACCTGTAGCTAACTGCCTACTATGGTAACTAGCGTACAATAACGCTATTTGGGAGGATATTTGGATCCAATTTACATTTGAACAATCAACACAACAGTCTTTAATATTTTTTGATGACAAAGAAAGAACATTTGGAATTCATCGATCTTTAGATCCTGAATGCAAAATAGTAATTCTCTTGCCTCGGTTTGATGGACCTTTCGTTTTACATTTATCGCTGAAATCAACCCAATCTTTTGAATGAATATCGTGAATGTCATAGCAAGCCTGATCCAAATGAATAATTGACCTATTTTAATTATGATACTCTTTAATTTTGGTCAAGATATCCAGACGTCGTTCCTGAAACTGGAATTCTATTATAATTTGTTTTTTATTGATTTTTTTAAATTTACAACCAAATCGCTTAATACATTTCGACAAAGTAGTTCGACCACATTTAATTCCAGTTTCATCTTTGTCACGTTATTGTAGTAAATTATCAAATGGGGGCACATTTTGTTTTTCGTAAAGCTCGTAAATGTTGCGCAGTATTTCTTCTTCATCACCTTGATCTAACTTTGAAAAGTTACCGCTATCATTTCGTATTTTTCTCTACAGTAGGATTGTGCGAAAATGCGTATGAGTTCTAAAGGTCGTAATGAATCGCCTAACCTTGGCACACGCAGCTTATATTCTCACACTTTTGACAAACATTTGATGAATTTAGTGTAACATGCCTTACATATATTTACATACGTTTTTAGCCGAGTTTAAAGTTTTTATTTCCCAATAAATTATTCATAAACTCGGGTATAATCCTAGACCGACGCTTAAGTTGTTTGCTTTTCATTAGGCAATATGATGAACTAATGACTCCTTGCCGAAAAACTATTTTTTTTTCTTCGATAACCAAGTTCAACAATAGATTTCTCTTTACATTGGACCGCTAAAATGTTTAATATTTTAAAGTAGCCAAAAATTCCATCCATTCAAGATGATAAAGAGTCGTTTTAAATGGCTCGATGAAAACCAAACACACACGATTCCCCGTCATACATTTCCAGCTGTTCTATTAGCATATAGATGACAAAATATAATGTGACTGGCTTCATAATACATTCGAAACTACGTTATATAAAATTCAAGGTTACAGATTTTCCTTGATCCGTGCTGTTGGGTGATTAACCTTCTTTGCTATACGGAATATATTTACCGACTTTTCGTTTCGTTTCAAAACCAGCGATAGCGTTTTGGTAATTTGTTGGTCGGTGAGATGAGTTCGTTTATTAGGTGCTCTGGAAAATAAAATTTTTTATATTTTGGTCATATGGTTTTTCGGGTTTGACCGTAACCCATATTTCTATTGAAGTTTTTTTGTATGTTTAAAAAAGCCGATAGAATCTTTCTCTCGTTTATCGAACCCTGGATCGACGCTACAGCAGATTAAACATTTTCTTTTTAACGCATCGTTTATGTTCACTAAGTCTAGTGGATATTGAGCGTCCTGTTTCTCCCACTTACACGTCTCCACATGGCAACGGTTTTTATATACTCCGGCTGTTTAAAAGCTATAACATCTTTTAGGGATCGCAAGTTTTATCGAATCTTCTTATGTGTATTGAAGATTATACATATATTGGACCGCTAAAGTAATTAATCGTCCTGTTTTATCTGTAGTGCCATGCACGAAGGGGGAACAACACCGTCACTAACGGTGGTTCCTGATCATTTTCCTCTTGCAGAGTTGGATCACTCAATCTCAGAACTTCGGTCAGTTTTTCTGCTTCCGATATTAAAGAATCGTGATCTCTACTAGTGAGTTAATAACTGATTGCTTTTGTGCTTGACGGTGGTGAGAATTTGCATTTAAATATCGACTTGTATCTTTTCTCTATACAGAATGTCCCAATGTATCATTTTCCTTCCATCTGACAAAGGAATCGTTCCATTCGATTAAATTCTGGTGATGTTGATGGAGATGGTTCAGAGATATGAGAAGATTTTCCTGTTTATGAGGCCAAACAACAAAACCATTATCTGAATATCAGAACCAATCTTTCGGTTTTAGTGGAGCGAAACATCTGTAAAGACAACAGTTCATATAACGATACAGAACCGATAAAATAACTTTAGGCAAAAGGAGACGACATGATGACTCCATTTCACTGGAAAACGTTCTTAAATGTATAAAATGGGACTGAAATGGTCGACCCAAGATGAGGTCTAGCTAAGAGGGACTCAATGTGCCATCATTAATGAGTGACGGTTATGACAAGATCGCAACTGATGACGGTACGTTGAAAAAAGTAATTGAGTATACTTATTTAGTCCACACATTTAAAGTTGGCAGAGAAAATCAGACCAAAATAAAACGTAGAATTCACCTAAAATGTGCTGCTTTCAGGAAACTTACTTATGTTCTACAAGATAAAAGCCAGTGGTCCTTCAAAAGAAAGTATACAACAACTTCATTCTCCCAATAGGTTGGGCTAAAAATACTAGACACATTTAGATTCGTGCAGATAGCAATGAACAGGGCAATTTTAGGGATTATCTTGATAGATCCTATATGAATCAATGAAATACTGAAGAGAGCAAGAAGACATCGTGGAGCGTCTTGCAAGTTTTAATAGGAAATACAGACATATATATTGGCATACATGGTAACTTTTTGAGGCCACGGGAGAGCAAGAGAAGTACAAAAAGATCACAGAAGAGAGGAATCGATAGTGTAAAGTCACAGTCGCCGGGAACCTGTGAAAGAGAGAAAAGAACGCATGAATACGCTTAGAAAAAGTAGTATGTCCAACCATGGATGACCTAAGAAAAGACAGAAGTATAGCACATCCCTTGGAACATCCATAAACCAGTCAATGTTTTGTTGTTTTTTTGATCGAAAACCTTCGACATGTTTATCAATCTGGAGAATCCACAACATGAGAGAGCTACGAACTAACTGATCCTTACGAAAGAACAAGGAAATCGTTTAATGCAGCAAAAACAAGCAAAGAGAATCAGGATGGCTGAGGAGATGTATAAATATAAAGACCAGGAGTTAGTTTACAAAAGAAGGACGATGATTCTACTACCGTCCTACGTGAAGTCTGGATCTATTCATACAGACCAGTTTTCCCGAATCTGTTAAAACAAAAGAAAAGGAATAATACTGGTTAGGTAAACTGTGAGACGTGATGAAATATTCAGAAGGTAATTTGCGGTCTAAGGCAATCTATATAGCTACCGGGAATAATCTTGTTGTACTGCTTAGAGAAAAACTTGCTTCCACTAGATATTCATCTAAGTTAATGGATCCTCGCCTCGTTTCAATTCAGTTGATATTGATTTATTATTTCAATCATGTCCCTTCCAGGGAAACAATATTCCCGGATTATTCGCTTCCTTCTTTCGTCTTCTTTGCCTATATTATTGAAGAAAACACAGTTTCCCTCTAAAGTGTCTGTTTGAAACCGTCATATGTTCGGTAAATATCAAAAGCTTGTATTAATTAGCTATTTAGCAGACATTTTTTAATTATTTTTTTTTCTGAACCAATGTACGCCTGACAATCTAAATGAAACTATTATATAACTCCATAAAGATATACAACTTTTACTTACTCATTCGTTCAAAATTTGTTCTTGAACCTGCTTTTTTGCCGGCACATTAATAATGCAAACTTTTAATGTACAGGTTATTCAACCTGTTCACAGTCTCTTGTTAGCAGTACGCGTCGTAGTTAAATATTTTGATTTAGTCAATAGTTTTATTAGCGTTATTCGAGCTTAGTCCACATTCGGAGTCATTCATAGCTTCACTTTCCGTTTTTAAATCTCGTTCCTTATTAGGATTTGAAACGGGCATGACTTGAATACCAATCAATTCTTCACTTACTCGCCAAGTGGTCTATTTCCATGCCGATTTTGGTATGTAGTAAGGAGATGGGTTCTCGAGTTTAGTTAAAAATGTGCCGCTTACGATCTCCATAACAAAATCGGCATGGAACTAGAACGCAGTGAAGTTCTGAATTGCTGATGTCATTGTGTCCTTAAACGGTTCATTTTATAGATACAGGGTGTGAGAAAAAAATGTAATTAATTAATTAAAACATATTCGAATGAAGCGTTTTTTAATAAATGTTTCACATGTTTTATAATCATAAGAAAAAAATACTTTCTGCTTTTAATACCTATCATTTTCACTGGACAAAGCATTTAGGATCGAGAACGTCGTTTTCAAGGCTTCTGACATCAAATAATTCCCTTTAACTATTTTTTGACCAATCGAGTCAACTATGTAAATTTGTTTTAATCTTTAAATAAAATTGTTTGCGTAAAAAAGGATACTATTTATGTTTCTTTAAATATCTGTTACCCGCAAACTATTGTATGTAAGGGTTCAGAGACCAGTGATCCAGTAATACTTTTAAACAGAAATGAATAGCTAAAGGTATATTTATTAAAAAAATAATTCCAAAAATCTGTTAATTGAAATGTCTCTAAAAATGGAAACTGCCATATTTGTCTGATTTAAATATTTTTTTTTGGTGGACTCTACATTTTTCCTAAGGAATTTGCTCCCGAAAGTATATTTTTCGAAATATTTTTTCAATAAAATAATTTACCAATTTTCGAGACCGAGAATCTCTAATATAAAGTTGGTCTCGAAATTATTTTTCAAGTCTCGGTTTGGTTTCGAGACGCCGATTGGATATCGCATGTTTTTGCTTGAAAATGTATGATTTTATTTACTTTTATTATCCTAAACTCTTTTTTAACAAAATAACATTATTCCTGTAAATTTTAAAACTTCTATGTTATACAGTTGTTATTCCTGTAAAATTTGACTTTTGGCGCTCTTACGATGTTTTGTCAAAAGTCCATCAATATTAAGATGAGTATTTTTAGAAAATATTAGGGTTTAGTGATAAGTTAATTTGGTCTTGGTCAAAACACCGCCAAGGTCACACTTAAGCTGAAAACTTAAGACCTTTTTTTGATCTGATAATTTATTTAATTTTAATATATCTGTTTTATATAAGAATTAGCTGAAACCCACTAATTTTCATTATTTGTGCAAGCCAAACATCACTAAATCTGTTAAATCTAAAATTTTTAATCACTCTCACTTGGCTCTTCGTCACTTTAAGCAGTATTTTTTACAACTGATGTAAATATTTATTAGTTACCTTTTAATAAAAGCTACAATTGATAGAGACTAAGCGAGATTTTCGTAGACACAATTCTTGTATTTAATAAAATACTAATAATGTTTACCTCAGTTTTGGAGAAAATAAGTATTAAAATTAAGAATTCCTGAAAATGATTGAATTTTAGAACTCTTCACAACAACTTGTTTAGTAATAATATATGAAGAAATTAAATACTTAAAAAAGCATGATATTTATTTTTTCGAGGCCTGACTAAGTGTGATAATTACCTAAATATAATTAAAGTTATTTAAACGATGTTATTCAAACATTGTATATAAACTAATTAAGTTTATGAAAGTGTTATATCTTAAAAATCTATACACGTAGTATCTTGTCAATTTTTCGGTTCGTAGAAGCCAAGTCTGCTGTGTAGGGGTGCTTAACCTGTAAAAAAATGTCTTGCATCAGTCTTTGGAAATGTAATATTCGTTAAGAACGTTTTCTTTTATTCGCTGTTAACTTTAAATATGCACTTTTTTCGCAATGCTTTTTCACAGGTGTTATTGTGTTAGTTGTTACTCAGAAGTAGGAATATTAGTTAATTTTAATTAAATTTAATTTTAGTTTTTACTTGGAAAAAAAATTGAAAAGCATATAAACGAAAACCATTCTTTAAAATTTCCATTCAGTTTATTTTAGAAAACGCATGACAAATGTTTCACTAACTAACTGCGATAATTTAACTTGTTTAATTTTATGTTAGAGGAGTTTTACGGTATTGCAGCCTTCAGGGTTCCTTTCCCCTTTAATACCCTCACCTGTAGAATCTGCCCAAGGCTGCAAAATCATAAAAATCCAATACCATAAAACTGAACCAGCCAAATTGTCGTAGTTGGTTGTTGAGTCATGGTCTTCATGGCTGAGTGGTCAAAGAGTTTTCCTACAACGTTAGAGGTCCTGGGTTCGAATCCCAGCGAAGACAGGTAAACTTTTTCAATTTTAATAAATTTGTCTGAAATGCCGATTAAATAATTTTGGGATATTTGTAATAAGAAATTCAGACAACCAAAAAACAACAATTTAAGAATATTTATAGTCGACAGTAAAACTTAGCGATTGACATTTCAAAATTTTAATTTCCTAATTAGTTAATTTAAATATATTAGTACCAGCAAATTTATGAGTACGCAAATATATTATTGTAAACAAAATACAGTTTGGTATACTCATTAACACATCTGAATATGAATTTAAGGTAATAAAAAAAAACTCATTTAGAACGTCCTCGGGCGTTTATTCTATTACGATTATGTCATCTCGTCAGCAGGAATTATATGAATTGTCCAGAAGATAAACGAATTTTTTTTTGGCAGTGTTTCCTCAAGAACGGCACGTGTTATTGCTCCACCAGTCTAGAATCTCGAATTCCGACGCAACTTTTTCCGTGATAACTAAAATTGCTACGCACACGCACGTTTTTTTCAAGAGAGCATTTTAATTAAAAAATTAAGCTACTCATCACGCAATTTACTATTCGAAATATTAATTACTCTTTTTATGCGGCCAGCCTCGCAAAATGCAAATAGTTTTTTCTATTGATATGCTCGACAATAATTTACGTTTGCAATTAGGCAGCTAATTGATACAGATTACGCGAGATTTTGGTGGAGACCGTTCTTTTATTTGATAAAATACTAATAATTTTTAGCTTAGTTTTGGAGAATATATTTATTAAAATTCAAAATGCCGGAAAAAGGTTGAAATTTTTTACGTAAAAATCGAAAATGAAGAACTCGCCACTGTACAGGCTTCTTGGAGTGAAAATAAAGAAATTAAATACTCAAAAAAGCATGAATTTTATTTTTTCAGATCTGACTAAGTGTATTAATATAATTAAAGCGATTTAAACGATGTTTTACAAACATTGTATATAAACTAATTAAATTTATGAAAGTGGTATCTCTAAAAAAATCTACACACCTAGCGTCTTGCCATTTTTTCGGTTCGTAGAAGCCAAGTCTGCTGTGTAGGGGTGCTTAACCTCTAAAAATGTTTTGTATCGGTAAAGTTTTTTTATTTGCTGTTAACTTTAAATGAATAATTTTTTCGAGATGCTATTCATGACTATAATTAAATGTTGTTTCTCAAAAATGCTAATATTGGTTATTCGGGATTCCGCAAACTTTTAATTTTAGTATTCTTACTTGAAAAATATTTTGATTAAACGAAAACCCTCTTTAAAATTTCCACTAAGTTTATTTTAGAAAGGCCGTTGCTCCTTTCACGCTAACGTGAACGAAGTGTTGGAAAGACGTAAGAAAAACCTTTGAATGGAGGCTTTTTTTGACAAACTTGTACTAACCTAACGAGGGCATTCACTAAACAGTATAGATTTTGTCAAAAAAATATATTCGGTATTGGGTTAGCTCGCTTTCTTTACAGCAAACCTAACCTAACTTTAAGAAAATAAGTAATCCAAATTTTTATTAATTATAAATTATGTTAAAAAAAAAACACCAACTTTCGGGATTCGAACCCACATACTATATGACGCGGGTTGAGAACCCTACCACTGCGCCACCAAGCATATAAATAGCTTATGTTAGTTAGGGTAAACGCTAACATCCCATCTGGTTTCGCGTGAACCAAAAATTAGAAAGTTCGTTCACGTTAGCGTGTAAGGAGACATAGCATTTTAGAAAACACATGACAAATGTTTCACCAATACTGTGGTTTCTTCAGATAAAAAATCTTGTCAAAAAGTGTCACACAAAATGTAGACAGCACATAGGATCAGAATGGTTAGATAGAAATATTTTCCGATTGGTAAACCACTATTTTATTAAAAATGAAAAAGTTTTGTCTTAGCTGGGATTCGAACGTAGAACCTCCAATTTTTTAGGTATGCGTATCATAGGCTCAAAAACCAACTTGTTCAGTTTTATGTTAGTGGATTTTTACGGTATTACTTCAGAGTTCCCCTTTAATACCCGCCTCGATTTGTAGAGCCGACCCAGGGTTGCAAGACCATAAAAATCCACTAACATAAAACTTAACCAGCTAAATTGTGGAGGTTGGTTGTTGAATCCGTGGTCTTCATGGCTTAGTGGTCAAAGCATTCACCTAGAATGTAAGAGGTTTTGGGTTCGAACCACAGCTAAGAAAACTTTTTCAATTTTAATAACTTTGCCTGAAATGCCGATTAAATAATTTTGGTATATTTGTAATAATTTTGATAACAGACAACCAAAAAAGAATATTTATTTTATATTCGACAATAAAACTTAATAGCTAGTAACATTCCATAATTTTAATTTCCTAATTAGTTAATAAATATATTCGTACCAGCAAGTTTATCAGTACGCAAACTGTAAACAAAATACATTTTATTATCCTCATTAATACTCTCTGAATATGAATTGAATGTAATAAAAAGAAACACATTTAGAACCTCATCGGCGTTTATTCTATTACTATTACGTTATCTCGTCAGCAGGAATATATGTGGATTGTCCAGAAGATAAATGGAATTTTTGGCAGTGTTTCCTCAAGAATCAGCACGTGTTATTGCTGCACGAGTCTAGAATCTCGCATTCCGACGCAGCTTTTCCGCGATAACTAAAATTGCTCACGCACACGCACATTTTTTCAAGGGCGCGTTTTAATTAAAAGGTTAAGCTACGCATCACGCAATTTACCATTCGAAATATTAATTACCCGTTTTTTCATGCGATCGGTCTCGCAATATGCAAATAGTTTTTCTATTGATATCCTCGACATTAATTAACGTAAAAATCGGATACATTTGTAATTAGGAAGCCATAGTCCTTGAAATTAGTTCATGCAAAGAATGAAAGTCCTTTTGTTTTCATTTATACGATACATCTTCAGAGACCCTAACATTAAATATTGTGTTCAGTAGGCTTTTATACTTTAGGTGGTAAGCAGACGTTAGTCAGTATTTTTTTAAAATTACTATGGGCGTTTATAATCCACTCGCGATAAATTCCAAAAAAGATATTAAAAACTTAACACTAATAACATTACTATAATATTTTATAACTTTTCACGTATATATATATATATATATATATATATATATATATATATATATATATATATATATATATATATATATATATATATATATATATATATATATATATATATATATATATATATATATATATATATATATATATATATATATATATATATATATATATATATATATATATTCATATATGGAAGTGATGATTTTTTTAGTGAAGAACAACAAAATTAATGAGCTTGGCCCCCCTGAACAAAATCCTAAATACGTCACTGTGGACACGTGTTATTACTCTAATAGCCTTCGGGAGAAATGATAAAAACTCCCGAAATTCGGTGGCTTTTAATGCCGATTAAAACATCTCACGCCCACGTAATTTTTTTTTGCCAAGGCCGAACGGCGAAGTATTGTTTTATTTAGTGGTGACACAATTGTTTTAAAGGACACGCCACGTGCTTTATTATCCTGAATATTTATTGCCAAGTTTTTTTTCCAAGGCCACAACGTTAAAGTAATACTTTGAGTTAATTGAAATGTTATAGGTTCCATCGCGCATTTAATCATACTAGATAATTACTAAATCGCCCTATAAGTAATATTGCTTGTCATTAACTCAACAACGTTTTATATTAATTAAAAATCAGAATAAAGACATTTGTGTCAATTTTTTTTTAATATTTATATGTATTCGTTATTAACTTCCTAATTTTACAATACTTTATTTAAATAAATGTCATGCTCGTATCGTAAAGAACAATATCATTAAGCTCTGACCAACCATACTCTTACTTTCTGTAAATACCCCCGATCGGGTAGTTCATTCAAGGCATTTTAGCTTGAGTCATTTTGTTAGATTGGTGGACAATATGGATGGGCTCTTGACAAAACATCGAACCGACATAGTTGCTGAAAATCAGGTTTTTTAACCAAAATGTTGCTTAAGATAATCTAGACATAATTGCAAAATATCGTTAGTGGTCTAAAACATATTTCTTGTTGCCGCAAATGACTGTTTATGCCAATATAAAATCAATAAAGCCCCATTTATATCGTAAACTCCAATAAACGCTTACGGTTACGATTTTCTTTCTGATTTTTTAAAATTTTTTACACCCTAATAACGAAACAAGGCGAAATGTTATTAGAAAAATTCCATTGCTAAAACAGGTTGCGGCTAATTTTGCAGTTGAAGACGGTTAATAAAACAGATTGTTTTAAACGAAGATATTCTTTATTGTTGGTAAGTTAACATTTGAGGTTAAAATATTGTAATACTGTAAGGTTACACTTTAGAATGAAAGAAGATCAAAATAAATACATAATTGCGCCCTTAAACGGTTCGTTTTCCAAATAGATTTTAGATAAAATTTACTTAGGTGATTAAAATATATTTGAATAAGGTTTTTTTAATAAAACTCATTTTCAATGGTAAAAGCCTCTAGGATCAAAAACGTCGTTCACACAACTTCTGACATTACTTAATTCAGTTTTACTATTTTTCTCTTTTTCTTAATACTTATTTTTGTTAAGATCCCAACCATATGTATATCGTAAGCGATATAACCGAATACAAATGTTTCAAAGAGTGCCGACCGAATATTACATGTTAAATTTTTTATGAAAATGTAGGACTTTATTTATTTTTATTACTTAAAAAGTTTTATTTTTAAAAATACAGTTGCTACTAATTTTTTTTTAATATTTGATATTTGGCGCTTACCATTACAAAAATACGGCCCCTGACTTCTGTCATTTTTAAGGTTTTATTCAAATACAACTTGTGTCTTCAATAATTTGTTTCTGTTTCGTTCCTAATTTCTGGATGCATTTTTTAGAAGACTTTAATTCCCGAGGTAATTCCATAGAACTGTTTATCAATGAATGAATCATGTTCATTGCTACCCTCAGTACGCATGTCTGTGAGCCCACATCACAGAAACTGTGTTGTTTTTTTCTTAGTTAGTTAGTTAGCACAGTCAATTTTCAAGACAAAATAGAGGTTTGGTGCAGCCTGACTATCCTACTTGCCCTCTTAGCAATTCCCACATTATTTTTTTTATAATATTGTGCCACTACGCCAGTTGAACAACAAGCAAGAAAAATTGTAAAAATAAAAAAGCAAAAATGGCAATTAAACTGCTGAAACTTGTGCACTAAGGAAATTTTTACTGGAAATTCAAAATGAAATATTTTCAATACGGATGAAGATTTTGAGTTGTGGTTTTCGGCTTTTGTGTCATCAAGATGCATAGTATGCAGTCCGAGAAGGGCAGCCTCAGGACACCATAGCAACCGTCCTATACAGGGGGTTATATAAGACCTTGTCATTTTTTTTAAGTTTGTGCAACCAAAATAATCTAGAGGTAGGTACGAAGAAACAATTTTCTGTGTAATAAGTAACATTTACCCCAACAACTGATAATAAAAAGCGCTATTTTCTAAGATACGGTTTTTGCGGCAAAAAATATAGTGACCGGGGCACGTTTATACGTGATCATGTTCCTCTACCACATATCATATCTCGTTTTTTGGCCTATTTTAATCATTTTAAGTTTAGGATAAATGAATTGAATTTCCAGTAAAAATTTCCTTGGTGTACTTGGAAGTTCCAGCAACGTAGATAAACATAAATATTTATTAGATGGCACTAAATGGGTAAAAGAAGCTAGAAAATAACAATTAATGTCCCAGAAAGTAATGGGAAACTTGTCAAAACAAGCTTTGTTGATTTTAGAACATAATATCTTCGTATTAATTTGATCAAATAACAAAATACTTGAAAACGTGCATTAATTACTATGAAAATAAAAATATAGCCGAGACTCGATTGCACAATTCTGTTTCCGACGTCCCTTAGTTGTAAACAAAACGAAATGTTTTTTGCCACTAACTTTAAACATATAATCGAGTTGCCGGAATGCTCGCAAAACCGACGGTGCAATAGAATCGGCAACGTGGGGGATTAGCTTACGCACTTTTTCGCATCATGTCAAGGTCGGCGGTGGAATGCTCTCGGTAAATTTTCCTTCCTGTTGCTCTTTCTCTCGCGCTCCCTCTCTTTCGTGCTCGCTGGCAGATGTTGTCTGTCCTCGTCGCGCAAACGAACGCGACGCGCGACGGATCCATTTAAAGCGTTCGTCTGGGAACTTGGGCAGGACCGGGGTAGCACGTTTGCTTTCCTTATTTTTTTCTTCTTTGTTCTAACGTATTGAATTATTGTAAAGTACAATAACATACTAATTGTAGACGGGTTTGTTATTGTTGTTTTTTTGATAACTGTCTAATTGTAAAATTCAAATATAGCCCAGTTGTTGGAATGTCAAGCCCACTCGCGCCCTGTTTTTCTAATTTTTCTCCAATTTTAACCATGGTCCCTTAAAGTCCGATTTTCAAAGATTTTCTTTCAAAAGTCCGTATTTTGAACTAATTCCTATAGTTCACACAAACGAAACGCCACGCTTAAAAGGCAAGGCGTCACGTCACGCCAAAACGAGCATTGCAGAGTAAGAATGAATGAACACACCTAGCATAGTTTATAAACCTTGGATTATATATAATTTCTTCCGTATTTAGTTCTTACGCTTAAAATTTGTAACAATATGAGTATTTTAGAATTTTTGTAACAGAATGGGGAAATGCAAATAAGAGAATTAAAAAATCCAAACATCCAAATTTCAAATTGAAATTATATAGAAATATTAAATTTTTACTTTCTTGAACACTTTAAAAATATATATGAAATAACCCGAAAGACTAATATTTACAAATAAAGTAAAAAAAACATTATTTAGCAGCTTCTATTTAAGTAATTAAAAAAACTAATGAAAGCGAAATATTTGAGGCTTTCTTTCTCCCCACAAAATTTAAAAAGTTTAAACAATTTAGATTTAGTAACCATCCTTGAACATTTCCAAATCAAAGATTATTCCTTTTTTTCGTATGAGTGGTAACTTTTACAGATCGAAAATTTTTGTATAGATAAAAACTTGTTATTGTTAACAAATCCCTTAGAGTTTACCTTAATTTTTAGAGGTGGAATAAAGTAGGAAAATAAGCCAAGAATGCCTCGTCTCAGAGGTCAGTAGGAAATATTCGAACCAGGAATATCAAAAAAAAAAAAGAGAAGAGAAACACCACAGAAAAAGATAAGCTACAATATTTGGTAACAAAAATCAAAAGCTTCTGAATCACTTTTATGTGAAGCCAAGGAAAAGCTTAATAATGCAATTAAAAATAATAATTTGGTTGAGGCCAAAGGTGGCAAAAAGGTCTGATGTGGGGGCTGCTAGTATAGGAAAAACAAAGCAAAAAAACGTACAAACAAAAAGTTGCTAACTTACAAAAAGGAGTGGCCAAAAGAAACACAATATTTCTACAAAAAATGAAAAATTTCAGATTAGCATTTTTCTATTATAAACATTAACGTTTTTATTCCAAATTTTTGTTTTTTAATAATAATTTTATTCTTTTCATACTTTGATATATCGACTTATGAGAAAATTGTTTGAATTATTTCTTTAGATATATACGTTTTTCTTAAAATAGTTTTTTTTATGAATTAAAATGTATTTATGTAATGTATGAGTATGTAACTCAAAATTCAAGCAACAAATGTTATTTATTCATTTAGAGAAAAATAAGACAATGTCTGAATATTGATCTTGGCCACTCGCAGTGAATTTAAGGGCTACGCGAATAAACGTAACACCCCGTTTCTCTGTTTTTGATTCGTCTGAAATTGATATATATTTTTAAGCAAGTTATCTGTACAACTGTGTAAAAACTTTCCAAATGTCAAGTTAAATACAAACATGCCAGAAAACCCGTAATTTTAAGGCGTATTTAGACCTGATTGAAAAACAAATTGCGAATGTGCGTAGTAACTTTTTTCATAAGTACGGTAACCTTCTCAGGTATAATTTACGGGTGTACCTGATAACGTGCATGCTATCTTACTATTTATTACCACGAAGATTACGCTCGTTGATCGGTTTGCGGTAATCTATCAAACTTAATCTATTCCTGTTCTGGAATGTTTAACAATGTATCGAAACCGGCCGAACTTCAGGTTTGCGTAATAGACGAGCCTTCGCCAACACGCGCCTCCACATTCTCGTAAAATAAATGTTTATAGAATTTGACATGGATACAACCTATAAATAACTGGTTTTGTACGCATTTTTTGTCTCTAATATTATTAATTTCTCCACGGTTCACTATTAGCGATTGATTTTTTTTCGTTTTGCGGGCAAGTATGTTAAGGACGCTAATTTATGGCACTCCTATTCGCATATATTATATATATATATATATATATATATATATATATATATATATATATATATATATACGGTATATATATATATATATATATATATATATATATATATATATATATATATATATATATATATATATATATATATATATATATATATATATATATATATATATATATATATATATATATATATATATATATATATATATATATATATATATATATATATATAAACATACATACATAAGGATTCTAAAGGATTCATGACATTTTTAAGACAAAATCAAAACATCATTTTGCCTGAAAATTATATAAATTATTTCACTAGACGTAGTATCTATCTACACAAACATTTCATTTCAACCAGCTTCAGACACCATAAGAAAAAAATGAAATAAAATAAAGAAATTTACAGATGTACCCCTCGAAGAATTTTTAACAGACAAATGTTATAAACAAATTGAGGACTATGCAATGCGTTCATCTATATCCAGTGTCATAGCACAATTGGTGCTGGAAGAATTGGGGGGTACTGTCATTCAAAAACTCATATAATCATATAATCTTCCCTTTTTCATCCGATACGTAGACGATTGAATTCACATTCCAAAGAATATATGAGTGCATTGCAAAATCCTTTAATTCTTATCATCCTAAATTAAAGTTTACAATCGAAACAGAAAATAATAATAAAATGAATTTTCTTCTAGACAAAGTGACCTGGTCAGGAAGATATTTGAATGTCTACCCACAACACCCTATGTCAGATAAAAAATCTTTGGTAATAGGACTAGCCGACCGAGCAATTAAATTACCAGATTAAATTTTTAGAACCACAGCAATAGAAAAAGTAAAAAAAATAGTACTTTAAAATAGCTATCCCCCAAAACTCCTAAATGTAATTTTTAAATCACGTCTAGAAAATAACAATCACCTTAAAAAAAATAGCAAACAACTATTTATCACTTCCATATATTCAAGGTTTATTGGAAAATCTACAAATTTAAAAAAAAAATATGTTATATATGTGCCGCCATAAAGTTTTAATCTAATGCAACAACATTTCAGTACTCAGAAATTAACTGGTCAAACATCTCAATATCTTCAAAAAACGGGCACAAATTTAAATTAAAAAAATACTACCGCCCTCACAAATCATGAAAACTAAAATCAACATACATTTAATTTTGAAGAAACCAAAATTTTACTTCATGAACCGAATCAAAATTTGGAAATTATTTATATAAAAAAACACGACTATTCAATAAACAACAAAGCAGATATAAAAAAACCTGAGCAAAATATTTTATAACTTAATAAATTAACTTGTTTAATTTGTAGAAATCAAAACAGTAACAAAAAAACATACACATATAAAGAAACCATCTATGACGAATTCCTATGTCGATAAATGCTTTTAAATATTTATTAGTATTCGCATTAACATCCATAGTTGCGTTTGTTTGTATATCATATTTATACAGTATTATGTGTTATTCGTGTAGTTCTGAAAGTTTATTTTAAAATGAGATAAGCAAAAATTATCATTTTGTGTCTATCTTTTATATTAATGTTTTTAGTACTGATGAGGACCATAAAATGGTGGAAACATATACAGATAAATGACAAGTATTCAAACTTAATTGTTCCATTTGTCTTAGGGAATTCCAGAAAAAATCTTCGGATATAGTTCATCTTCATGCTCGTTTATCTTGGCAAACTTCCGTCCGAATCATTTACTTTCATCTACCTTTATTTTTTACAAGTTCTCCTGGATTTCCCAAATGCTTTCGCCCGAAGTCAATTTCTGTTATGTATAGTTTAGAACAAACACAATATTTTTGAATAATATAGTTCATAATCTTCTAACATCTTTATTATTAATAAACATAACATGTAACAAACTACAATGTATTAGCTAACTAATATATCATTCATATGACCGACGTGTATTTTTAGATCTACCGCAAGATTTTAATAATGTACATTACGAAATAATTAACATTGATTGACTGTTTAGGGAGAATATTAGCGATAGTATACGTATTTATGTAAAGTTTTCAGACAATATACCTACTATATTTATAATCATCGACAGTCCTTTGATGATCATAAAATTATTTAAATGTTCCATATAAAAAATTTATGTTACGCAGACATTTCACATTATTACTATTCATAAAACTGATGAATCGGAAAAGAAAGACAGACCAAACTTATATTTTTTTTAAATGAATACCCTGTATATTCTATTACACTCAGCAAAAAGCGACCCATTTGATGGACTTATAAATGCGGGGTGTTCCATTTAAAAAATGTTTGTTCGGTCTACTACACATTTTTCAGACATCCAAGCATAATGTTTTTAAAACTACATATCAAAACCCGCAACTTTTGCATTAAAGTAAATTATCTTAAAATTAAACTAATATTGGTGGTGGCGATTTATGAGGAAGTAGTAGTAGAAGAGATTTATGAGGAAGTATACAGTACATATATACATGTAAAAATGTAAATTTAAAAACTGTTTTATTGTTATGTTTTGGTCTAAAATTATTATTAAATCTGTTGTAATTATGCCCGAAAATCACAGCCGTAACTATATTTGCATTGCTTTATGCATATTCGTATCTTAAAAATGCTCAACACCAGAACTTAACCATAAACTTTTTTTTTATTTTAACGATATTAAGTTACTGCATCTTACTGTAAAAAAATATTGTGTTATTCATTTTCAAAGTTCTCTGAACTACGCTATGAAAATGCGAATTTAAATTTTGTGCTAATTGAGTCTAGCTAACCTCTAAATATAAAAGCACTTCTAATTTTCTAAAGAAATAATTAACTAAAGTTAGCACTACATAGACCTGTTTTTATTTAAAGTGCTAAACAAACACAGATGTGTTAATTGTTACGAAAATTTGTCTTTAAGGCATTGCCAATAAAAAAATGGTTATACCACAAATTTGCAGATCAAAGAACTCGGGTCCGATTTACCACTAATTGATCCATTTGCAATAATTAAACAAGTTGTCTAGGCTTAACAGTAAATAAATATATTTCGTTAGTATGTCAAATATGGAGATATATTAACTGGAATATGATACAGTTGGAGTTTGTTTCCTTTAAAGAAATAATAAATCAGGATTTTTATTTCCAAGAAAATCACACAAGAGACAACACTAGCAAAATAGGACAAAATAGAATCACTGTAAACAGACGGTTTTAGACGCATATGCATAATCTCTAAGAACATTGCTTATTCTAAACAATAGTTCTTATAAAATATCCTGACGATGGCAGGCTATGTTTATGGAATCTTGTAATGACGTAATAGAATGACCAGCCAACAAAACCGATTTAAATTCCATTGAACATCTTTGGTCGAAAGAAGTTCTGAAAATGATTTTAATAATTTCAGCTTGATAGCTATAAACTTACATTTGTAACAGTGGCCATTCAATTCATCAACGTCTCTGTTACCTAAGTCGCTTTTAATTGAAAATTTAGTAAGAAAAACAATTACACGCTGTATTAAAACTGAAATCAATCAGCGTTTATTCGTAGAACTTTAAGTAATGTTTCTGGCTTTGTCTAGGACCTCTTGTGACCCTCTTGTTTAGAATGAGGTCCAGAGCTTTCTTTGGATATAGTCAGGGAGAACCTATTAATCATATACGTGTAGTAATCAATATTGAACTGGATTTTGTGATGTATAAAGACTACAAGTTAGCAGAGGATCCTTTTAAAATAACTTGCCTTTAAAGAATTTTTAATAAGATTCAAAAGTTCTTAAAACTCTTGAGGAAAACGAATTCATTTATATCTTCTAGGCTGTCTCTTGTGAAGCAGATATATCCAAGACACGTGGCTGCCCAAACCAATTATATTCAAATGAACTGTAATAGAAATTCCGCAGACGTCACAGACTACTTTCCCGCCAAACAGCTTTCGACGTTAGTAATTGTAATTCCGTCATATCTTGTTGGCAGTTTCTACAAACACCAGAACAATGTTGGCAGGTTTATCTGCCTCACAGTAAATTCTCAGGCTCCACAGTCTGTCTAATCCGTTTTCTTTTTCTGAAAAGCATCTTGATGTAACAGAATGGCCAACCCATAGTCCTGATTTAAATTATCACTAGACGAAAGTAATTCTGGAAATACTTTTTATAGTTTTTAACGTGATAGCTGCACTACTAAACTAACATTTGTAATAGTGGATATTCTTCTCGTTTAGATAATTTGCCAAAATAAATGTCGTTTACGGTGGGTGATCAACGTCTCTGTAACCTAACTTTTTATCAACATTAGCTTGGATACCGCCAAAGTTAAAAGCTCCGAAAGTTTATGCGATAAAATTTAAGTTACAGGTTATAGCTAAAAGTTTCATTCGGTGGTTACAAAATGGGCCATGAAAAGTTATGTAAGCTTTCGTTCCATATGTAATGACTATATGTGTGATTAGGCCGTTTTTAATTGAATTTTTATTAGTCAAAACATCAACTTAGACTGTATTAAAATTGAAATCAATCAGAATTTGTAAAACCTTCAATGCTTTCTCGCCTTTTTTTTTTAAAATTGATTGAATCCCTGTGTATCGATAGCTCAACATCAAGAAGTGAAGATAGCTCCTTTATGATATAATGAGACCAATAGCTTTCTTTGATAGGCTCAGTAGTCAATAAATTTATACAAGTTAATAGTAGATCCTCATAAAATAACTTCCCGTTCAAAGAATTTTTAATAAGATTTAAGAGTTCTTAAAACCCTCGACGCATAAAAAAACGACTTCGTTTATGTCTTCTAGGCTTAAAACACCCTTTTGGAGGCAATGTCTCGCTATAAATTATGATTAATAGAAACTTTCAACGAGAGATATATCCATGACGCGTCGTCGCCCAAACCAATTATATTCAAATGAACTCTAATAGAAATTCCGCAGACGTCACGGACCCCTTTCCCGCCAAACTGCTTTCCACGTTCCACGCGCGCCAACAGGGTGGGTTTTTCACCCCGCAATTTTCCCGCCTCGCCAAGGACGCGTCTCGATCGATTTTCAAAATGGCGCCAACCGTGTCTGTGACCTTCGGAGTCCCGCCAAATAGGGCGGAGGCGGCAAGCCCTGTTGCCAACTCTTCAGCGGAGGCACAAAAAAATGTCCTCTTGGAATGGGAAAAAGGGTGTGAGCTTTCAATCTGGAACAGCAATTTCTGAAGTTTGAATCTCTTGAGGAGATACTTCGCAAAACGATTGGCGCCAATGTCAATGTACAATAGGCAGCGTTTTCTGTTTCGTCATTTTTGTTATTATTAAAAATAGAGGGGTGCTGTTTTAAACACGAAGAGGACATTCATTTATTTACTATTAAGGAAGAGAGTCTCAAAGAGGGCAATCGAAATTGCTGATGTCATACAAATGGTCGATCGGAAAGGCGAAATGAAACAAACAAAATAAAGGCGCTCTTAAAAGTATCCGCTACTTAAGAACCTCATCAATCAAAAAGTTGCTTAATAATGGGACTCTCGGATCCTCAGTAGTTCTTTCTGGAAAGATTGCTTCGAAATATGATAAATATTTTTCCAATGTTCTTGGCAACTGTTTTGATTTTCGTATACTTGTCGGTCTAGCCGCCAGTCTGATGGGGTCATTTACCCACACCGTCAAAAAATCTACTTTTTATATTTATATACGCTCGCTAATTAGTAAAAGTTTTGTTTTGGGAACACGAGAATATTGAGCAGTCTTAAATACTTCCTTACAATGACAGACATTTTTTATTAAAAATTATTTTGTTAGGTACGTAAATATATATAGGTTAAATCAAGTTCAAAAATAAAACCATTTATTTGCGTTTTATAGATTATCTTACACCTTTTTGCATAACATTTTAATATATATTAACGAATTAACCAATTAAAATATAATAAAATAAATAATGTCTTTTTTACTTTCGTCTCAAAAGGGAAGTATTGTAAACCTTTATGTCTGTCTGTTTGTTCGCAGCATAGCTGAAAATACTACTTATCCGATTGCCTTTAAATTTTGGTTAAAAATTAAGGGTCATATGGGGATGGTCTGGTAAGATTTTGGTAAAAATCCATTATGGCACCCTAGTGAAATGTTGAAATGAAATGGAAAAAATTACACAAAGATCAAGTATTACGTAGGAATCAACTGGTAAAATTTTGGTAGGAATCCAAGATGACAACAAAATGACGGTTTAATAAAATATTTAAAAATTCAGCCTGAAAACTACTTAATAGATTGATTGAAATTGAGTGTCATAACTATTTGTCGTATAGATATGAACGAGGATATGAACTAGTAAAATTGTGGTACTAATTCAAGGTAGCAGAAGCAAATGGCGGCCAAATAACAAAAATTTGTAATCGTGAAAAAAATCATCTCAGGTTTTGTATATATCTTCATATTTTAGTGTCCCTAGATGCCAAAAAATATGTTTTATCAATTCTATCGGTCTGTCTGTCTGTCAGTTAGAGGCATAGCTTACCAGATTCACTTCAAATTTTAGTCAAAAATTAAGGGTCATATGGGGATGATCTGATAATATTTTTGCATACATCCAATATGCCGGAACAACATGACGGCCTAGTGAAACGTTAGGTAGAATACCTGTATACAAAATTTATTGTGCGTGCAATATGCCTTTAAAAGTTTGCTAAAAACTTATAATATATTTTTTTAAATGCGTATTGCTCGCATACTAACTTTTGTTTAATGCAGTCTCCCTTGAATTTGAATAGACTTAAGTAGCATTTTGGTATAAAGCCAAGATAGCAAAAGAAAATGGCGGCCTAATAAAATAATTAAAAAATCAGCCTGAAAAAACTACTAATTAGATTAATTTCAAATTTTGTGCAAGCATTTAGTGTGATATATGGATAGTTTATAGTTGTTAGGTAAAGTTGTGGTACGAATTGAAGATGGTGAAACAAAATGGCGGCCAAATATTTTTTTTTAAATCAACGTAATAAAATCTTATTCAGTTGAGTTTAAATTTTGTAAAAAAAATAAATGTAATATAAGGATAAATTAGTACGAATTCGACATGACATCACAAAATGGGGGTGTGTGTCAATGTAAAAACTAGGTACCTATTGAATTTAGTTTAAATTATGACCAAAAAATCAAGTGTGGCATAAGTACAAACTGGTAAAATATTGGTAGAATTGAAATATGACAGAACAAAATGGCACCCAATAAAAATATTTAAAAAGGTAGTATATATGTTACTAAATGACTATGTACTAAACTAAATTGGGTCACAGTTCACTATTCCTAATAAAAGAAAAGATAACGAGGGAAGTTATAAAAAAACATTTAATCGAATTTAAAAATATAAAAAAAAAATTTAGAGAAACTTAAGCTCTATCAAAATGCCTATAAGAACTAGGTGTTTTCATTTAGGTATCCAAAGATGGTGCTACTTTCGATTTAATCTTGATAGTTTGGTAAAATAAAATCTTTCTTTTTATTATCTGGTTTCATTATCAAAATTTGAATATTTTCTAAAAAAAATCGGTTTTTACCAAAAATATTAAATAGGCAAATTTTGTCGTTATGGGTTCCAAAATAAATGCATCCAAACATTAAATCAATTTTGTCGCATTTTTTTTTCATAGTATGAATGGTTATTAACAAAACAAGCAATTATATCTTGTCTATTAACAGTGCAATATAGATAATATTAGGTGTATTATTGTTTATTAAATGAAATTCCAACCATTCTTATTTCGAATAGACTTGTCAGAAAATGATTGAAATTCGATGTCTGACAAACAGTTTAAGCTGCGTTCTTGCATAAACTGTTCGTTATAGTTAATAGGCTTAACGTGTCTCTTTTGCAATAGATATTGTTGATTGGTTGTTCTAATTAACCATTTGTGCTTAACTCATATACAGCGTGTAACACAAAGTGTGAAAAATCCGGCATAATTTACTAAATTCTATTCAAATTTAAGACACAGTTTGTTATAAGTTTTCTAAAACTTATATCATAATCGACCATTTTTATTTAAAGGCGTAGTGCACGCACAATAACATTTGTTTACATGTACTCTATCTTGAACTTGAATTGATTTTAGTTTGTTGAACTGAGCCTAACATCTATTTTTGTTTTCGAGTAGAGAAAAGCTTTTTAGAAGCTAGTAATTTGCCAAAGATTTTTATTTTAACCTATATAGGTGTGTTATAAGTAAATGTCCCATATAAAAAGCTAGATCTGAAAAAAAAAAGAATTGTAGAAGGCTATCAACAACAGTAATTAAAAGCAATTATCTAGGAACAAATAATACGAGGGAGGACATCAAAGAGATTTATGTCAGTTGTCATATGACAAAATGTTAACAGAAAATACAATGAAAACCTTAATAACAACATTATACAGAGCTTAGGATATAGATAGATACCATTCGAAACATTGGAGCAAGACAAATACGCACAATCAAAAGAGAGTATGGAACATGGTAATAAAATAGTTCACACCGAAATAGTTTCATTTACTCAGAACTTCACTTCTTATGAATATTTTCTCTTATTATAAATGAATAGTGAAGTGTAGCCCAATTTAGTTTCACCCATAGTCATTTAATAACAAACACACACACACACACACACACAAATCTGTATCAGTTAATTCTTGTATAAAGTTTGAAATCGATCTAATAAGTAGTTTTTTAGGGTCACTTTTTAAATATTTTATTAGACCGCCTTTTTATTTTGCCATCTTAGATTCGAACCAAAATGTTATCAGCTATTTTCTATGTAACACCTTGTTTGTGCAACATTTGAGGTAAATTGGATGTTTTTTTTTGTAATATTTTTTAAAATTTCAAAAGGCCGCCATTTTGTTTCGCCATATTGGATTTTTACCAAAATGTTACCAGGGCATCCCCATTCATTTTTTACCATAATTTGAAGGCAATTGGTTAAGTGTTTTTTTTAGTTATGGTGTGAAATGACAGACGGACTAACAGATAGACCGACAGACTTTTGTACATTTTTTTGGCCGCCATTTTATTACGCCATCTTAAATTTGTACCAGAATTTCTGTTCATCTCTTTATCACACTTAATTCATATACACAATCGATCTAATAAGTAGTTTTTAAGGCTGATTTTTTAATAAGCCGCCATCTTGGATTCATACCAAAATTTAACCAATTCATTTCCATGTGATGCTTGAATTTTGTGCAAAATTTTGACGTAAATTAGATCAGCAGTTTTTTAGTAATCTAGGCTGCCATTTTGGAATTGTTACTAAAATTTAAAGTCAATCGAGTAAGAATTACCTTCGGTATTGCCGACAAAATTGAGAAACAAGTTTTTTGGAATCTAGAGACCCTAAAACGATCGGTAAAATCCTAGGAAGGTGATTTTTGACTTCTACAATACTTCTCTTTTACGAGGAAGGTAAAAAAAAAAAAACATAATAGTAAACAAACCTGATTATTCGGGCTCCTGACAGTTCATTTTTTGTTTTAAGCAGGAAGCCTCGGACTCCGATCACGTCAGGCAAAGAGGGACAATTAAAATAATATCTCAGAATTTCAGAAATTTCAAATTACGCCAATTTCCTGTAAGATTAAGGTGCAAAAAAAGAACGCGTTCGCCGAAGTGGTTGTAACCATGCCGGGCGGCGAAAATGTTCTCTGTAAATCCGTTATGGGGTCGGCCCCGTACGGAATGTGAAAGGCACCAAGAGAATCGACCTCCGGTGGGTCCATCTCTGACAATACGACATTCCGATCTGCCCGAAGACTCGTTATACCCGTTGTTTTCGAATAAACGCCGCTTCTCAATCCCCGACATTAATTAGTTCATTAAAATATCGAGTTTTTGAACCCGATTTCTTCTCGGACCCAGAAGAAAAAGGAAACCCCCAAATTGGCACTCTCCGATTATTTGTTTTAAATTTTTATAATTATATCGTTATAAGCAATTATTTCACTCGGCAGAACCAAAACATTTTCCAATCGAGTTCAGTGAGCATTTTGGATGATTATGATGAATTCATTGACACAATAAGAGATAACTACTTCCGCGAAATCAATTATTCCTGTAGGTGCTTTTGTCTATCAGGCTGTTAAGTTTTACCTCGCTTCGGCGGATGTGTAACTGTAGCAATTACAGTGTGCTTTGTGTTTTCTTTTTATTGGATTGATTTAGTTCAGTAATCATTATCTTTCTTACAAGCGGATTGTTTTATTATTAATTTTTAAACCCAGTAATATTTCTCGAACTTTTTGAGTGTGTTGGAGCACGTCTGGTAAAAAAATAATTTTTGATAATAAAAAAATTGTCAATTTGTTGTTAATTTTGTTAAACATCAATTTCAGTTCATTAATTTCATGAAGAATTCTTTATTCGAGTATTGGGCAGTTAATTAAAATCAGTTTTGTAAACCGGATAGGGGTGACACTTCGCCAAGTGTGAATAATAGGATGGGGAGGAAATATCGCGGGTCTATGATGTAACGTAACAGAACACATGTCGTACAGGAGCTGCTGAGCTTATTTACGATCGGTATCTAAGATTAGAGGCATTTCGGAAAAGGAATATTACTGTTGCTAGCTACGGACTTACGAGGCCGACCTTCATTCCCGTAGACCCCTCTATGTTCGCCGACTAACGAGAGGAACTACACAGCAGAATGAGTACTGTGCTTTTCATTCACAAATCCATATTTGGATTCCATTTGTATTCAAAGTGTGGAGACCTGCTGGACATGTAGAACGTCTCGCCACTGTCTAGGAAGCATATAGCTAAATATTGTGTTATTTCATGATAACGTTCACCTACATACGGCGTGGGTGGTACGCGAGTTTCTAAAAGGACAGAATATCGATGTTTTACCCAATGTGTTTCTCTATACCCTGCGATCTCCAAACCTTAATCCCTTCGAACGTGTATGGGATATAATGGAAAAAAACGTATGTAGGAAAAATGCCTTGAGTCAGCGTTGGAATCAAAACTTCATAACTAGTCAACTTTTGTAATAAAACCTCATTTTTTTAAACAGTTTTTGTTACAATGGTTTACAAACTTGAAAAAGTATTTACCAGTGCGCTTACCTAAGTTCAAAATTGTAAGAATATACAGAGTTGAAAATATGCCGATAATTTATCCAACGACAAAAGACTGTGACAACAGAATACTACGTGTAAACCTACTATTACTCTATGAAGACCTAAAATATTAAGTAAAACTAATAAAAAAAAATTAATTTGATATTATAATTGTGGAGAAAACCCAAAAATAGTTTTTACACTAATGGCGTGAGTAGCACACCGCTGTTTTGTTGTATCTGTATGTAGAAATAATTATTAAATAGGAAAAGTTATTTAGAGACTTGCCTTATGGCCACTACAAAATTTTTATTAGGGCATAGCTTTTGAGCTATTATTTTAATTAAAAATGAACGTCCTACGTAATTACACGAATATATTCTGCAAAATGCATATAAAATTGCATCACTAATCACATTCTAGGCCAAATAAATTATTTGCAGCTTATATTACTATGGATTTAGCACATATACGTAATTTAAAATCTTTTGGGGCCGGAGATTGATTCATAGGTTGTCTTTATCCAAGGTTCAAATATTGCCTGTGACGTTTCGTAGGCCTTATTTCTACTGTAAAGCGAGATTCTAAATCATTTTAACATTCAAAGTCCGGGCCAAATTTACAAATTTCTTAGTTCTTTTACAAAGTTAAATTGATGTAATCTACTAGCTTCAACTTAGGCGATTATTCAAATTAATGGCGATTATCGTTTATTGCAAATAATCGATTTTTTCGATTCATCAATTTTTCCGATATATTCTATACATTTGTAACAGTTTTTTTATATTGATTGATGGCATTGACATCGTCCATAGAAGTTTATTATTTCTCTTAATTATGGTATTGATTTATCGATTGTCGAATAATTAATTAATAGATCAATTGATTATACTGCCCAACCCCAAGTTACAACTATTGCTATATGGAAACGGAACAGTAAGTTCCGTTTCCATATATCATTCCTCTTAAATAAATCAACTTTTTTCATTTAGTTTTCTCATAGATAGTAAAACCTTCAGTCACCTGTAAAAAGATAGTTTCAATTTTTCTTCCGAGTAAATTGTGTTGACTGTCACTATCTTTTTTTTTTGTTCTGGTATTGAATGCTTTATTTGTTTCATCATCGTTTGCTGTTGGTTTTCTTAATCTTAAGTTCATCACTATGTCCTACAAGTTCAGTCATTAGTTTCACATTTCGGGACTAGTTTTCTTCAAGGGTACATGTTTATTTTCCTCATTTGTTAATTTTGGAATATAATGTCTTGTCTTGAAAATAATTTTCCACTAAAAACTTACTTCCTCAGCCCACAATATCTTTGATATGCTATTGTAAAAAGTGCAGCGGTTACTTTCACATTTCGAGTTTAGTTTTCTTCAAGGGTGCATATTTATTTTCCTCTTTTATGAAGTTTGGAGTATAATGTCTTATCTTAGAAATAGCTTTCTAATAAAAAGTCATTACTTTTACTTTTAGTAATGTACGGGTATTATGACCATTTGAACGAATTTTAGGCTATACATTTGGACCATAAGAATTTGTAACTTTTTGCTCCTAAAATATTCTTAAAGACTAATTACGTCATGCTAGACGCTTTGTTGTCGTCTAGCACGTTTCCTAGATACAAAATTAGATTTGGATTGGGATATCTACTCGAATGTTCTGACCTATTGAAATTTTAGGACAGCTCCGCGGCTGCCAAATTCTTCGAGCCAAGGTTCGCTAATGACTTGTGTCGAAGAGTAGTGCTAAATAAGAAACTAGGTAACACTAATTGACCGGATTTGTGTATACAGTGGCGTAGAGATAATAATTCTAATCTAATAAGTTTGACCTCACCAATGTGGATTTGCTTTAAAACAATAACATTCCATGAAGGAGACACACATTTAGTTGCAGCAAACCATCATTCTGTTAACTTAAAATTTTTAAAAATACTCGTACATATCTTAGTGAAAATTAAAAAAAGGTGTCCATGATGCGACTTCATTTTGTTTAGTGGTAAATACGATTTGGTAATAATCCTACCCTCTTTAGGTGTTAGGTGGAGCCTTTTTTCGGTAAGCAATTTTTTTTGTCGTCACCTGTTTTTAGTAAGCATTATTATATAAAAAAATATTATTTTTCTATTGCTTGATTTACTACTTTCTCTCTTTAAAGCGACAGTTTTGAAGTGGTCCACGTTAAACGTGAATTTCGGACAGCCAGATGAGAGTACAAAGTCGTGTTTTATAAGGCGGTTTTAGAAAGGTAGTTGCAGTATTTTATGTCACAAAGTAACGCTTTTCCGTCCGCCCCGGCTCTTAAAAGTTAATTATCGAACAATTAGCCTGCGGTATTTTTCAATTAAGAGACTAATCGTCGCAATAGAGAAATTAGCGACCTCTGTCTACCTAACAGTTCGGCGTTCAATTTTTAGGGTCAATAAACTAAAAGGTGAGGCCAGCCAAATGACACAAACACACACACACTGTTGCGAAAGTGCCCTGCTATAATTACTTTGTGAATTAAGCGATGTCGGAATCGAGTGTGAAAATGGAAAACGGAGTTCGCACGCTTTTGATAGAGGAATCCTTGCAGGTCATGTGACATACTTGTAGCGTTTCCTAGTCGCCGCCTTTACCCGTTCCCGACCACTGAACGTCTGAGAGAAAGTCTATTTTTAGAATGGGACTTTGTACCGATCTCTCGCAAAATGAGTAATAGAAATAATAACAGTAAATTTATTCGTTGTCTTGTAGGTGTGATTAATACGTTACTTCACGGGAATTTCTGGCCGGTTTTCTTCTCTTCGACGAGATGCTGCAATTTGTCACTATTTATAACAAATTATCTCATTAACAACTATGGCAGTTTATAAATAAGCATTTTGCATGTGCAGCGGAAATAGCAGCGGTTACGAAACCGAACTACAACAGTTCACTATTAAAAGGAACAAAATAGAATTTTAATTAAGCAATAACAGTTGAAGTATAAATACATCTTTATTTTCTATTTAGAGTTCTATACATTATACATATATATGGATAGATTCTAGAATCATGGATCTAAAACCCATTTTCCTGAGCATAATTGTATACAGGATAAAAAAACGCCCTTTTGTTTCCCACGAACATATTTTATCAAGAATGGCTTAAATATAATTCCCGTGATGTTTTTTCTCTGCAGATTTTAGGGCGTATTTGAGAGACAAAAAATCAAGAAGTATCTGTGGTAAAATTAATCACACCAAGAAACAGTTAATGGGGAAGTCTATGAACATAATTTGAGTTTGATAAAATGTGAACGACCCCACTTTTGGGAACAAAAGAGTTGCTGTCGCACAAGAACTGCAGTATACAGGAAAGCGTTGCCGCACCCCCATTACTGATCGGATTTAACATTCTGTGATTTCTGTTTTGTTTACAAATCTAAAATAGGAAGAAGTAGTCTTCAATCGGAATTGAATTCAGCCAGTTAACAGTAAATTTATTCGTTGTCTTATAGGTGTGATTAATGCGCTTTACTTCACGGGAATTTCGGGCCGCTTTTCGAAGAAATACTGCAATTTGTCACTATTTATAACGAATTATCTCATTAACAACTATGGAACTTTATAAATAAGCTTTATGCATGTGCACCGGAAATTCCAACTACAGCAGTTTACTATTAAAAGAAACACAATAGAATTTCAATTAAGTAATATAAAGTTGAAGTATAAGTAAATATCCCCTTTCTATTCAGAGTTCTACACATTTAATTAAGGATAACTACATACAGGTCGAAACATTGACATATATAATACTTTAAATATGTAATATTGCCACAAATACCGCCAAATAATTCTAAATATTTTGTTGTACTGATGGTAAAGTTAAAAAACGCCCTGTATACGTTGCTTACATTATTAACCTCTTCATTCCCACAAAAATCGTGACCGCACTTGTTATCTGACGTCGCCCCGAGAACATTTGGAAATATTCCTCTTCAGATAAGATAAAATGTCTTTTATCAGTAATGACTTAATGTCTTTTCTCACCAGATTTCCTGCGTCAAAAAATCAGTTTGTATTGTAAAATTAATATAATTCAAACAGTACCAATATAAAAACTACATATTCTGATTTTTCAAAAGCCGTTACAAAAAAAAACTGCAGAATGTTTAAAAGAGCTGCCGCATTCACCTTAATGGCCAGATTTAACATTCTGTGATGTTTTGTACAAAAATGTAAAAAAGAGTAGTGTTCCTTTGGAAAATGAATTCAGTCAATTTTGTATTAATCTCCTACAAGGAAGGTAGAAGTTTATTTGCACCAGCGTGCGTTAACCCTTAAGGTCAATACGTTGCTATTTTCCTTTGTTAGTTTAGATAATTATCAATTTTCGGTGGACTTGTTAATGACTATGATTTTTTGACGCGAAGAATCTCTCGCATTTAACAATTAAAAAATTTGTATGAAACATATTTTATGAAAGAAATCCTTGCCCTACTTGGTGTCTGCCCGCTTTCGAGATGCCATGACTTGCCGATTTATAGAACACCGTGATGCATTGTTAGTCTTAAGGTATGCTGAGGGAGGATGGAGAAAACATTCTTAATTTTAACTGAACAGCTTACATTATTTACGTGATTAATTTTAAGCCCGAGTAAAAATACGATAAGCGTAGTTTTGTCAGACGTGTACGTCGACCTCGAAGTTGTTATAACTTTGTTATTTATGTCAACTACCAAGACATTACTGATAAGAAGTTTTGGGTTTGGTTGTGATATAGTCTTATAAGAGGTCTGTTTATGTAAGTTATTATGAATTAAGTAATGTTAGATAAGAAACTTGTATGTAGGACTATAGAAAGAAATATAAAAGTTGAGAGCATTTATTAGAGCAATACGTAGAACTACTTTAAGATCAGTTAGATATAGTTGCATTTAGGAAGGGAATTTGTAAAGAACGTGTATAACAAAAGAGGAATAATTCATTTAGTAGCTATATATTTTTTAAATATCGAACTAACAGAAAATGCAATTTAGTTAATAATTGTCTTTGTTAGGGGTTTTAAGAGGTTTTAAAATCATATAGATAACTGGTAGATAATTTAACTATTACTATACATACTGTGATGGTTAATTAGAATCACGTATTTATTTTAATGAATTAAGTACAGGATTATCCAAAATATAGTAAAAATGCTGATTTGCCAACAGTTAAAAATAAAAATCTATTTCAAGTGGTGTTTAATTGTCCTGTCTTATATTTGTGTGGTAACTTGATTCACATTCAGTGTGTTCATTAATGATATGCGAATATTTAAGAATGTGATTCTACATGAAAAATAAATGATAGTTTGCCCTATAAACTCTTTTCAGTTATGAAAAAAACGCAGTGTTAAAATTTTATGAAAAAAAAAGGATGTTAATTAATTTTTTTGAAACCCCTCGAGATATTTCAGCGATATTTAGAACATAGCGACTTTTAATAAACGCTCATATTTTTCAATACAAACAAAATTTTCAGCTTTAACAGTAGCGTGCGTACGGGCACTAACTTTGATATTTTTAAATACACCAATGTTTTTTTTAGAATAATATTTCCAAATTCCCCGTTCAACACAAATTATTTAAAATTTAATAGGGAAAATCAAACATTGCCCGTCGCATCTGCGTGTAATGAAAAACAGCAACTAAAAACATACATTAACAGAACATTACAACTAACACCAAACTATTATTGCAGAAAATGTTGTTGAAAATGGCTCCCGGGACTTATGCTTCTGGGATTACGCGCTCGTTGAAATATTCCCCGAGTATTTTGCATTCTATCACATACTTAATTGCTCTACAGTATTAATAGGACTTGTGTACACCAGCGACTTAAGATGACCCCAAAAAAAACTCTAAGCTATTGAGGTCGGGGGATCTTGGTGGCCATTCTTAAGTCCCAGCGCGGCCAATCTAACGATTTTGATAAACAGTTTGTAAATAACTGCGAACCATTACACTGAAGTGTGCTGGTGCAGCATCGTGCATATACCACATTTAGTTTCTTATTGTTACTGGAACAGGAACCGGCAGGAAGAATGGTTTATCAGTATTTTCCGAAAATTGTTGATCGAAATGGGTTTCGGTTATGGCAAAAGGATTGTCATCCGCCCACAAACGGCGCTTCGCAGGAAAAAAATAAACTCTTATCTTTCAAATTGAACGGGAAATTCAAATTTTTTTTATTTGGGACAAAATCATTGGGATATCATTTTTGTCTTTAAAAATATTAAAATTAGTGCTCTTACGCACGCCACTGTTAAAGCTGAAAGATATGTTTGTATTAAAAAATATGCGCCTTTATACAATGTAATTATATACAAAATATTACTAAAATATATTCAGCGGTTTCGATTATACTAATTAATTTCATTTTTTTTCTAAAATTTTAAGAATCCGTATTTTCGTAAGGGAACTTTTTTGGAGCATATTTTATAAAGCAGACCATTAAGGAACACCATGTATTAAAAACGAGTGCAGTATGCAAAGTAAGCAAAACGTTAGTATCAATTTCAACCAGATAGGTGGATATATGCTTTCCTCTCAAGCATATGAATGATATGCCTATTGAAACCTATGATTAACCTGCGAGAAATTTCTATGCGGCACGCTAATTGAAATTCGCTACGTCACCTAGGTGTGAAGAGACTCGCCTATTTAAAAAGACAGGAAATACGAAGGTGTATTTAATACAATAAAATGTTTTACGAAAGTACTGTGTACTTTACCCTTCGCCATTGTGTTTCTACTTTCTACGGTTCTTTTACAGTACCTGCACTGTCTCTGTTTTCTCACTATGCCCTAGGTCGGGGCGATATAAATGTCAAAGGCAAGGCATAACGACGGAACTTGGCTACAATGGTTTTATTAGGTACCAAGTGTTCGGTACGGCCTACGCCACGAATAATAGTGTATTTTCTCGAAGGATCGTGCAGATTCAATTTCTAGGGATCACAGGTATAATTTCTTTTCGTTTCTCTAGGGCAACATCTGCCCTTAACCGATGAGGAAGTTAACAAAAGGTTTTGCGAATGCAAAGTTTTGCAGAATTATAAACGTTTTTGTGTATTGTTTGGGAGTTTTATATTTGCATGTTTGTTGCCGGCTTTGACAAAATAAACTGCATATTTAAGAGATTTGATTAAAAATGATCGATAACTCTTAGGTTGGTTTTAAGATAGTGGTTAATTTTGGCTGGACATTTAATTTAAAAGTATTGGCTTTCTTGCTTGTTTACTTTTTGTAGAGGATCTCTTACAGCCTTTCAGGAAAGCAAGATACAAACCATTAGTTCTGTTGCCCCGAGGTTCTGAAGTAGTTATCATTTGAGATTATAATATAAGCATTCTATCAGTCAGTTAATGTAGATTATAATGGGGAGAGAGCGGACAAATAAAACCACCATGATGTTTCCTATCCCACGTTTCGTGGTTAAGTACCACTTTCTCAAGAGCCAGGGCCGATAATATAGAAAAAGAAGATACATACTCGATAGTACTAACATAAAAAATGATACCTAACCCCATCTAAAACAATGAGAAACAATAGTACATACCTCACACGGTCTGGATGTCTTTATAGCATTTGAATGATAGTGTTATTACACCGCACTTTCTTAATACCCCTGTATGTTCATAAGTATTAATTACTTTGCCCTGCCCTGTATAAGTCGACGTAAAACTCTTTCTAGCAATACCTCGCAAACCTAAAAAGTCGAATACTAAAAACTCATAAGGAGGAGTTTAATTTATTAGGTAAAGTATTTAATTAGCTATTCATTAAATACGTACTGTGGACAAACCCGACAACAATAGTAAATATCAAATGGATCCGCCCGGGTAATCCTAGAATTTTGACCTACGGCAGAGCAGACGGACGACAGAGACACAGCATATTCAAGGTTCGATATACCCCTATGCGTAGACATTTATGTTTCACCCGAAAATTTGGCGATCCGACCTCGGCGGCTCTATATTTATTGCCTATAGATGTAACTTTGAGGGTAAAAGAATATAAAAAAGGCATTCGAATCGAAATTCTTTCATGTACGAATCTTTAATAAAAAAATGGTAATAATATTCGAATGTTGTGCAAGAATAAAACAGTATTGACGTATGTAACAAAGATTTTCGAAAAATATTCGTTGTTGATTAATCCTAAATAACCAGTCTAGTTTTGAAAACAAATAGTCAATAATGTTTCACTTTTGATTTGACATATCGCATTTGTCTTATATTAGAAAAGTTATGGCGTACAAACTGAGTATTTGAAAATGTATATATAATTTAGTTGGACGGGTGCCAAAACATGACGCGGAATTCGTATATATGCTACCGCATATTATGAAAAAAAAACTTAAAGTTGTTATAATGGATGAGGATAAATAAATACCTACTTCACAACTGTCAAAATCGGAAATTGAAGGCATATTCCAGTCTAGCCACGTTGAGACAGTGAAAAAAAATTGGTCACAAATCGAAATACGTGGATGTTAATAACGTAGGTACTTCACCTTTGTAATACTGTCTGTGACCAGTATTATGGCTGACGCTCCATGTTTCTTTTTTCGTGTAATAAATTTATTTATCGGTACAAAAATTTTAGTGTTTTTCATTTGACCTTATAAAAGCGTGTTTAATTTTTTTAATATATTATTTTATATGTGTTTTACACCACTTAGTCCTCGAAATATAAAAATTCATAATTTTTACTCATATTTCCTGATACATTTATGTTGGCGCCCTCAATTTGAATTACTAAATGTTGACTAAAAACTCAGATTGTACATTCTCAAATATCCCCAGATACCCACTTACACGGACCACAAATAATACTGGAGCCACGCTGTTGATTTCTTTATACCTGGTGTTTTTTAATAGCTTTCTAAAAATGAAGGATGTAAAATGTTTTGTCTTATTTTGAAACCAAAATTTCTTCAAATGTATTCTACAAAAATCAACTGGGTGTTACTTTTTTCCAGGTCGCGACGCCTTTTAGCCCCCCTCCCCTTCGAAATTTTTACCGCGAAGTCACTGGCTGTTTTTATTTAGAAAATCAGATACCTCATTTTGTTTTCTAACTTCTTGGTTTCTTAATTAATTCCGGTATTTTAAACCGTTTAGACGTTAGTTAGCAAAACGTTAGTGCTCTATACATTTAAAATATTATGTTATTTTCTTCTGTTCTTATTTTGATTGCTAAAAATGCAGATAAACATGTGTTCGAAAGGTTACAGGGTGTTAAAATTAAAAAAAAAACTAAAGTAAACTTTGACACCTTGTATCTCAAAAACAAACGGTTCAAAATATCGGATTAAAGTAAGAAACCAAGAAATTAGAAAACAAAATGAGGAACCAGTCGCATTAAAAATATCGGGGTGGAGAGGTAAAAGAGATCACCTAGAAAAAAGCAATAACAGTATATTTTTGTATAATATATAGTTGAATGATTTATCTCTAGAAATATACGAGATACATGAAAAAAAAAACAAAAAAAAATTTTGACACCCTGTAGCTCAAAAACGAAGGTCTTGCGAACCCATGTTTATATGAACTTTTAGTCCTAAAATAAGGTAAAAATGTACGTCTTCATTTTTAGCCATCAGTTAAAAACACCCCGTACCGACAGTGTAAAATGGTATTCTCATGTGAACTGCCGTATTGGAAGATAACAGAATATGTAGAAGTTCCTGAAAAAATCTATTTGAACCAGACAAACATACACAAAGAGAAGTAAAGCTAATAAAAGCGTTATAATAGAACACAACACTTTATTGAATGGGTCCCAATAATAAAATTTTATATCAGAACAAGTCTTTGAATGACAATGGTAGGACCCTAAAGTTGTATATGTTGCCCTGCAAGTATAAACTAAAAAATATCATACAATTATTCAACTTTTTTAGTTTTTGCTACTCTTTGTAGCTTTGTTTGATTTTATACATGTTAAAACTGCGTTTAAGATTATTACTAATTCCCACAAATGTTATTTGAACTTCAGAAAATTTCTAATTGTTTGCACTCGTATACCCTCCAGTGGGTGTAAAGTACTAAAATAACAACCAACAGCCTATAAACTTTTATCCGGTCTGAGATACAAGCTTAAAATTTTGACCCTCCGAGTCTAATCTAGTCGTCGGCATCTCTCAGAGCCCGCCAAGATTTTCGAGAAGGACCGAAAATTGTTAGACCCTTTGCAGGTAACAAAAATATGAAAAATATCTGGCGAAATTACTTTGCTGAATGGTCTGAAAGACGTTCTTTGAAAAGAAGCACAATAGGGTATTTACTTAAGGGCCCGAACTAATTTTCTTAAGGCTTAACAATAATATATCTTTTCATTCAGATTTAATTGTTTCTAGGGAAAAAAAAATATATATATATATATATATATATATATATATATATATATATATATATATATATATATAGAAGAAAAATGACGTTGATGATTTTTTCTACATACGATAGTTCGTCTATTTTCTCCCACTGACATCTCGGTCATGGGAAAAGTCTGAACATTAGCAGAAACCAATGTAAACTATTTCAAAAGAGCCATCAAAAAGCTACAATTTCAGAACAAAATTAGCCTGTTCGGTTCAAGTTAAAAATGATTCTGTTTGTAGAGTTTCCAGGCAAGACAAGTTCAGTTCCAAATTTGTATGCAGGTTAATTCGATCGACACATAAAAAATCTGTTAACAAGTTAAAGTCCTCAATAAAGCGTAGACCTCATTGAGGAGGGCGGCAAATAAACAAAAAAAAAAACGGAAATATACGAACACAAAGCAATTTACGAATAGAAAGGAAAAAGATCTTTTTTCAGCATTTCTAAAAATAACATCGGCTTTTATGTAATGGCCAATAAAATTTTTATTATGAAATGGGGGGCAACGGCACGCATGGAACGCACAAACAATCGATATAGAAAAAAATTCCGTTGTCAAGTTACAGTTGATTAGCAAATGTTTATAGCGGTAATTTGGGGGACCTAATTTTAAGATCGTTTCGTCATACGCTCATATGATTGTTATATTTAAGATATTTTTAAGATTTAGATAAGGAGAGACAACTTGTGAAACGCTTATTGACTTAAGTTGTATCCGACGACCATATTCATTTTGTCACGTAAAATCGAGAAAAAAATAGGTCTGAATTCTCATCTCCAGCTCGTGTGAAAAACTGTGCTGATTATATAAACTAAACGGCTTATTTTCTATGAAAGATTTTTTATTGAAAGACTAAAATGTATTTTAGTTCTTAAGCTTTTTTTAGCTATACAGAGTATAATAATAATGTATCAGTTGCCTTATGGACATTTAGTACGTTGTGATTAATTTTGACTATTACAATAAGAGTTTTTTGTTTTAATTTCACAACAAAGACAGTATTTATCCCAGTCGCCTGCACACTCTCGACCCTGTACAATACAGTAGATTAAAACGTACACTTTTAAATCAAGTTAAATAAAATATTGGTGTAGGGAATTATTTTTAAATTATAGCAATGAAATTTAAAGTGATAGTAAAATTGGCTGGAATTTTCACATATTTTGGACTCATCCATGTTATATTTATTGACTACTTAACTAATTTAATCATTCGGCAGCTTTTTTTCAGTTTTCAATACATTTAAAAGTTAGGACTTACTAGCAAAAGTTTCATTAAGTAATTGTTAACCATCTTTGGTTTTACAGTTGTAAATTTTTAATTTTTTTTCACTTTTTTTTTAACTGTCTTAAAAGTTGTTGGTGACGTCTCCCAGCTCCCTATGAGTTGACACAAAACTTGAAGCAAGCTGTTTCGGGTAGGTTGAATTTCTGAAAAATAAAAATATTATATATTATCCTTTTTCATCCAGTGTCTCTTTTTGTAGACAGAAATACATACTCCCGAACAACTAAGAAAACTTTTTTTATTTGTTGCTTGTTTCTTGTTTCCTAATAAATATTTTTAATCTAAAAATAATTTACGTTACTCCCAATTTTAAAGTTAACTTGCTGTATTACAGGCTTTTGCTAGTGGATAACAGATCATAATATGGTGACTATAAAATATAAAAATTATCAGCTGTTTTCGGGAATACACTGACTATATTATTATAACTATATACAACAATTTTTGAATATCAGGAATAAATAATATTTGAAAAAAAATTGGCGCTTATATTTAGGAAAATAGCTCGGATATAACATGGATTTAAAATTTTTTATATATGGAAATTAAACTAATAACTAAATACTTTCTAAAAAACGCCCTTACAATTGATTTTTTTATTGAAATACCTTATAAAAAGTTCTTTTACCCCGAAAGTGTCCCACTGATATTTAAACTTTCTATATGTAGACGTAGGCGAAAGCTTTCTTTAAATTATGTTGATGTTAAAAATGATTAAATCTTAAGTGCTAGATAAAGATCTAAAAGCTTTTAAATTGGTTTTTATACTGTTTTAATTTACAAAAATGGGTTGCCGTTTTTGTAAGTATAGATGATTTGTTTAGACACTTTCTACTGTTCAAATCCAATTTGATACAATAATTTCAGATATTTTAACTACTAGCCATTATTTTTGTTACACATAACATTTTAGTAATATTGTATTATAAATCGTCTAATAGTATATTCTCTTTTGTTTCAGAAGACGACGAAGAAATCGATGTAGTCTCTGTATCCGACAAATTCACCAATGCGAGCCGCATGGTGCTCTCCCTTCCTAACAACCCTTCTTCCAGAGATAGACATCAGCTGCAACGAAGAGTTGCCACCGCGATATCAAAGAAACACATCAGCAATGGCATTAAAACGATATTGCCAGTTAGAAGCACGGAAACCTCATCAAGTTCCACCCCATCTACGGGTCGACGTGGAACTAAAAGAGGTAGAGGCACTAGGACCAACAACGGATACAAACGCAGAAGAACGAACGCAGATACCGAGCGGGAGCCCACCGATAAGCGCCATCTACACAACGACATGGAAAGACAGAGACGCGTTGACTTGCGTATCGCTTTTGAAAATTTAAAATCTGTGGTTCCCGAAGTTTCCGGTACGAAAAAAATTGCTAAAGTAAATATTCTTCTGCAAGCTGCCCAGTACTGCTACTACTTGACAGGTTCCAACATCAATTACACCAAACAGCTCGAGGATTTGAAAAGAAAACAGGTTTGGCTCAGGTCCAGAGTTTCGCAGCTGCGGAGAAACTTAGCTGCAAGGCGTTAAATGTTTATGTCTCGACAAAATTTATAGTTTTGTAAGTTTAAAAGGAAAAACAAAGTTTAAATATATCTACAATTGTGTCTTTATGTGTTTCACAAATAGCGTTAGAGTCTTCAATGCTGAATGTTACAATGACAAAAGGGTACACAATGTACGTACTACTTCTAATAAGATTTCGTAATCTAATGGATGGTGCAAAACGAATCGCCTTTTTACAGTGAGATGCATTAAAAGAAAAAGTTAATTTCACGGAAAATCTAAATATGTAAAATTAGCTAAACTAAGCGAGTTTTTTTTGGCTGCAACGTGCCAACATGGTTCCAGTACGTGAATGCGCTTTGAAATAACTACTTGAATAATAATTAAAGAACGATTAAAATGAATAAAAACGGCAAATTATGATTGGAATATCCAATTACCGTGTCTTATTAAAATGGTAGAATATGAAATTTATTTCAAAGGTTTTATAATGTATGCAACCAAAATTCTTTTGTAGCGCCACAAACCAGATAAAAAAAAATCTGTTGTTTGTTTTTGGTTCATCATTGTTATCATTCGGCTCTACGATTAATGTAGAATGGATTCATTCTAACCTACAATTTTATTCGTGAATTTAAGAAGTTGATTATATTAATCCTTAATAGAATTGTGGTTGATATCTGTTCGTCACTAATGCCAATTGTGTTTTACTGTCTACTTTTTGATACTTTTTTTAAATAATAAAAAATGTTTTAATATAATTTTCAAATTCTGGGCACTGGCAGCATCGAAACACATAAATACGCGAATTTAGTGACATTTCCTTATTGTTTATGTTTGTAAACTTGTTTAGATATTTCTTTCGAAGGAAAGTAATAGCTATTGGGCGTTAACTTTAACAAAATAGTTTGTTATTAAGTTTTCATATTTAATTTGGAGCGGCTCTGACATAAAAGAAAGTAACATTCAAAGTTCACTTGGTTTGATTTAACCTTACCAATGTTAATAGCGAATTAACTATTATTATAACCTGTGTGTGTTTGTTGTAACGTTAATAATTTTTTTGTTTATATTTACTGTGATTTAATTAATATTAATAATAGAATAATGCATTCAAATATGGGGAAAGAATACTATTTTTTTTTCGTTTCTTATGTTAAAACTTGTTAATTTTAGGTTATAAGGATTTTTATATAGAACAGTTTTTAATTTAAATTAGTTTACATATACAGGGTGTTCCGGCTTAAACCAAATGTCGGTAAATCGAAGAGTTTTAGTGAAAATTTTCCGGCAATCAAAAAAGTATAAAACATTTTTGCGTTGAGTTTTGTGCGGTACACCCTGTACCTTTTTAAAAATTTTGTGATGAAATGACATACGATTGTGATATCAGTTTTAAATATATACACTTCTCAGTTATTTTTCACCGCAGGATTTTTCTTTGATTCGAATTGTCTCTTACTTTTTATTATAAAATCCATTAAAACCATATACAAATAGTACCAGTTTGGTTTTCTATTCGAAGTATGATCATTTCCATTTCTTGTGTTTATTTTCTTTTAATTTTGTTTATATTCTTGAATTGAATGCCCGCTTCTTACCTCTCAATAGACAAAAAACTACAAATAAAATTCTCCAGCGTTCAATTTCCGGTTTTACGGAAATTGTAGCGAATAATTAAAATTTGTAAATGAAATTATGAGATAAATCTAGAACGCTGTTGGTTGAGAGATGTGGAGCGGCGTATACTTGTATTTTAAGTGTGAAAGGATATTTTTAGGGATATTTTATAAATATTAAGGATTAATTTCACACACATGCTTTTTTATTGGATACATTTAGTGTAAATTTCCTTTTTATGGTGTAAACTTTATAAAACTTGCTTTTTAGAGAGTACTACTTGTTGCTTTTTGTAATTTGTAAGATAGGTATAATTTTGTTTCTTTATTAACAGCAATGCAAGTTCTACAAATATTTTATGTAAATACGTTTTATATAAGGTTTTCTTTAGTTTGGAGCATTTATGGAGAGAGCTTAATATTTTAGGATGTGTTTTTAATCTTTGTTATTGGTGACTAGCGTAGCTGGGTACGCTGGATTTTTTTTGTTTTGGTTGTCAAAACCTTCATATTAACCCCCACCTTCAAACTCGCATGTATATTGATAACAATGAAGTAGAAAGGAGGGGAAACAAACCCCTTCAATCTTATGTTTTTGGATAATTAATAGAGGCTAAATATTTGAACATATTAATTGAAGAAAAAGTGATTTTTAGATCGGGTTCAGTGAATATAATTTTTTATTATATTTCATATTATGGACCTGTGAGGTAAAGAAATCGCAAATTTACTCGAGAAGCAAAAAAGAACCAAATATCATAGGGAGGATACTTACATAAATGTAAGGTCCAGTAATATCAGGAAATTTCGATTTTTAAATTAGTTAAGTTGATTGCAGTGACGTTAAAAATAAAAAAAAGACAGTTTGCGAATGAACGAATACTGGCAAAAATAATGTATTTTAAAGAAATAATTTCCAAATTTATCATTTCTATATAGGAGGCACAGTAATGGCCTGCCATTAAAAAGGAATGCGAAATTTTATTTTTTCAAAAGGAAAATTGATAAAAGCAACGAAAAACATAAATTGTGAAAAATGTTCTATAAAGATTTAATAAAAAAATAGTTCTTGTCGAATTTATTATTTTGACAATGATCTTTATACCTTCCAAATCTACTTCATTGAAGGACTTGGAGTTAACGTTCATACTGGCTTTAAATTTTATGCAAATACTGCATTAATGAAAATTAAAAGTGCCTATCTTTAATTATAACCTCAATTGACTATTATGATATGGCGTTGATATTACAGAATTAATCATTGTGTTGTAGTCGGTATGGTAACTTCGGTATAACTGCTTACGTATGTGCCATAACTTGGCCTTATATTGAACTTCATTAAAATCAGTTTGCGACACTGAGAAAGTACCATCTGGCCTAATTTCTTATCAATTTCTGTACATCTTAAATTAAGCTTAGGGATGTATTTTCTGATATTTTAAATATACTAAAGTCTATTTATCGAAGAAAGACATTAAACAAAAATAAAGTTCAGTGCATGTCCATGTCTTTCTCCCACTCCACCTGGCTTTTCATTGGTGGTGTATTAGGACTCTCCCACTCCACCTGGCTGTTCATTGGTGGTGTATTATAGCTCGCCGATTCGGACCAATAGCACCACTGCTTCCCGCTTCGTGCTAGATGTTCACGTGCTGATTATGCACTGAACATTGTTTTGGTTTAATGTCTTTCTTCGATAGATTATAGCATTACTTTTTCAGTGTTACGTCTATCCATCAAGCCGTTGTAAATATGCTTACTTATACATATAGCGGTTAAAATAATATTAATAATCTACACATTGACTCCATATGAAGTTTTTGAAGGTGCCAAAACTGAAATTGGATCCCTTTGCTCAATGTGTTGATATACTACAGTATAATCAGGTCAACTACACTAAAGAATAATACATTTCGTAATTTCAAAAAATTTTTTAAGTAACCACTTTATAGTGTTTTTCTGGCTTGGTCTAATTGATGTTTTATAATATTATTTGTGTGTAGTCGGCCTAGTTATAGTGTAAGGATTTGTTATTACTATTTAGTGTTTCTATTGTATACAACTACTTTATTTTTATTTAGCAAATATAGAAAAGTAGGCGGTGGCTGCGCACGAATATGTTATTGAATCGAGTCTTCCGATGCGCAGACACCCATTTATATAACGAAGTCGTGGAGATAAAGAGAATTGTTGTGTTCATAATATTTTACAGTATTTTATACTTTTTTGATAAAATATTAATTAAAATATACATAAAAATAAAAGCAAAATAAAATAAAAATAAACAAAAAAAAAGTAGAAAAATCTAGAAACCGACCGTAAAATCTTTAACTGAAGATGTGATAATTTTTTTTAATGAGACGAGTAGTAGCAATTTTTTTTAATTACAAATAAAATAGTAAGTTTCGCTCAATAATAATTCGAAAGAATCTGTACCTGCCCACTGACCTCGCTTATAACCAAAAAATATATAAAAAAATACAAAATAACAGGAAAATACACTGTCTACACAAGGATATTAAATTTGAAATGTTGGATGAACTCCTGTATATATATATTTTTTATAAATAAAGTATACAATAATACGAAAAGTGTGTTATCGCTTTTAACAGTTTACAAAATGCAACCAGTTTATACCTGGATTGTTAATTTTTTTAAATTCTACAATTGAACTTTATTGTTACGAAATTCTTACTGCAATCAATTTTCATTAGTTACATTTTTTTAAGAATACAATTCCTAATTAATCCTCAGTGACGTATATAGAAATTGCATATTTGGGTGGGGATTGGATTAAACGTTCCCTTGAAATATGTACATGAAATTATTAGATTGCGTTAAAGTTATCAGAAATTCAACTATTCTATTTGGCAAAGGAAGAATAAGCCATTTCAAAAAAAGGTTTTATGTATATTAACCTGTTTCATTTTAATTAAGTAAAACTGACCCTGACGGTGTTTAAATACGCCACTGAATCCGATCTAATTAGGCAAACTCGAAATTTGCTTAACTTTAAGTAGATCGAAATTATGCAACACTTAAAATTTGGAGCAAAATAAATAATGTCAGTTCTTTTTAAAAAGTATTGTTTTTATCTGAAAGAATAGCATCACTTGTGATGGCACTATAGCTTACAATAAAAAATCGAAGCATGCCAAGAAGTAAAAAAAAAAATAGGTTAGAATCAAAATTGCTGTCAAATTAATTAATGACGTCACAAAAGTATTTCTGTTTGACGGTACGTCTAAAACCATAAACACTACATAAAATATGGAGTTTGTCCGATAACACATATTTAGTATTCTTCACTATGTTGAAACCGATTACATCGTCTTGTTACCCTGGATTCTGACAATTACAGGGCAATTCTCTATATGCTTAGCGACATCTAGGCGTCTAATTATCGCGTTATTAATAATCATTTAGCCCTAATATGTTAAACTTGTTATTTTGTACTTATAATCCACGGTAATGTTGTAATTATCCTTTATATATTTGGATTTTTAGTTCCTAAGTTTTACAAAATAAAAAGTCGCTTAAAAATTGTTAGTTTTTTTCAGGACCCTATCCTCTCTTAATGCTGCTATAACTTTCTTATTTTTCAAGATATCAAAACTTTTTTTTAAAACCCTCGAAATTCTAGTGTTGATACATACACAGACCTCTTTTTCCTGATTCTAAATATGGATAAAAGTATCAAACTTCGTGTATTTAGTAACGGAAAAAGAGACCTATGTACTAAAAATAAAATTTAAACGATGACTCGTTTAAAAAAAATGGAAGTTATAGTTTTAAAAATTGACACTTCACTTCCCTCATAAAAAGGGAAAATCGTGAAAAAATACAAATTCAATGGAACTCAACTTTTGCACATAAATCATATATGATATAGTGAAAAACTTGTAAAATGTTGGTCCAAAACCGTTACGGCAGAACAAAATGGCAGCCAAATGAAATGTTTAAAAACGTATTAGAAAAACTACTTAGCCAACTGCTTGAAGATTTATGCAGAAATCAAGCTTAAAATAGGGGGAAAAAGGTGAAATTTTAATAAAGTGTATTAAAAATTCGGTAAAATTCCATTTACTGGAGTGCAATACGAGAATGAAATAATTATAATATAAAGAAAACTACAAACAAAACAAAAAAATATTGGGTAATGTATACCCATTCTAATCTGAATGATTGAAAGGTATGTGAATTAAACAGATGTATTGTCATAAATTTCGATTTGCGATGCGCATGATAACCGTGACAAGTTTCTTTAGATTCTAGGCATCTTTTTAGAACATTTTGCAGACATTCAGGGGTTTCGTTTTTCAGGAATCAACAACTTGGCCCTGCTATAAGGGACTTGTGTTAAAGAGAAACGGAGAATATCCTATACTGCACAGTGAAGGCAACGGGAATGCATTGCATCTTATGGCAGGCTTGTGTCTTAAAAGTATATCTACAAGTGACACTAGAAAAAATGTGTACAGTTAAAAGAAACTTTTGTAGTCAACTTTTTACTTCCCTCGTAAAAGAAAAGTATTGCAATCCTGAGAAAAATCACCCTCTGATATTTTTCAGGATCCCTAGATCAGAAAACATGTTTTTTCAGTTCTATCGTCATGTCTGTTTGTTTGCGGCACACTAGTCCCATTTTAGATATTAGGCGCCCAAAAATATTTTCAGCAAAATTTAATTTAGAAATTGAAAAAAATGGCCGTAATAAATTTAAGTACCTAAATCCTTAGTGAAAATTACCCAAACTAAAAGGGAAAGACCACGCCTAAATATACAGGGTGTTCAACTAAGGATGGCTCTACGCCATATCTCAAAAAGTATTAATCCTAGAATCTAGAAGAAAAAAAATATGTAGGTAAATCGGCCAAGAGAAATCGCTGGAATTTATTTCCAACTTCGAAAAATTACCGCTAGGGGGCGTAGCAGCAACTCAAAACTGGAAATGGCGAATTTCTCTTGAATTTTTCAAATTAAGATTTGCTGAAAATATAAGCGTTGTATTCTTCAGGTATTATGCAACTTTTTGTTATTTAACATTTTTTTTCTATTTTCAATATTAAAGTGGTGGGGAAAGGTCAAATTTTTTTTTCCAAACGTTTATATCTCTGCTTTCGATGAACCGATTTTTCAAGCTGAGCTGACATCAGAAAAAAAGGCCTTTTCTGCTCTTCACGTAGAGCTATTAACTGTAGCGTAATGATTCTTCTAGTTGTCTCTAGATGGTGTTTTATCATAATTCTTCAAACAATACGGATTTTCTCAAAAAAATCAAATCGTATGATATGATTTTTTTGTCATTATTTGTTTTAAGGCTAGTCCGTACTTGATTTAAAAAAGTTGATTATGGTTGCCCGAATTCAAAAACTAACCACACCAGTTTGTAGAGGAGAAAATGTGACAATGATGAAAATTATTTTCATCTACCATTTCAACTAGGCCTACAATTTTAGAAAAAGTAAAAAACAAAATTTTTTTTAGTTTTTCTAAAATTGTAGGCTTAATTGGAAAGGTAGATGAAAATAACTTTCACTTTATCAAGGTCACTTTTTCTTAATGAAATAAATATATAAAAGGCCCTGTATATTATGATAGAATTTTTTATCCCGATTCGAACGATATATGGTTTATTGATTTGGTAGTTTTTGAAATATTTTGATTTAAATTTTCAGTAGACAATGACGCTTGGAGGATATTATTATTAATATATGCATTATTAATATTATTCTTATAAAATACTCTGTATATTATCAACAGAACATATTAACAAACCTTATAACGTTATAATCGGGATGTTTTCTGATATAAGAATAATATTAATAATGCGTCGAAATATTTCAAAAACTACCAATGCAAATATCAATAAACCATATGTCGTTGGAATCAGGATAAAAAACTCTATCATTTTAGTTGATAATATACAGTGCGTTCCATTTAAAAAACCAAAGTTGATGTTGATTCCTGAAAAACCACACACCTGTATATCTAAAAACTACACCATAATAAAAAAATTTGTCCAATTTAAAGAAACTTTTGTAGTTAACTTTTTTTGTATCTGTAAAAATATGAAAGTTAATAGTGGAGTGCACTTATAACCAAAAACCCTGTACTTTGATTGTGAATCGCTTATACAAAAGTGACATTATGTGCCGAGGTCGCGGGTGGTCGCAGACCATTTTTGGATTGATCTTAGCAAGAAGGTTCGACACGTTAAAAAATTTATATTTTAAACCTCTAATAATTCCTTTTTAGGAATACTTTCTCGATAAATGCTAAAAAGTAAGAAAAAATTAGGAACATATTTAAAATTGTTGTAAAACTCAAAGCCTGCAAGGTATATATAATAGCTGCTTATTACCTTAATGACCTATGTTTAGTTATTGAAGTTTCTACATACTTTCTCAAAAATAAGCTTAAACCGATGTAAAAAGTAAGACTTATGTGATGTAAGTTTGTTCTGAAAATTATAAAATGCGGGACACGAAAGAAAGCCGGGCGGTCCTTAAAATAAAGGTTCCTAGTCTTAAGCAAGCGGAAAAGTTAAATTTGTGTACGCAAATAAATTTTATGTTATTTTATTTATTGTAATAGTTTGCCGCTTCACCTATAAAGTGCGCCAGCTAAGCGGTACGGAAAATTAATCGAGGATTTAGTAAATTTCGCACTGGTCTACTTGTTATTGGGATGTGCCTAGAGTCTCAATGCACTTGCCGCTAGAAAGTTCTAGCTATTTCCAGTGGCGCCTATACATTTCGAGCATTTGTTTTCATTTCTATATAAATGCGTTGCGTTGAATTTGAATTATTATTTCGAAGTAACGATGGCGAGCAAAAGAGGAAAAACAATTCGAAGCGGTGCACGTGAAGTTATTGCGAGCGTTATAGAGGCCTGTACTAGAGAAACTGAAAATAATAGTTTGACTATTCCAATTCAAAATCGAACAGAACGCGCTGCATTTTACACTGGTGTTTCGGAAAGTAGTGTAAGAAAAATTCAAAGAGATCATAATGATCGCTCATGTTCTACTTCAGCTTTAAAATCTCCTGGTAAAAAAGACCCCGATTATCATACAAAGATAAAATTGACGATGGTGAGTTTTAAGTAATTCGACGAACAATAGAGGATTTTTATATAAACTTGAAGAAGGTTCCGACCTGCAAACCCCTACTTCGTGCTGTAAAGAACAAAATAGATTTTCCGTACGGGTATAAAACCTTAAATCGGCTTTTACGATCAAATGGTTTTGTTTGGTGCAAGTGCCAAAATAAACGAAAATTGCTCATTGAGAGACCAACTGTAAGGCAATATAGGCAAGAAGGACGCAATATTGTGTATCTAGACTAAACCTGGGTAGATAATGATATGACAGTGAACAAATGCTGGCAAAGTGAAAGTGTTACAGGTGTTGTTCGGGGAATCCGCTTTAATAGTCACTTTATTATAGTTCATGCTGGTTCAGAAGCCGGATTTGTTCCAGGTGCTGCCTTAGTTTTTCGCTCGGAACTGGATATGGAAAGATGAATAGAGATAATTTTGAAAAGTGGTTGCTCGAGAAGTTTCTACCTAACATTCCTCTCAAATCAGTCGTGGTAATGGATAATGCGTCTTATCATTCTCGTAAAAGATAAAGTGGCAACTAAATACACAAAAGCTCATATGATATCGTGGCTTAAATCGAACAATCTTGTATGTGATCCAACATGGAGAAAATATCAATTATATGAAGTAATATCAGCCAACAAGCCTAGAGAAAAAAAGAATAAAATTGACGGTCTTTTGCGTAACCTCAGTCATACACCTTTAAGGCTGCCTCCATACATGTGCGACACCAACCCTATTGAACTTGCATGGGCAGGAGTAAAAAAATATATTCGAGAGCGCAACACCGGTCAACTTTCAATTAAAGATTTAAATAAAATAACATTAGAAGCGATTGACTTAATATCGGCTGAAAATTGGAAATCGTATGTTAAACATGTTCGTTCTATTGAAGATAAATACTGGGAAGTAGATGGCAAAATTGAAACGGTTATTGATGATTTAGTTATCACACTGGGATCTTCAAGTAGTCGAAACCTCAACATTTTCAGAGGAAGACAACGATTTAGAAGGAATCGAACCATTAGAATCACAGCCGTCAACCTCCAAAAAGGCTTAGTTTTTTTTCATATATTTTGTAAAATTGTTCATAAAGTAGCTGTCAATAAACTGCTTCAAAATAATTAATTTTTTGTTCAATACCGAGTGTCAAAATATTGCAATTAATATTTGAAAAACTACAGAACTCATATTTTTCCAAAATTAACACATCAATGTAGTTATAGTAAGGGAGCCAGAACTGATTCCAGTGAACAAGATTTATCAAAATTTTAACTTATGCAGTTCGATTTTGCGCTATTCGGGTATGCCAAAAAGTGACCATTTGTCTCCTAATTGCGTGCTAATGTTAAAGGGGGGTGATTGGACCTTTTTAAGAAAAAAGTTTAATTGAACCTAAAACTCTTAACTTTGGAGATACAGAGTTTTAAAAAACATTTTTTTAAATCCTAATTCTGATGCTATTATAGATAAATAACTGTGTGAAATTTGATACACGTCTTTTATGCATAAAAGGGCATTTTTATTAACAATCAATTTTTGAAATTTCTACCAGTGGCGCGCGTTTCCTTAATTGCGTGCATCTGAAAAAAAAAATCTTTTTAAAAGGGGGGTGACTGTTTTTCTTTAATTACCTATATATATTAAAATTATAATAAAGTAGTAAAACAACCTATTTTTTAAGAAAAAAGTTTAATATGAACCTGTCAATGTCAAAAATCACCTGTCATTGTCATTTTTGGGCAGGAATTGAGGCTGATAATATTTGTTACATGTCAATAACTGTCAATGTCAAAAAAAAAGGTTGAGGCAATAACAAATTTAAAAAAAGGTTGACGCCGATTGGCCGCATATATAGCTCTTTGCTGTTAGGGCCTTAACGAAGCTATGTAGCAGAACATATTTTAGGTGCGAAAAGATGTAAGATGACGGTGTAGGAAGGGAAAAATCAAAATTCGGAGACATTAATGCTCGATAAACCTAATAGTTTTTAGCCATGACGATGTACTTCAAAGGACCCCGCTGCCAAGTGTCCCACTACCTGACCTTCCGAGTGGGTGCTGGCTCATCTACACCCTCAATTCTACATCATATTGAAATATGATACATTACAAAACTCTTGCAGATTTTTGTGACGAGCTCTCCGGTTGAAAGTAGCGAGTAAAATAGAGTTGTCAGATTTTGATTTTAAAAAATCCGGATCATTGATGACTTTGAGTTATTCGGTTATTGAAAAGTGAAATATACTTAAACCAAAAAGGTTTGCATTTTTCGGACTTTTTTGAAATATCTATCTTCTGGTTAACTTCCGCTTTAACTAGAAGTTCCGATTTTGGCATTTCCCTTAAAACTGGAAGTTGACTTTTTATTGAGAGATCTTTTAAAACTAAAATCATTTTGATGTAAATTAAATGGTTTATAGACTGCAACGAGTTGAAATATAAAAAAATCGGGACAGTTCACCTAAATCGGACATTTGGCAACCCTATAGTAAAATAACAAATTAGAGAAACATTGTGTCATTAAATTAGAATAATACATTGTTTTAATGCCACGATGAGCGGCATTAGCGAATATCAATACAAAGACGAATATGTTGAATAAAAATTATCGGTAACCTTCGACGATTTCGATATTTTAAATGGTGTCACTTCTAGGTCAATATTTTGTGAAAATAATTTATTTTTTCGTTGGAAGATTAACAATCTAACACCAATTAAAGTCATATTTATGTTAATTTATTGATATGTACATATAAATAAAACAGGTCGGGTTTAAATTGTGTTACAAGATAAATGGGTTACAAGCTGAGATGTAGGGCATCGTACGTTTTGAGTGAAAAATAAACTCTTGGGTCAATTTCTAAGAATAATTGAAATTCTGCCACCATCTTTAAAGCCCCAAATCTCTAGCTTACGTAAAGCAAATTGAATGCGTTTTTTTTGCGTTGAGTAAAATATTATATTACTTAATCACTTAAGTCACTTTAATTCAGGTCATAAAAACACGTATTATCTCCTAGGTAATCGATGTAAAAACACCACAAAATTCCGCCACTTTTAACATTTTTTTAATACACTTACTATGGGACTATTCCGGCAATATCCTGAATGTACTAAAATGACATCCAAATTGGTCAAACCATAGTACCAAACCAAACCCGATGTAAAAACATAAAAAATACATAGGGTCAAACTGATAACTTCCTCCTTTTTTGAAATATTAGATTTTGAGGTTGCACGTTTTCATGGTATACATAAAATTACATAACGGGATAGCAATGGATATACCTTTTAGCAAATGGGGTTATTTGTCTTCTAAACACCTCAATTCTTTAGTTTCAAAAGTTTAAAAAATGTAAATTAATTATAAAAGTCGCTGCTTTTATCGCCCTTATACCTGTATTTTTTATATTATTATTCCAAAAAAACGGGTGAACGGATTTTAAATCAAAATACATGGGACCATCAGAGAAACGTCTTCAACAATTTGGCGTTTGACTCATCAAAATCGGCCAAGTCGTTGAGACAATATGCGCGAACAAACAAAAAAAATTCAGGCCGAATTGAGAACCTCCATATTTTTTGAAGTCAGTTAAAAAACAGCTAAATTTGTTTCCAATCAAGCGGCACCCAGAATTTATCAAGAACTAAAATATCCCAAAATATTTGTTCAACCAAAAAAATAAAATTGCTTTATAAAGGCTTAAATATAGTATGTTTCAATTTAAGAAACAATATTCTTCTGAATAAATAAAAATTATTAATAACAAACACATACAGTTTTGTAACTTTTGCCCAAACGCTAACGAAAACATATTGACTTCTCTACACATATAACAACCATTATAGAGTATTTGTAACACACTACACAGGGTGTTTTTTTATTGATGGCTAAAAATAAAAGACGAAATTTTTATCATATTTTTAGGACTAAAAGTTCATATAAATATGTGTCCGCAATGGCTTCGTTTTATGGGATACAGGGTGTCAAAATTTTATTATTTTTTAAGTGTAATTTTAGAGTATTGGCAGTTTTGGGGCTTAAAACAAGACCAGTCTGCAATAATCCTTATAGCCAAAAACAGCATTTCCGTTAATTCTGCATGAAATCTGAGAATCGGTTTTTTCGGGTTCATTTACCTCAATATGAAAAAAAAAATCTAATAACTTCTGCAGTTGCTGAGATAATTAAAGTTGAAGAATAATAGGTTGCCCACTGAGCGTCTCTTTTACTACGGTTCCCATCGGTTGCCGGGAGTTCTCCAGCTACTTGGCTACTTTTCCCGCGTCCGGCCGGTTCAAGTTATGTTTAGAAGCATTTTTGGCTTATGTCACAGAATTTCAGCGCGAAATGAGTTTTGTAGTATAATACTTCTACTTTCGATGTGATTTTGCAGAATTCAAATTGGTTTACCCGCGACGCATGGTTTTAGTATGCATAAAGTACATATCAATAGCAATTACTTCGCAAAGAGCCTTCGGGACCACTTGAGAGATGACAGATATGAATGAAAAAAAGCCTTATTTTTTCGATTTTTTCCCCTGTTCTAATGAGCCGATCAAGTCGTGTAACCATACCATAGTGCTTGCAATTTTATTATTAGTTTTCCATTTTATAAACCAAAACCTAAAGAAAATGCGATTTTTTGCATTAAATTGTTTATAACAAATAAACAAATGACAATTAAGAAATCATGGTTCTTGGGATTAGAACGTGCCAAATTGGAAAGTTACCCGATATTAGAGAATCTTGATCAGAAATCGAAATAGCTCTGAATACTGAATACTAGTGACTTAATAACCGACTTCTTTTGTGCTGGATAGTGATGAGAAATTGTATTTAAGTGTTTATTTGTATGCGTCGGTTTTCTATACACAGAATGTCCTAATGTACCACTTTCCTTCCTTTGAACACATACATCTAGAAAGGGAATCGTTCCATTAGATTCAATTTCCATCGTGAACTTGATATTATCATGTTGATGATTAAGGTGGTCCAGAAATATGCGATTATCCTGTCCATGAGATCAAACAACAAAAGTATCATCTATAAATCTGAACCAGTGCTTTGGATTTAGTGGAGCGGATGTTAGAGCAATATCCTCAAAGGCTTCCATAAAGATATTCACTACTACAGGTGATAAAAAGTTCCTTGAAACATGAAATAGGTAGATGTAAGACAAGCCTCCACTAGGTCTATTAAGTTCTTATAAAGATTATTATTATCCAGTATGTCTGATATAATGGAAATTGAGTCGTTGACAGGAACAGTTGTGTATAGTAATTCTACATCGAAACGGACCAAAATATCTTCGGGATCCATCTGGATTGCCTTAAGTTTTTCCTCAAAATGTGCAGAGTTTTTGATAAAAAATCTGTTTTTCCAGTAAATGGATTAAGAAAATTTGAAAGATATTTACTTAGTTTGTATGTGGGCGAGTCTATTGCCCTTACGATCGGTCGAAGTGGTACATTGTCCTTGGGTCTCTTTGGAAGACCGTAGAACCTGGGAATCTTAGAGCTGCTTGGTTTTAATAATTTCTTCTCCGCTGGTGGTTGACTGGATGCGTTGATCAGATTGGTAGTGCGTCTTTCTACTCTACTTGCGGGGTCTGCCTGCATAACCTTATAGGTGCTGTTGTCCAAAAGTTGAGTAACCTTTTCCACGTATCCCGTTCTGTCCATGACGACTGTGGCGTTGCCTTTACCTACTGGAAGTACCAGAATGATTGCGTCTTCATTTAAGGTCCTCATTGCTGTTTTTTCGGCTGCGGAAAGGTTCGACTTCGGTGGTTTTGAATTTTTAATAATCTTCGCTGTCTCATATCTGACTTCATCGGCTTCTTTCACTGGTAATCTTCTGACTGCTGCTTCAACAGAGAATACTATGTCTTCTACGGGAATGCTACTCGGTGTTATTGCGAAATTTTGGCCTTTGGACAGGACAGAATGTTCAGCTTCGGTTAACGGCTTCGATGACAAGTTGATAACTGTACTCTGTGGACGTTTTACTGCCGATGTAGACTGTAACCCGTATCTCTATTGAATTTTTCGTATGTTTAAATATTTCAATAGATTCTCTAATTTTTCACACGTGGAAACCGATCTTAACAGAGGGACACGGTTCGGCGAGCATAAGTCGGGTGTAAAAGTCCGCCTAAATCTCTTCGAGCTCATTCAGTGTTCAGATCTCGTGGAGTAAAGATCCCTGAAAATGCCTCGTGAAATCGAAGGCGAAACGTCGGATAGTAATTCCAATTTGACACGGTCAAATCCTAAGGACCATGATTTCTTAATTGACCAAAACCGTGAAAGCTTCCGTTCTATGTTAAACAAACGACAGTTGCGAGTGGAAAACATAATGGAATATTGCTATGGACTATCTTGTTTCCGGTTACTATTTTTGGCAATCAATCACTGGCTTTTTGCTCTACTGATCGGCCTATATCGTCGTTCGTTCGAGTAAGATTGTTTTACTCTACAGTTGATTCGCTGGTAAAGATCACTTTGGGTTCCTGATTGTTTAATTAGCCAGAAGAAATAATAAATAAATATTTTAGTAACACAACTAAAAACACAGTCTTCCAAATTATCTGTTACTATTCCTTATTATTATAATATTAAATAAACAATTATAACAACTATTCTATCCTTGTTAATTTTGCAATTTAAACCTATGATCATTTATTTTGTAATGTGAAGTATTTCTTCTAAAAAATCTATAGATTATATTTAAATTTTGTTAGATGTTTTTCACAGTAAAAAAGATTTTATGTACTTAGTTTAAGCGATTTAGTTATCTAATATTTTGCGAAGGTTTTTTGTTTCTCGAACGAGTTGATACTGACGCAAATTTAATATTGTAACGATCTTTTGGCTAGAAAATTTTTCCGCTACATTGTAAAAGAACTTAAGTAGGTACAAATAAAACAGTTCTTTGCTCAGTAATGGAGAGCTCCTGTCTATATACAGTAGCATTACTTTAACTAACAAACGTAATTTAAGGTATGCATGAGACAATTTCATAAAACAAACTTTTCACTTTGTCATTAATCGAAAACTCCAAATAAATTCAGGTCACAAAAACACTCCTTTTATCCTATGATACATACGGCCCTATAAGTGTATATCCACCTGCCCCCGATATCTAGTTACATTCGCTGATCTACCTAGGCAGGAAGCTATTTGTATGCAAAAACCGCTAAACGTCTTTCCAAACAGGCGGCTCCCAGAATTTTTGGAGAGCTTTCCAGATTTCCTAAAACGTAAGTAAGCCACGGGATCGTGGCCGGAATATTCAGTAAAAGTAAATTACTTAGATAAGCGAATTTTTGCTTATATAGGCTGTCCAGTTTTCGTTGATATTATGGCGTATCTGCCTTATAAGCAAATAGGTATATAGAGGGTCGCGGTTTTTGCGAATCTATGCGACTTTTTCGAGAAAATCACGATGCCTGAGCCTTAAACAAAATTTTCATACCACGCTTCGTTTTTGAGATACGGGACGAAATTGAAAGTATTGCATTTTCGGACCCCCTTCATATCTCGATTATAATTTTACTTATCGGGATGGTAAAAACTGACACTTAATAATTTTTTATGTCCAGTCCAGTGACATAATCAGTTTTTCAGTAAGAGCTGTCATTTTTAAATTCGTACCCAATCATTTTTGTAATGTGACACCCTGTATATTTTTTATTAGCATTAGCCTCATTTCTAGATTTTTAAAAATAAATACATTGTCGATAATTTTCCTGACTTCAAGCAATTAATGGTTTTAATAATTTCGTTTCATCTTCTTATAGCATGCAATGGTGACAAGTTGACATAAATCAGTTTCTCTTTCACTAAGTTAAAATGAGTGTTTATCGATAATTCTTTAAAACGTGGCACATAACACCAGTGTGAAGCTGGCAGCAAACGATAGCAGCTAAAATATCCGGAAACACACGAACGGATAACTGTACAGTACTAAAACACTGCCCAAACGAGATACATGCAGTTATAGAGCGTATTAATCCACAAGTAAACAATTTAGCATAAAATAATTTATTCCTCAAAATTTGAAAATAGTCGACCACTACTAGTACAGGGACCTAGACAGTGAGGGGCTTGGGGGCCGCGGCCCCTCACTGGCCCCCCATTAGCCTGTCTAAATATATTATACGGTACGCTCATACAAGCACAATATTTTTAATGAAATAAAATATTCAAATCACAACAACACAAAATATCTCTACTAGTAAGAATCCCAAATATAAGCTGACTCTTACCTAATTAAAACCAAAAAAAATATAAACAGTAATAATCGCTGTAACAATCCTGGTCTCTAGTGCTTTATGTGAGTGAACTTTCTCTTTTTTAAGAATAAAAAAATCATTTTTGAGAAATAGAATTGGAAATGACAGACTATCAATCTTGGCTATTTTATCAATTGAGAAGTCATTGGTCAAAAACAGATCTTCAAAGAGTAATAGATATTTTCGCGGAAAATAAGAGAAAATTTAAAGATTTTTTTTTTGTATTTTTTAGTTAATGGTCTATATTATTCATGTTTATTTTTTATTAGTTTAGTAATACTTCCACAACTGTACATTAAATAAAAGTGAAAAAAACATGTTTCTTCACATGTTTAATATATTATTTTTTAAAAGATCTATCATTAATGTAAAAAAAATTCTTTAGTAGGAAAGTATGCTACTTTGACACACAAATGACAGACCTTGTACATAGGCCTCTCTAGAACTATTTGTGCCCCCAAATGGCCCCCCAAAATGAATTGTCTGTCTATACTAGTAACATAGTAGAACACGATGAGGTGACATAATATTGCGAAGTGAGGTGGCTAAACAAAGGTAAAATGCTTACAGGACACTTAAACGACCCGAACTTGAAGCTTCAAAAACAAGGGCGATTGGTAAATCAGCTGTACAGTCATCTTAAAGTTTTCAAAACAAAATTGGCTTGTGGGAAACATAAATGAGTAGTAAAAACTGTTTGCATTTTTTAACGTTATCCAGAAGTTAAAAATAAAAATGTATGTTTGTTATATAATGCCTCTGTTTCGGTTGCTGAAAAAGGAAATATTGAGAGGCCTAATAAAAGTGTACATCCGAATTTTAAAAATATTTCCCGTTACATGTTGCCAGCAGAAAAGAAAAATTGAAACAAATAAATAACCAGTTAATTGGAATATAGTCAATATTTTCAAAGCACTTGACAAAAATAAGTCTGCAACGGAAGCATCATACCGTGTGTCCCAAATAATTGCAAAGAAACGGTACGAAGATGGGAAATGATAAAACAGAGGTTTTTAGAAGCTGCAGATTCATATTTTTTCCAATTTTAAAAATAAAGACGAGATAGTTTCAGCAATAAAATCTATGCTTTCTGCTAATACAGTGATGAGACGAGTGGAAGTAATGAGCAAGGATATTTTTTCACAGTTAAAAACTGACTTAGGTAACTATGTTTATTTCTCTCTTCAACTGGATGAATCAGATGTGGTTGATACCTCCCAGATAGCTGTGTTCGTCAGGATGGTTTTTAGTGATTTTATGATTAAAGATCATTTGAAGTTTATTCCACTAAAAGGATATACCACTGGACAGGAATCCTTTTCTCATTTAAACAGTTTTATATCTTTTGAGAAAATTCCAATTTCAAAATTGCTAGGCTTGTCAACTGACGGGGCTCCAGCTATGGTGGGTTGTGATAAGGGTTTGGTAGCATTTTGTCGTAAAGATGAACGCTTTCCACAATTTCTGTGCTACCTTTGCATTATTCATCAGCAAGCATTATGTGAAAAATTTTTAAAACTAAACAACGTCATTACAAAGAAGATTATTCAAAATCTTAGCCGATGAAATTGATTGTCAGTATGAGGATCTACTTCTTCACTCTGAAGTGCGATGGTTAAGTAGAAGACGAGTGTTAATACGTTTTAATGAAGCCCTATCTGTCATAGTTCAATTTTACATATATTACATTACATATAAGATTAATGAACTCATTTGCAACTTCGGGGAAGAGATAAAAAAAATAAAGGAACAAACCCTAATCAACAGTGATGTCAAGCATTTTCCTGTTCTTTCAGAGAAGATATCCTCAAAATCCCATATAACCCTATGACTGTAAATCTCATGTAGAACTAGTTTATAACTTGAAGAATAACTTCAAAAATCGGTTTAAGGATTTCAACAAAATGGCATTGGTGGCTCAATTTATTGTTTCACCCTTCATGGAAATTGATATCAAACAGTTTGCAACTTATGTTAGAAAGACGACCCTCAGGCAGACTAAGATGGCATAAGGGATATAGTATCTCAATCCCCGAAAGAGAAGACTGGGAGAGAAACAAGCTGGAGTTCTCCAGAGAGGCAATGGTTTGCTATACGGATGGTCCACGTCTGACACAGTTGCAATCCTCTGGTGCTAAAGTTTATACTGAGGCTACACAAACCGGGTCCAGCTTCCCTTTGGGGAAGTTTTCAACGGTGTTTCAGGCTGAGGTATATGCCATTCTAATAGCAGTAACGATGAAGGAAGTCATAGAGGGGGCAAATGAAGAGATTGTCATATGCTCAGACAGTCAAGCAGCACTTAAGGCGCTCGTTTATAACTTGAAGAATAACTTCAAAAATCGGTTTAAGGATTTCAACAAAATGGCATTGGTGGCTCAATTTATTGTTTCACCCTTCATGGAAATTGATATCAAACAGTTTGCAACTTATGTTAGAAAGACGACCCTCAGGCAGACTAAGATGGCATAAGGGTTATAGTATCTCAATCCCCGAAAGAGAAGACTGGGAGAGAAACAAGCTGGAGTTCTCCAGAGAGGCAATGGTTTGCTATACGGATGGTCCACGTCTGACACAGTTGCAATCCTCTGGTGCTAAAGTTTATACTGAGGCTACACAAACCGGGTCCAGCTTCCCTTTGGGGAAGTTTTCAACGGTGTTTCAGGCTGAGGTATATGCCATTCTAATAGCAGTAACGATGAAGGAAGTCATAGAGGGGGCAGATGAAGAGATTGTCATATGCTCAGACAGTCAAGCAGCACTTAAGGCGCTCGACTCACCCATGGCGGGATCAGTTTTGGTTCAGGAATGCGGTGACAGGCTAGAGCAGTTGGCGCGACGTAAAAGAGTGAAGTTGGTTTGGGTACCAGGACACTGTGGGATTGCGGGCAACGAGAGGGCAGATGAGTTTGCTAGACTCGGCGCCACCAGCCCGTATGTAGGACCAGAACCAGCTTTAGGCATCACTAGGCAGCAGATAAGGACAGCACTCGACGAATGGGCACAACATGAACTTCAACGTGAATGGGGCCAGTCCGGGGTCGGGAGGCAGGCTAAAGACTTCATTGTGAAACCCGATAAGGGCCGAACAGAGTGGTTACTAGCCCGAGACAGGAAAGCTCTAAATTCCATCGTAACGGGGCACTGTCGATTGAGGAGACACCTCTTTACGTTAGGCATTGAGGAAGATTCTATCTGCACGGAGAGTCAGATAGAGGAGGAAACTCCGCTTCACTTCCTGTGCAGATGTGAAGCGCGAGCGAGACTGCGACGAGATATTTTCGCCACTACGGTTTTGCATAGGGACTAAGTTAAGGATCTTGCATGGAACGATATGCAGACTTACATAGTAAGGACAGGCAGATTCAAGGATGTACACCTGGTGGCGGGTGGTGGTTGAGAGAGGAGCTGGGGTAGACTGAAAGGGCCTTATAGGCCTACCAGTCAGGTCTCTAGACCTCCCCCTAACTACTACTACTACTGTGTTAAAAAGAACTTTGGCGAAGGCATCGCTGCAACTGAAATGGAAGCGATTGCATTTCAAAGTGATTTGGCATTGAAATAGTTAGTTTCAAGTACAAAATGTATCTGGCCTATAGTAAGTAAAGACAAATATTCAGGTATATGTCGTGTTGCCTTAAAAGTGGAAGCGGTGTTTATACAGTTTATTAAGAACAAATACCTCAATCGCCTTACAGATGAACATATGGATAATTCTGTTCGAATGGCTGTATTAAATTGCGCTGCAAACATCAAAAAAATTATCGATGAGTCCGAGTGTCAACCTTCTCATTGAACACACGCATTTTTTATCACATGTTTTTGTTTAAAATTTTAATTATAATGTTTTGTTTACTTTTATTAAGTCGTATGTGACATGCCATTATGGCTATATGAAAATGTTGTTTATTTTTTAAACCCCTACGGTTTGTAGGTATGTATTAGTATTAGTTAAGTTCTTATTAATTACATAAAAACGTGTATGTCAAATACAACTGTGCATTATTTCGTTTAGGCTGGTTTACACGCTGGTTACAAGTAGGTAGTTCACGGTTTATTTCTAAATTAGCACAGTAGCTCAATACCTTGAAAAGGTTGGCGACCACTGCCCTAGAAGTATGAACTAAAACCAGAACAGTTTTTAGTACACCATGAAAATGTGAACTAAATAGTATACACAGTTTTCGAAAATTTAAAAAAATTTTAGTACTATTGGAGGACGTATAGTATATTTTACTGGCTTCTAGGATGTCTTTTGGCGTCCTTTATAGTACCTAAAAGCATGAACTAGATAGTATGCACAGTTTTCGAAAGTTTCAAAGAAAATGAAATTTTTTATATTAGTACTGGTCGAAGGACAGCTTCCCAAGTAGATTTTATTGGCTTAAAAGATGTCTTTTGGCGTCCTTTATAGTACTTAAAAGTATGAACTAGATAGTATGCATAGTTTTTGAAAATTAAAAAAAAGATATTAGAACTGGTCAAAGTATGCCAAACTTTTCAAGGTGTTGAGCTACTTTGATAATTTAGAAATAAACCGTGAGCTACCTACTTGTAACCAGCGTTCAAGCCAGCCTAAACGAAATAATGCACAGTTGTATTTGACATAAGTACATGTTTTTTTGTAATTGGTAAGTACTTAACTAATACTAATACATACCTAAAAAATAAACAAAATTTTCATATAGCCATAATGGCATGTCACATACGACTTAATAAAAGTAAACAAAAGATTATAATTAAAATTTTAAATAAGAACATGTGAGAAAAAAGGTGTGCATACAATGAGAAAGTTCACACTTGGACTCATCGATAATTTTTTTGATATTTGCAGTGTAACTGCGAGGTGTAAGGCGAGTGAGTTATTCTTAATAAACTTCATATTGGAAAAAGAAGATTTGCTCAAATAAGTGGAAGTAAATAACGCTTTCACTTTTAGAACTGAATATTTGTCTTTAGTTACTATAGGCCAGATACATTTTGTACTTGAAACTAACGATTTCAATGCTAAATCACTTTGAAATGCAACCACTTCCATTTCTTGTTCTGCATAACACATGTTGCAAACTGTTGGATATCAATTTCCATGAAGTGTGAAACAACAAATTGAGCCACCAATGTCATTTTGTTGAAATCCTTAAACCGATTTTTGAAGTTATTCTTCAAGTTAGAAACTATTTCTACAGGAAATTTACTGTCATAGGGTTCTTTTAGATTTTGAGATATCTTCTCTGAAAGAACAGAAAATGCTTGATATCACGGTTGACTAAAGTCTGTTCCTAAAACTCAAGTTTTTTTTATGAATGCATTTATATCGGAAATCATTTCCGCCAGTTCTTTATCTCGCCCCTGAAGTTGCAAATTGAGTTCATTAATCTTGTCTGTCTACAAGAAACCCAAAATCTCTAAGCCAAATTGAATTTTCCAGTTCCTGAATCGGTTCGCCGCGTTGTTTGAAAAATTGAACTATGACAGATGAACTATGGCTTCATTAAAACGTGTTATCACTTGTCCTCTACTTAACTAACGCACTTCAGAGTGAAGAAGTAGATACCCGTACTAACAATCAATTTCATCGGCTAAGATTTTGAATAATCTTCTTTGTAATTCGAGAACTGTAATCTTTTTTACAATTTTTACTACAAATTTCATGACGTTGTTTAGTTTTAAAACATTTCCACATAATGCTTGCTGATGAATAATACAATGGTAACACATAAATTGTGGAAAGTGTTCACCTTTACGACAAAATGCTACCAAACCCTTATCACAACCCACCATAGCTGGAGCCCCATCATCGGTTGTCAAGCCTACCAATTTTGTAATTGGAATTTTCTCAAGATATAAAATTTTTTAAATGAGAAAACAATTCCTGTCCAGTGGTATATCTTCTTTAATCAAAAAATCACTAAAAACCATCCTGACGAACACGACCATCTGGGAGGTGTCAACCACATCTGTTGATTTATCCAATTGAAGAGAGAAATAAACACAATTATCTAAGTCAGTTTTTAACTGTGAAAAAATATCCTGACTCAGTACGTTCACTCGTCTCATCACTGTATTAGCAGAATATTGCATAGATTTCATTGCTGACACTATCTCGTCTTTATTTTTAAAGTTGGAAAATAAGGAACCTGCAGCTTCTAAAAACGCCTGTTTTATCAATAGGCTATTATCCAATTAACTGGTTTTTCTTTATTTTTAAAGTTGGAAAATAAGGAACCTGCAGCTCCTAAAAATACTTTTTTTATCAATAGGCTATTGTCCAATTAACTGGTTTTTTTAAATGTTGCAATTTTTCTTTTCTGCTGGCATCATTTAACGAGAAACATTTTTTAAAATTCGAATGTACGCTTTTATGATGCCTCTCAATATTTCCTTTTTTAGCAACCGAAACACAGGCATTACATAACAAACATACATTTTTACTTTTAACTTCTTTAAAAAAATACTGTTCTTCCCATTCCGAATGAATATTGTATGTCTTTACTTTCGTACTACTGCTTTCCATTATCTTTTTTATTGCTCACTCTGTGTACAGGGTGGTCCACATAACGTAACCTATCCCCTTATCTCAAAAATTAAAAGAGATACCGAAAAAAACTGTTTATGAAAGTTGCTTGATATTTCAAGGACTGCTTAAATATTTACGATCTATGTATACAGGGTGCTTCAAAAATTAGATATGATATTAAACTTCATTATTTTTCATTAAACACCCTATATATTTTTATATATTTTGATTGCTCTCCGAAAAACAAGTTAAGTTTGTATATACATGTATGTTCGAATTCGGCGCCGTTTAGCCTGAAAATAAAAAAAAAGATGAAAATTTAAAAAATTGTGTCTCCAAAAAAAAATAATTAATAATACTAGTCAATTTTTTGTTGGTATATTTGAAATAATAAATCAATTAAGTAGGATCCAATTCATGTTAATTTTGTACCCTGGTTGCTTTTTTATATACAGGGTGGTCCACATAATGGGTTAAATTAGTGATAATTCAATCCCAGAAAAAACAGTTTTTTTAAATGGAACACCCTATATATTATACATTTTATTGAATAACCTTTTAGTTACCTTTCATTTGGTAGGTATATGTCCTATACCTAAAACTAATATTAAAGGCGCTGTTGCGTTTTATTTTCGGCCATGTCATTTTTTATAATAATCTCGTAAGCATAACTTCCGTTTTATGCAAAAAATAAATCACTCTCTAATTTTTACTCTGAATATTATTTATTTTAAATTAAAAAAAAAATTTGAAATATCATTACAATAAAATAATTAAAAAACACAAAAGTTCCAAACTAATTACATTTTTAAATAGTTTTCTATATAACCTCCATTATTTGCAATACACGTCGTATAAATTATTTGAAGTTTGTCGATTGCCTTTTGGACTGAACCATTTTCATTAAGATGGGTAATCTCGGCTCTTATTCTGTTTTTCAATTCGTCTATGCTATGGGTCCTTTCTTTATACACTTTATCTTTTAGAGTCCCCCATAAAAAATTATCTAGGGGGCTTAAGTCGGGACTTCTTGGTGGCCAAGGAATGTGTCCGTTTTTCCCTATTAACATCTCATAATTTTCCCCTATGTAATTTGTGACTATTGGTATTGTGTGGTAGGGAGCACTATCTTGTTGAAAAGCTACAATACCATGTCTCACATTCTCTGGCAGTGCTGTAATCAAATTTAATATGTCGTTTTGAAGCATATGTAGGTAGCGCTGTCCAGTCAACGTTCGTTCAAAAAAGATTGGTCCGATAATCCTATCATCAAGTATTCCACACCAAACGTTTATAGACCGGTGACCCTGCTTTTCTATGGCCTTTACACGATGTTTGTTGTTGTGGGAATAATAGTGAGTGTTCCTACGGTTAAAAATCCCAGCTGTACTAAATGTAGCTTCGTCGGTCCATAATATATGCTTAAAAATGTCTCTCTCAAAATACTGATCCATTATAACGGTGCAAAAATTTAGCCTGTTTTCAAAATCTATTTCAGACAATTTTTGAACAGGAAGGAATTTGTATGGTTTAATTTTATCAAGTTTTAGTGATCTCATAATGGTCGTCTTACTAATATCTAAATCTCGTTGGCCATCCCTTAAAGAATTTTCCGTGTTATCTTGATAGTATAATCTTACTTCAATCCTCTTATCGTCAGTTAAAATTATGTTTTTCTTGTTCTTCTTTTTATTTACAACAACACCAGTCTCTAAGTCTTTTAAAATTCTCTTGAATATTTGCCTTGTAGGTATTCGTCTTCCAGGATATGTCTGCTGGTATTCTCTTAAAGCTAAAGCAGCACTTTTCCCATTACTGATATAAAATTCATGTAATTTAAGTCGTTCTTCAATGCTATACGTAGACATAATTATTTTTTTAATATTTGACAAAAACTCAATGTCATCTGCGTTACAGGTTATAACTACTTGGTTTCCATGGAAATTATAAAAATTATATAAATGCAACAACCTTTGGTTGCTTGATATAAAAAATGACAAAGGCAATCGACAAACTTCAAATAATTTATACGACGTGTATTGCAAATAATGGAGGTTATATAGAAAACTATTTAAAAATGTAATTAGTTTGGAACTTTTGTGTTTTTTAATTATTTTATTGTAATGATATTTCAAATTTTTTTTTTAATTTAAAATAAATAATATTCAGAGTAAAAATTAGAGAGTGATTTATTTTTTGCATAAAACGGAAGTTATGCTTACGAGATTATTATAAAAAATGACATGGCCGAAAATAAAACGCAACAGCGCCTTTAATATTAGTTTTAGGTATAGGACATATACATACCAAATGAAAGGTAACTAAAAGGTTATTCAATAAAATGTATAATATATAGGGTGTTCCATTTAAAAAAACTGTTTTTTCTGGGATTGAATTATCACTAATTTAACCCATTATGTGGACCACCCTGTATATAAAAAAGCAACCAGGGTACAAAATTAACATGAATTGGATCCTACTTAATTGATTTATTATTTCAAATATACCAACAAAAAATTGACTAGTATTATTAATTATTTTTTTTTGGAGACAATTTTTTAAATTTTCATCTTTTTTTTTATTTTCAGGCTAAACGGCGCCGAATTCGAACATACATGTATATACAAACTTAACTTGTTTTTCGGAGAGCAATCAAAATATATAAAAATATATAGGGTGTTTAATGAAAAATAATGAAGTTTAATATCATATCTAATTTTTGAAGCACCCTGTATACATAGATCGTAAATATTTAAGCAGTCCTTGAAATATCAAGCAACTTTCATAAACAGTTTTTTTCGGTATCTCTTTTAATTTTTGAGATAAGGGGATAGGTTACGTTATGTGGACCACCCTGTACTAACAGATCTAATGCTTTTGTTAAGTTTTAAACTGAATGCCCGACATGCGCATTTATCGCGTTCAAAGCAATCTAGATCGTTCTTGTGTTCTCAAACATTCACGGGATGCTGGCGCTCTGGTCAATTTTAGCAGCTGTCCAGAGCACGCAACACAGTGTTGCCGCTGCTTGTTTTCATATTGCGATTTTTTTTCAACATTTATGGACGCTTCTATGATTTTTACAAGATATGTTGTGAGTTGCCAGATACGTCTTCGCGACGGTAGCTCGCGATCGACAGGTTAGCGACCATTGGTTTAAAAGATGCCTTTTATTGTCCTTAATACTCTCTAAAAGCATAAACTAGATAGTATAACACACAAAAAAAATTACAGTAATATAGTAGTATTGGTCTATAAACGGTAGTGCGACTAGTTTTTATTGGCCGAAATAATACAAATAAGGAATAGCCTGTTTTAAAATATGTTTAAGAAATAAATCATTTTATGCTAAATGGTGTTATTCATTTCTATATTTTCTCTGCTTATTGTTTATTTTAAAGATATTATTGTAAATTATTACGCTTTAGGGGGCAGTGTTTTATGACAATTAACCGTTCGTGTGTTATCTTTGGCCATCATCGGTATACAAAACGGCAGTTACTAATACTATGAGAGACCTAGTATGTCCAAAAGTAGTGGAAACTCTAACGAGGCAGCAGTTTAGTAAATGTATACATTTTTTACATTCTATAAAATGAAATAAATCAATTAACCCTGAATCATTTGGACCCCGATCCAAATTTTATACCTAACATAATGAAATTGACGAAATAAACGTGCTCATGCAGAACAATTGAAAATAGTGTAAGCATTAAAAATCTGGTTATTAAACTGTTTGTATTTACATTAGGCATTGTTTGTAATATTAACACTTTGAAATAAAACTATCTGCGAGAGGGTGATAAATATTCGAATATCGTCAACATGATCCATTATCAACATTAAATAAATTAAAATGACACTGACCTAATTGACCATTTCAAAAAGTAAAAAACAGACAATTTCATTTATAATAAAAATAATTTAATGCTGGGGAGCAACACAAAAGTGTTCTTAGATATTAAATAAATTTACTTATGTTTCTCGATGCATGTGTTATCTTAAGCTTGTACAAAGAAATCTAGACGTGTGATTGGTGACATATTAATAAAAAGTTACAACTATGTTGAAAAAATTAGCTATGTTCTATATTGTAAATTTTCCAAAATTATTGAATCGGTATTTCAAGCAAATTTTGGGAAATTAAAAAAAAAATACTTTTAAGCACGTAAAACAGTTAGCGTTTCAAAAAAAAATAATTAGTATATGCGAAAAATCGGTTAATTTTCTTTACCCGGAACTTCCCTCGTTATGAATTATTACTTTTATTAGGGAAAGTGAGAAGTGACCCAATTTAATTTCGCACATAGTTATTTAGTAACACATATACAAATTAATAACACTGGCCGGCAAGATTTTTCTAACACAGGCCAGCTCATTATTTTCAGAATGGAAATACCCTCCCAATAATAAAAAAAATATTCGGAAAGCCCTAATACATACCATTTTTTAATAGCCTAATTAGAAGCTTTTATATGCAGGTAAACAATTTTATTGTGGGGCGGCTAAAATGGGTTCATTTTACAACGGAAAAAGTACCTAGACTGGGTTGTTTACAACATTAGACATAAAATAAACGTTAAACATCACTCTTCTGTTGAGTTTCGAATTGAGTGGTTCTCTGTGTATCGATAAGCAAGTGTATGTGAAGACGAGAATGTCGAGTCAAACGCGCCGAAGTTGCAAAATTTCTCCTGACAGAATCTCTGGAAATGCCAGGCCAGAAAATGTAAAAAAGCCTACTTTAAATATTTTGGTGTGTTAATTGGGGATCAAGATAATTGGTGGGCTCCCCATGTATGCTATGTTAGTTGTAGGGTATCATTGGTGCAGTGGATGAAGGGAAAGAGAAAAGGTATGCCTTTTGCAGTTCCAATGGTATGGCGAGAACTCTCCAATCATTCTGACGATTGTTATTTTTGCCTGACAAAAACTGAAGGTTATTCCAAAAAGGGAAAGCACAATATAGAATATCCAAATTTGCAATCTGCCATACGACCTGTTCTTCATAATGCAAATTTGCCAGTGCCGATTGCACCTTTAAATTGGCAAGCTATTGATTTGGGAGATAATGGAGATAACGCATCATCAGGCAGCTCAGAAGGACAGCGCACCGATCCCACTTTTACCACAGGTTCCAGTTCCGGCGAGCCACATTTGACTGTTCAAAGTGAATTAAATGATTTAGTACGTGATTTGGGGTTATCCAAGCAACAGTCAGAACTTCTGGGTTCCCGTCTTAAGGAACTGAACCTATTGGCCAAAGAAACAAAAATTCCAAATTTCAGAAAAAGAAATGCTGTGTTTTCTGAATTCTACAGTATGGAAAATTCGTTGTGCGCGTGTATTGATATAGACAGTTTAATGCAGGAACTTGATATTGAACATTCTCCCCGTGAGTGGCGCTTATTCATAGACTCATCTAAATATAGCTTAAAAGCTGTGTTATTGCATAATGGAAATTTAAAACCCTCTATACCAGTTGCCCATTCAGTTGCAATGAAAGAAAATTATGAAAATATGCGCACGATTTTGAATAAAATAAACTACACTAGGTATAAATGGCAGATATGTGGGGACTTAAAAGGGGGGGATTTACAAAATATTGCTGTTTTCTTTATTTATAGGACAGTCGTGCAATAAATCAGCATTATGAATCATTAATTTGGCCAGAAAAAAGCGAATTTGTTAAATTTATACCTCTTGTTGATCCCAAAAATGTCCTTTTGCCTCCTCTTCACATTAAACTTGGGCTAATGAAAAACTTTGTGAAGGCTTTGAATAAAGATGGTGATGGATTTAAATATCTAAGACAAGTCTTTCCCCAGTTAAATGACGCCAAATTAAAAGAAGACATTTTTATTGGGCCACAAATCAGAAAATTGCTGGACGATGTCAATTTCACGGAAAAGCTTACCAGGCAGGAATTCAGAGCATGAAGTTCATTTGTTAATGTAGGAAGAGGATTTTTTTGAAATTTATGAACGATTAGTTAATGAACTCTTAGATGCCTATAAAGCGCTTGGTGCCAGAATGTCATTAAAAATTCACTTCCTCCATTCCCATCCGTCATTTTTTCCTAAAAATTTGGGAGCTGTTAGTGCCAGAATGTCATTAAAAATTCACTTCCTCCATTCTGACATTTTTTCCTAAAAATTTGAGAGCTGTTAGTGACGAGCAGGGTGAAAGGTTTCACCAAGATATCAGAACAATGGAAATTCGGTACCAAGGACGATGGGATCCAGCCATGATGGGTAACTACTGTAGGTTTTTGAAGAGAGAAGATAGGACACCTCATAAACGGAAAAAATAAAGTTTAATTAGTGTTTTAAGTTAATATTTTTCTCGTTTGCTTTTCTCTTAGATGTATGGTATGTTTAATATGCGAAAACTGTAAACACAGTCAATAAACAGGGTTAAGAATTTTCTGAAATCATTTATTCTATATATATTAAGTATCGTAATATTCGATATGGTTCTACAACTCTAAGAAGAAAACCCTACGTGCTACAACTTTCTATTTGTCATTTTCGTATTTGGACAGGTCCATTCTATTAGATTATGCTATTCTCATTTGTGCTACAACAAAAAAACTTTTTTGTCGGCCAGTGTAATCTGTCTTTTCCACCATTTTTTTTGAGCGCCATTTTGTTCCGCCATACTGGATCCGAACCGGTTTTTTACCAGTTTCTACCTACGCCACACTTCATTATTGAACATAATTTAAAATAAATTCAGTAAGTAGTTTTTAAACTATTTTTTTTAAGATCGCCATTTTGAATCTGTACTAGTTTATTCCTATACCACATTTCATTTTTGTGAAAAATTTTAAATTTTTTTACGTTGTTTTTTTAAACATATTATTTGGACACCATTTTGTACCGCCATTTTGAACTCGTACCACAATGTTTTTTAGTTTATCTCATCATATATCAAACTTAAAGCTTGTACAAAATTTGAAATTAATCTAACAAGTAGTTAATGATTATGCTTCTTGGGATTACACCATGTCAAATTGGAATTACTATCCGACATTTCGCCTTCGCTTGCACCAAGCATATTCAGGGACATTTACTCCACGAGATTTGAACACTGCATGAGCTCGGATAGATTCAGGCGGGCTTTGATATCCGACTTGTGCTCGACGGACCGTAACCCTGTGTTAAGCTCGGTTTCCACGTGTAATGTAGACCGTAACCCGTATCTCTATTGAAGTTTTTTGTGTGGTTAAAAGTTTCAATATATTCTCTAATTTTTCGTTTATAAAATCCTGGAACCTACGCTAGAACCTTGGTTTCTTTTACATACAGCAGACTAAACAGTTTTTCAATACACCGTTCATGATCCATAAGTCTAATGAATATTGAGCAAGGCCTTTTATATATTCCTTCTGTTTGAAAAGGTACAACATCTTTCGGGGAAAAGAAGCATTGTTCAATCTTCTTATGTATATTGAAGATTTTGATTGTACGTATGTTGGACCGCCGAAGTAATCGACCTATTTTGTCTGTAGTGCCATGTAAGTAGGGAAGAACAACATTACTTAATGGTGGCTCCTTACATTCTCTTTTCGCGGAGTTAGATTACTATTTCTTTTAAATGAACGCGTAATATCTTCAGTGCAATAACCATTCCCTCTCAGAGTTTCGATAACAGTTTCGATGTTAGAGAATATTAACCAAAAATCGAAATGGCTCTAAATACTAGTCGGTTAATAAAGTATCTATTTATGCTTCGGTTTTCTGAACACAGAATATCCTAATGTACCATTTTTCTTCCTTTGAACAAATGCATTTAGAAAGGGAAACGTCCTATTAAATACAATTTCCATTGTGAATTTCATACAATGATGTTGATTAAGCTGGTCCAGAAATATGAGGAGATTTTCCTGTCCATGAAGCCAAACAACAAAAGTATCATCTACATATATGAACCAGTGTTTTGGTTTTAGTGGAGCGGATGATAAAGCAATATCCTCAAAGGCCTCCATAAAGATATTCGCTACCACATGTGATAAAGGAGATCCCATAGCTGCCTCTAGGGTTTATTCATAAAAAGTTCTTTGAGAAATGCAATAAGTAGATGTAAAACGAGTTGCACTAAATCTTTTAAGTTATTATCAAGATTAGTATGTCCCAATATATCTGATATAATGGAAATTGGATCGTTAACAGGAACATTTGTGTATAGTGTTTTTACATCGAAACTGACAAAAATATCTTCAGGATCCAACTGGATTCCCTTAAGTTTTTCCACGAAATGTGCTGAGTTTTTTTCTTGCAAACTCCTGATATCTCATCCTTATACAAGGTATTTGGATGGAATTTTATGGTTTCCTCCTCTTTTTCATCAAACTGTTCTCTAAAGTGTTTTACAAATTCAATTAAACCAATATACAATGAACAAGCTGCAGTTAAATTCGTTTCAATGTTTTGCAAGATTTACTGGTGGCATTTATCCTGTCCAAAATTCTCTTCAACATTTTTGTCATGAGGTTAAAGTTAAATGTCTCCGTTTTGCGAACTAAATCTCCATCTTCTGTTATAGTTTTTGATTGGAATATTCATTTAATTGTCTTAAAGCACGTTGTACCTCATTAAAACCAAGTGCAATAGATTTTATGGGATCAGCTCACATATTTTTTTAACCATTGGTGGTTTAGGTTTTAGCATTTCTAGGCATTTTTGAAGTATGCTCCATCTATGAGTAGATGCCGAAAAAAAAATTGTATAAACACTGTATATTTTCAAAATACCTAACTGCTTCTGTGCAATTTTCGACTAAATTCAAAGAATGATTGTAATCTCTGTTTCGGACCGCGCCCCCTTAGCAATTGGGCCCTAGGCTCGCGCCTAATGGTAAAATAGGCCCTGGCTGTAGCTGAACACCAACATACTACTGGTCATATTTTTACATAAGTGTAAAAGAAACCAAAGTTCCCACGTCGGTTCCAAGATTTTCCAAACAAACAAGAAACTGCAATAGAGATACTGGTTTCGGTCTACATCACACGTGGAAACCGTTTCACTCTTAAAATCGGTATTTGGAGTATTGGAGAGCGCACACAGCATTGACTTTTTAGTTAGTATTTATGCAGATTCGACCTAAGATAGGAATCTGGGAGATACTTAAGAGTGCAAATTATAAACTTTTAGACAACATTTGAAATATCTTAATGGCGGCACCAACATGGCGGACGTCATTTGTGTATCGAGGCATCTTCATCATCATCTTTACTCCACGATATCTGAACAGTGAATCCTAAATGAAGATGCCTCGTGCAATCGAAGGCGAAACGTCGGATAGTAATTCCAATTTGACACGCTCTAATCCGAAAAACCATGATTTCTTAATTGACCAAAGCCGTGAAAGTCTCCGTTCAATGTAATTTACTTCTAAAGTTTCTGTGTACCGAAGCCGTGAGAAAAACCTAACACCATTTTTTAACATGGAAAACAATTTGGTAGCTTGTAGCAACATTAGGAGGGATTAATGGCAGCTTTAAATCTGGACTATGATCCAAAAGACTGGAGACTTTTCATTGATTCCTCAAAAGTAAGTCTTGTTACTTCCTCGATTACTTCATAATGGAAACAAGTTGCCTTCAGTACCAATTGGTCAGTCAAGGTCAGCAGCAATTTAAAATTGTTTCTGCTGACCATACCCAGCTGGCACTAAAGTAGCTATAACTGTTTCCACTACTACACTTTCAGAGTTTTTACGTATTTATTACTAATAATCTTACTACAGATCAACAAGCATTTTGGGTTACACGTTTTTAAGTATTATGTATGTATTTGTTACTGCGAGTAATAATGTATAGTAATTTTCCATGTAAAGTAACTATATAATAACTACTGCCAAGCAACTACTTACCGAATTCACTCAAAGATGTGATTTCTTTTCCGTGACATAATAGTAATTATTTAAAATTACTGTTTCTAATCTGTTTACTAAATTACAACTTTTAAGTATCAGTAGCTTCCTGAACCTTGCAGAGACTACTCCATTACGTTCAAATGTCGTTGCAGAGTAGAAAAGGTTATCGTCTAATGTTACTTTAAACTGGCTATTACCAGTCGTTATTCTTCTGTTGCAACTACCTCTTGTACTTGATGTTCCGGAGATAGGGAGCGCTGGTACGAGATTCGGTCTACACTCACTTTATAAGGACAGTGGCGACAATAGGGTAACCAATTTTTGGTTGGTTCGGCCATATAACTGCTAAAATCGTTTTGTTTACTTTTTGCCTACGTGGGTTTGTTATGGGTTTGTTGTTTGGGTGTATTTTTTTATTAGTTTTTGTGATTATTGAAATGAATATTAATTCAAACAATAAGTTCTGAACCATTGGCCATATGGAGAAATGTGTAATTATAAAGTGTTTGTAATGAATTTGTAAATGACTATGACCGTAAATGTCTTAAGTTTAAATTTATTCTAAGAGAAGTTATTAAATATTGCACATTATATTTTGGTTTTATTTTCCTGTAAAAGGCAATATTGTTTCATGTCTTAGTGTAAGTTTTACTTCATTCAGCACCTAAATTTGAGGTAGAAGCTCTCAAAGATTAGCATAAAAGAAACTTTATTTTGTAGGCCTTCTTCAGTACATATTACATTACCAAATTCACTTGGCAGACAACTCTATTAATCGCTTGCACAAATATCGTTATTTGTTAAAAATCTAAATGAAAAAGTAAGTTTGCACTAGATAGTTCACATAGATTATCAAAGTAAAACATTAACATAACCCTACATTTACAACATACGCTGAAAAAAGTTGTCAATGTAAAGGCGAGAAATTTAATTTGAACGTGTGAAGTTGTTTTTTTTTGTCTGGCAGTTCTACATAGAATATATCACGTGGCGGGAGTTGAAAGAAAGGGTCATCTCGTGATATCAGTAGTACAAGTATTCAAGGGACACCTAGTGGAAGCCTAGATGCATTTCAAAAATTTAAAGAGGAAATTTGAAAACACTATTCATTATATTAATAACGCCTCCAAGGGTCGCCGACTGGACCAAGGAACTTTTTTTTATCAGCCAATAAGTCCTGTTATGTAACAGGCTAAACAGGAATGAAGAAGAAGAAGAAGAAGTTGTCAATGTAAAGGCGAGAAATTTAATTTCGAATTTTTTTTGGGGCATATCACTCCTTGTAGACTGAAATGAATAACACTTTCATTAATTAACCTTTTAACTGATCCAGTTTTCTTATATTAATGTGCTAAAGTAGATTAATTTAGTTAAATTTGACAAAAACTAACGATAATATGTGTGCGTCCATTTAAACCTTTAGAAAAAAAAGTAGCTTTCGTCATTTATCCACATTCTATAGAAAATTAAAATTATCACAACCTGGTTATGTCATACCTAAACAAAACCTAAAGCGGTATTTTAAGAAAACGAAAAATAAATTCAAACAAAGAGTTTGAGTTATGACATAATTATAGAAGTGACTCAAGTACCGCAACTCTCCGCATGCAACGAGGCTACGCGCACAACGCATTAAATTTTAAAGAACCGGCGTAATGTTCACAAACCGTAACCGCTTGGTAATAATATATAGTATGGGATTAATGAGAACTTTGTAGATAACTAGTAGACTTTAAAGTAATTGAGTATAAGTGACAGTTGCGTATTTAAAGAATCCAAAACTATAAAAGCGTATGGGGGCAGTCGTAGACACTTGATGTTAAGTAATTTTCTCAGTAAAGAAGTGCAGCCAGCTAACTTGAAAGTAAAAGAAAATTAAGGAATTTTAAAGGCGCCTAATTTTTTTACGACTATCACCAGCATATTCACCAGAGAAATTACCTGCGTTTTAATTTTAGGTCCTTAAAAAGCTAGAAAACTTAGTGAAACGCATGTATTTTACCTAAAGAACCAATAACGTATACTATACGCTTATCACCATATTCCCAATTTGAGTGTTTGTAGTCGCCATAACTGTCTTGTTTGTATTAAAAAGAACCAAGCATATTTTTAAAATGGATTAAATAAAGAGAGAGATAAGGAAGTAACAAATAGGGTGAATTATTACTATTGGGCTACTTAAATGTAATAGTCAAAGTCACAGTTACATGTTATTCACGAAATAGTTACCCATTTTGGTAATTACTACGTAGTCTCAGCTTAAATAGAACGTGGCGACCTCAAGTTCCGGTTACTTCAACGAAAATACTTGTGGTAACAATGACGTACTCATAATTAAATTTGCTACTGGGGTACAATATGAAAGATATAAATAGCAAATTTGTGGGAATTTAAAAGTTGTCTGGATTTCGCTTGGAATGCAGCTAGGTTATACTAAATACTTCCTCTGCTAATAGGACTGTCGAGCACGCTCGGATCGCTACAGAAAGAAAATTTGGCCACCGAGAGTCTTTTGATCCAGGAAAGAAAAATGTAACCAGCGCGCCGTTAGTTCTCCCTGAAAAGATTTTAATACCGCCAATTCATATAAAAATGGGACTTATAAAAAACTTTTTGAAGGCCATGGAGAAAGAAGTCAATGCTTTCAGTTATTTAAAAGAAAAGTTCCCTAGAATCAGTGACGTTGAAATTAAAGAAGGAACATTTGTAAACTTTTCGAAGATGCGCAATTCGATTCCATACTTGAAGGCAAGGAAAAAGATGCTTCGAATGCCTTTAAAATGGTTGCAACAATTTTTTTGGAAAGCATAAAAGCAGAAAACTATGAAGACTTGATTGCCTAACTTGTTTTGTGTTACCAAAACTTAGGCTGTAATATGTCGTTGCAAATTCATTTTCTGGATTCTCATCTGGATGGCTACTTTCAAAAGACATACGGAGAATGCTATTTAATTGCTTTTGTTAAACAAACAATATACAGTAGACCCGCAGTATAGTGAACACGGCCTATAATGAACCACTCCAAATAGTGAACACAAAAATATTTACATTAAGTACTCTGTACAATACAACAAACTAGCCGCTTGGAACAGTGAACCTTAGGATTTTGACAAATTGACACAAGAAAACGATATTAAAACGTTTGTAGCAAGTTATACTGTATTGCGGCTGTTAAGTGAGCATAGAAATGGCGAGAATTCATTTAAAACTAAGTGAAAACGCTGAAATAGTGGAACAGTTACAAAAATATGCTGGAGTGACGTTCTTAGCAATTCGAAACAGAAAAGTTTTTAAAGCAAAGAGAAAAACATATTCCTGTCACTGGTTTAATGATTCAAGAAAAAGCCAAGAGTTTACATGGCGAATACAAAGAAACTCCGTCTTTTAATGCAAGTTGCAGAGATTTAAAAAACGTTTTGGAATTCGATATTTAAAAATCTCTGGGGAAAAACTGTCGTCTGCAACCCAGTTGGTTAATCCATTTATAAAAACTCTCCTTCAAAAAATCGATGAACTTCAGCAAATTTACAATGCAGATGAGTCATCTCTATACTGGAAACTCCTTCCTAAAAAAACATATGTAGATCATAAGGAGAAGACGGCACCAGGAAGAAAAACAGAAAAGCAAAGAGTTACCTTCCTAGCTTGTACAAATGCAGCACGTAATCATCAGCTTAAGCCACTAGTTATTGGAAAAGCTAGAAATCCAAGATCATTTCGTAATTTCAATTGCCCAGTTCATTATAGAAGTTCTAAATCAGCTTGGATGACAGGACCTATTTTTAAGGAACGGTTCTATAAGATGTTTATTCCAGAGGTAAAGGTTTTTGAAACGTGTTAATCTGATATGTAATTAAAAGTTAAAATTGTTTTAGGTTCAAGAATTCTTAAGTGATCAAAACCTGCCCGTCAAAGCTGTACTTTTGTTGGACAATGCGCAAAGTCCCCACCGGCAGAAGAGTTAAAAAGTGCTGATGGTTCAATATTCGTGATTTACATGCCATCCAATGTAACTCCGCTAATACAACCTATGGACCAAAATGTAATACGTTTAACAAAGTTATTTTATGGCAAGAATTTGTTGTCTCGTATCATAAGTGACAATAAAGACTGTATTGGGAAGGTATTAAAATCTCTCTCTTTAAAAGATGCCGTTATAAACTTAGTTGTAGCATGGAATTCTTTAAAACCGAATGTTATAGAAAAATGCTGTCATAAACTACTTTCACCATTAGAGGTCACATCAGACGATAGTGATGATGACACCCCTTTATACATTTTAAGGTTACGAATGCGTAATGAAGAGATGGACCTTGCAAAGTCTGAAATTGCAGATTTGCTGTATCATGTAAATCCCGATCTCGATATTGAAGGTGATGACATAGATGAGTGGAATAAAGATTATGTTCCAGATGTGGAGGAAACTGAACTTTTAATTAAGAGTGATGCAGAAAGTGATGTACAACAAGATACTGTTTTATAAATAATCAACAGGTGTCTACAAGTAATGCATTAAAATTATCAAATCAAATGATTCAGTGGACAGAGTAAAATCCAAATCGAGCAGACCATTCTAGCCCCCTTGTTTTACATAACTTAAGGCATACCATGGTTCAATTGGGATTGACGAAGCAACAAAGACAAACAAAAATTACAACATGAAAAAACTTTAAACTGATATTTTTTTGTGAATATGTTTGTAAATTAGTAATAGTCATGCATATGTAATTTATGCAGCTCTATAAAGTTTTGTTTATACTAAAGAACAATGTAGTTTTAATTAAAATCCGTTACAGTGAACAAATCGATATAGTGAAAGGGGTGTGCATTAATTAATTTACTATATCGAGAGTCTACTGTATTGTTATCTGTATTTCGTATCTTCATTGTATGTGCCTATAAACTTGCCTATAAATTAAAATTCTGTAACAAATAATTTAGATTTTTTTTTGCGAGTCAACTAAATTCTTTAATAGGTATTTTTTAGTTATCTGGGTGTAGTTGAATCAAGAAACAACCAAAAAATAAATTTGTTCCCCAGTGTTCCAAATACAACGACTACAAATTATGACATTTTTGTCAACATTTGAAAACTCAACATGGCGAACAAATTTTACTTTTTTGATACAGATTCGACTGACAATTGGTACTTTTAGGTTTAAAATATTAAAAAAAAACGATATATTAAAAAAAATAAATTATTGGTTAATTAGAGATATACTTGAGTGTTGAGTGTTTAGGTATTTTTTGTTAAAAAGGGTTACAAATTTTAAGCAGCGGTTCAAACCTCTACTACTGCTGCTTTTGAAATACTATAAAGGTGATCGACTCCGACAATTATTTTCTTTATGCAACCTATTACTCTAGTAATGAACTTAGCAAAACTAAAAGGTCGCAGTAAAAGACGCAATAAAATTATACATACATTAAACTACAAGCGTAGTCGATTTTCTCTTTGGCAACATCTATTGTTCCGCCGTTCGAAAGTTACGAGATACTCACATTTTCTGTATCACCAGCAATAAATTATTAGTACTAGATTAGGTCTAAGTCTAAATGGTAATTAAACGATATACTCGAGCGATTACATCATAAACACAACACAGCCAGATGACCTCATTTGACTACGTTATTTCATTCATAAATTATAATTACTGTTAATGAGCGTGTTGGTTAGTTTGTTGGAACATATCACATATCTCTGTTTTATTTAGATTTTAATTTATTGCAATTTAGTAAATTTATAGAGAAAAGTGAAATGATCGAGAGATAATTAACATTAAGAAAATTACATGTAAGGAAGTACTTTTGTTGTCTCAGGCTTAAAAAAAAATATGAAAAAATCTCGGAAAAAATAAATCCGACTTCAAAAATAAGTACTAGAAAATAAAAAATAATATTTTATTCCACACTGAAAATTTGGCTTTATGAAAACTAATTCTTAATTAATTAATCACAAACAGACATAATATAATAAGGGAGGCCCTTGCGATTTACCCCAAGATCACACCCCAACCGTTTATACCACCACCCTAGCGTCCTTAAACCTTCCAGATCTATTAATATAGGCCAGGTCGTCCTTCCAAGATAGATCTTTAATATCTTCCCTTTGCAGCACCGCAACTCCAAAAATGTCTTGCCGCAGTCTTACACTAGCTTCGCACCTACACAAATAACATAAATTACTCTCATTATCGGAGTTTGGGTTCCAGGGTTCAAAGAATACTAATGATGCAATATTTCACATATTCGAAGACCTGTACCTGAGTCTCAATGATGGAGAGGTTGCTTCAGCCGTGTTCTGTGATTTAACTAAGGCATTCGACTGTGTCTGTCACAGAGTACTGTTGGACAAACTTGAAGTCTACGGTTTCAGGGGAACAATTTTAAAATGGTTCAAATCATACCTTTTAGAACATAGTCAGTCTGTCCATTTTCTGAATGTAAATTTAGCTAGGCATGATATCTCAGCTGGAGTGCCCCAAATGATTTACCCTCAGCTATATCTTATGGGCGCTGTACTTCTTTTGCTAATGATACCACAATACTCTGGCACCACAGTGATGTAAACATATTGAATAATATGGTATCTTCTGACCTAATAACCATTAAAAACTGGTGTGATGCGAACTACCTTTCTCTTAACATCTCCAAAACGAATATATTAAACTTCAAATGTGAGCTTAATGATATTCAAATAGCTGGTCAAGCAATTAATGGTCTTAGTAACAATACATTTCTGGGGTTGGAAATAGATTCAAGATTGAAGTTTGATAATCATATAAATGCTTTGTGTGCCAAATTGTCCTCTGGTTTGTTTGCTGTTCGGACTGTTAGAACTGAAGTAAACTTCTGACCTGCGTTATGGCATCTGTTCTTGGGGCTCTTGCTCACAGTACCTATTTCAGAGAGTTTTTCATCTGCAGAAGCGCGCTATTAGATACCTCTGTTGCCTTAGACTGCGTGACTCATGCAAGCCAGCTTTTATTTCTGAAAAGATCCTTATATTTTGGAGACAGTTTACCTCATGCATAAAAAATTTTCTACACAAATTCATTCCATACCATCTGTTATGACCCGCAGTTCATATAATATCAGTCTACCAATCCCTTCCTCGGCATTAACAAAAAACTCTATATTTTACAATAATAAAAAATTATTCAATAAACTGCCAGTTGAGCTTCGCAAAGTCAGAATGTACTCTGTTATTAGAAAAAAAGTTAAGAAATGCCTTATTAGTAAAGCATATTATCGACTGGAAGAGTACCTAGGTGATAATTTTGATTTTATTTAAATTAGTAACTGTTTCCGTTTCTTTGTTGATAAAGGTATGTATTGTTTGTTCTACATTGTGTTGCTGTTTTTTTATTTGTATTAATGTTCTTATTCGTTCTTGCTAGTTTATATTTTTTTGTTACTTCTTATTTACTAGTTATTAAGCTTTTATTTGTTCAAAGCTGTATCTTTTGTGTTTGCAGCCCTTTTTACTTTTATTTTATTTATAGACTAATTTCAAGCTTTCTCGACAACAATTGTTGTTTATAGACAATAAAGCATATTTGAGTTTGAGTTTAATATAGTGGAGTTTCCTCCTCCTCACCGCATGCGCTACGGTTCCAGTCCTCCTCTATGCCTAGCAGTGCTAGGTATCTCCCTAAACAGCAGCGGCCTCTTATGACCCCTATGAGGGATATAATGGTTCGCCTACTTCTAGTAAACAACCAGACCGTTTTGGCCTTATCAGGTCCCGCGTAGAAATCTTGAGTCTGCCTTCCTTTGTTGTAGGAGTACCAGTAGTGCCACTTCCTACAAAGGATCTGAAAGGCCCAATCATTTAAGGCCACCTTGTCTTGCTATCTAGACAATCTTAATATGGGTTCCGGTGCTATGGGCGGTAAGTTGGCTCCAACTTAGCTAGGTCATCCACCTTCTTATGTTTTAGTAATTTTAATGTTTTGAACAAATTTTTACGTAATGCAGTACTTAATGCATGGGCATCTTCTGTTTTTAGTTCAGTCCCATTTATTCAAATCGAATAAATTATTGGTTTAGGAAATACCATAGAACATACAGTAGCATGTTTAAAGCCATGTGATTGGTGATTGAGACCGAACAGTCGGAATACAAAGGCAAAATAATGCGTAACTTTGTCGCTATTAAAACTTTTTTCACCTTTTACTTTTCTGCGAGATCTTAGTAAGCATGAGCATCGAGTTTGCAACAACCTGCATGAAGTTTATGTTATTTATATATTTTTTATACAACCGGTATAGTGTTTCCAGTGCATCACAGCGGTTTTGGACCAAGACCGTACTGGTCTTGGATGAGTTCAACGCTGCTTGGCTGTCTGAGCAAATGACCACTTCATCTTCTAAGCCTTTTTTAACTTCCCACATCGTTTCCGCCATCATGATAGCATATATTTCTGCCTGAAAAAAAGTGCTGTACTAAATACCACAGCAAATAAACACGATCTTTACTAGTTTGACACCGACTTCATAAAGTCACATTTTTAATGTGGAATAAAATATTATTTTTTTACTTTTCAGTGTTTTTTTTTTTGAATCGGTTCTATTTTTATTTTTAATTTTTTAGTTCTGTTTATACAAAGTTTTAAGTTATAAGGCCTAAAGTTAGGTTAAAATTTTGGACTAATAAAATAAATAATTAGTTACTGGGATCAAAGCATATGAAATTTTGCCATCTATACACATTTATAGAAAATTAACAATCCACATTGTCAACATTTAAAATGATGAGTAAAATTGAACTTCATGCCATTAAAAACACCGAAAACGATATGACACACCATATTAACATGCATACTTTTTTCCTGATGATATGGTGAACGCAATATATATTGTCTCCGACGCTCGCATAAATTTCAGACAGTTAAAAATGGAGGAATGGCACCATTTTTAATATGCCGTGTCAAATTGGAATTACTATTCGATGTTTCGCCTTCGATTATAAGACGCATCTTCAGGGATCTTTACTCCACGAGATCCGAACACTGAATGAGCTCGGAGAGATTCAAGGAACTTTATATGAACAAACTTCAGGGGTAGCTATGGGATCTCCTCTATCTCGTGTCTGATATTGCTTTAACATCCGCTCCACTAAAACCAAAACACTGGTTCAGATATGTAGATGATATTTTGTTGTTTGGCCTCTTGTACAGGATAATCTCCTCATATTTCTGGACCACCTTAATCAACATCCTAATATTAAATTCGCAATGGAAATTGAATCTAATGGAGCGATTTCTTTTCTAGATGTATTTGTGCAAAGGAAGGAAAATGGTACAATAAGACATGCTGTGTATAGAAAACCGACACGTAAAAATGTATATTTAAATGTAAATTCACACCACCATCGAGCTCAAGTGAAATCGATTATTAACTCACTAGTACTGAGAGCCATCTCGATTTCTGACAGGATTCTCTAACTTCGGGAATATCGAACCTGACCGAAGCTTTGAACGGGAATGGCTTTTGACCTAAAGATATTACGCGTTCAATTAAAAAATATAGTAATCTTTTTAGCACTATAGTGTCCTTATCTTAATGTGTTTTTGTGGGTTCAGGACAACAAATGAAACCTCCTTTTTTTTAGAAAATGCCGACGTTTCGACCTTAATTAAGTTTTTATCAAGGCTATTCCAACAGGAAAGAAGATTCTGTCAGGAATGTTGAAAATTTACACCAGTAGTGCATCATAATGGCAAAACATATAAAACGATTAAAATATATCTATAAAACAAAGACATAGTAAAACACATACATATACCAATTGTATGTAGTATGGTATATGTAGTAATCCAACATGAACGAAAGGAAAATGATAAGAAGCCACCGTTAGGTAGTGTTGTTCGTTCCTACATACATGACACTACAGACAAAATAGGACGATTACTTCGGCGGTACAACATACGTCCAATCTTCAATACACATAAGATTGGACAAGGCATGCAATCTCCGAAAGATGTACCTTTTCAAACAGAAGGAGTGTATAAAATACCTTGCACTTGAAGAAAAGTATGTGGAAAAAACAGGACGCTCAATATCAACTAGAATTAAGGAACATGAACAATATATTTACTCCGTGAAGTCGGCGCCAATCTAATAAAGAGTTTTATTGTAAAAATCAGGTTCAACAAATATTTTTTTTTCTGATATGATAGTGAACGCGAGAGTAGAATATTAAAAAACTTCTTGGAATATATCTTGTCGCAAAAAAACATGGCGCCATCTTTAACATGATTTAATATTAAAAACGTATTAAAAATATAAATGTATTTAAAATTCTAATATTTATTATTCCTATATGTACTTATAACTCTGAAAATATGTAGAATCACCCAAAATGAGATACATTATTAAAACCAGGAATAGCGCGTCTGCTGTTACTAAATATGCACCCGACTAGATTAAGGTTTGCCTTGCGCTGAAACGTCGTACACAACGACCATCGAGCAAAATCTCGTCTAGACTTTGCTTTTCGTCTTAAAAGCCCGCTCGCCTTAAAATTCGTCATACTACAACGTTTGCCAACAGTCGCTGTTCTAGACCCAAAATACAGGGAGCACAAACAAATCTGACAAAAACCTTTTTTACAGAAAATGAGGCAGGGTTACAAAACCTTAAAAAACTAACAAAATAGAATAAGTATACAACTAAAAATACATTAAGAAATCATGGTTCTTGGGATTAGACTGTGTCAAGACATATTCAGGAATCTTTACTTCACGAAATCCGAACATTCAATGAGCTCTGGGAGACCTACACCGACTATTTATAGTCAACCCCATTCTCCTTCATATCTACAGATGAAACACCATATAAAATCGACAAGTGCAACAACAGGAACATTTACATACTACTCGTCGTGATTTGGATATAAATTAAAGTAAGTTATTAAATGTTCATTCAAAATTAGCTTTTATACTTGAACATAACATAAATAAACTTTCAATGGCATTACCAATGCCCAAGCGAAAGAATACATCAACCATTAACAAGGGCGTCCAGTCCATGGAAGCAAGGGAAGCAGTGCTTCCCAAAAAAAAATTACAAAACATCTTCTAAAAATGTAATTTTTGAAATAGGAAACTATTAATTTAGTTTATATTAAAAATGCTAAAATATTATCTTAATTATCAAGCCTATAATAAATGCGTCCTTGATTCCGACCGAGCCACAATAGAAAATCGAATAGAACCTATGCGGGCCGCTAGCTTCTCTGCAGCCAAGTCCTGTATGCTTGATTTCCTGTGAATCGAGCCAGAGGTTATTGAACTTTCCATCGGCTGTTTGCAATTTTTGCATTTCAGTCGCGAGCTTTAAGTGGGGGCGGAAGCTATCGTTTTTGTTTTGAACGGCTATCCGTGTGTTGTGTGACACGTACGTCGCGTCGTGCATGGTGCGATATGGAAGACAATAATACGGACGTGGATAGGCAAATACCGTCAACTTCGGCTGTCGATAATAACGTTGAAAATGTTGGAGAATTTAGTAAGAAGAGTGTGTGCGAATGTGTGGTGTGTGTCTTAATAATAAAGGGATTTTTTAACATTAAACTTCGCTGATAAACTTCAAATAATTTCCAAAGGAAGGGCAAAACCGCCTATGAAAAATGTAACCACAAAAATGAAAAACTGTATTAGATATTTTTATCCGGAAAAACAATACGAACAATTTAAATGGCTAACAGGGTGTGAAAATATAAGTAAATTATTTTGTTGGCCATGTTTACTTTTTGAAAATGAAAAAGGTCTCTGGAATAAAACTGGTTTTTCCAATTTAAACAATTTCCATAAAGCTGTAAATAAAAGAAAAAGTCTTCAGCAAAACCAGAATTGAACACACCCTTAATAAACAGTTGGAAATCAGTCACACAATGAACTAGTCGATAAAAATAGGCAAATATTAAGAAGACTAATCGATGTTGTTTGTTTTCTCGGACACCACGAATTGGGATTTAGAGGTCATGACGAAACAAGGGTTTGTTCAAATAGAGGAAATTTTCAAGATTTACTTAGTTTAATGGCTAAATATGATGATTGCTTAAAAAATCATTTAGAGCAGTCTAGCGTTTTTCGCGGAACGTCGAATCGAATCCAGAATGATTCAATTTCCGCTGTTGCAACCATTATTCTAAAAAGAATTAAGCAGGAGATTGGCGAGGCGCGGTTCATTGCTTTGTTCTGGACGAAACAATTGATATCCCTAATTTTAGCCAATTATCTATAGTAATACGCTACGTTAAAACAAACGGAAGTATTCAAGATTTTTATGTTTTAAGAATGTGTCCGAAAATCGTACAGCAGATGCATTATATACCGTAGTTTATGACATTACTAAAGAAATTAGTGAAGAGAAAAAATTAGTTGCTCAAAACTATGATGGAGTTGCAGTGCAAGGTAGGACAATTAGGGGGTCTGCAAGCTAAAGTTCGAGAAACTTTCCCAAGTACTGTGTTTGCCCATTGCTTTGCTCATTTGCATTATTTTATTAAATTTAGTTTTATCCCAGTCCATCAATCACATTAAAGAGCGTAAAGAATTTTTCGTTACTTTAAGTGGCATGGCCGCTTTTTTTCCAAGTCAACAAAACGTACACAAGCTTTGGACTCCATTGTCCACAAACGATTGCCCAAAGTAGCTCCTACTAGGTGGAACTATAATGGAAGACTTGTGTTAACAGTATCTGAAAATCGTGAAACTATTTGAGAATATAATAGAAAATAACGAAACGTGGGACTCAGAAGCAATAAATAGTTCGAGGGGGTTTTTCGACTGTTTGAAACGAGATTTTAATTTTAATTATTTGTTGAACATATTTTCAGAAATATTTCCATTCTCGGATAATGTTTTTAATATATTACAAACTAAAACAAATGATATTCCTTTTTGCCTAAAAAAAGTGGATGATTTTAAGTCCATGTGAAGCCAAAAAAGAGATCTTTGACCTATTTTGGGATATGTTCAAACATCATACAGTCACCTTTTATGAAATAATCGATCAAATTCAGCAACAAATAAACTATAGATTTAACGGTTTAAATGATTTTAAATTCCTCGAGCTCTGCAATTTTGATGCATTTAAAGGAAAAAGTTTTCCAGAAGATGCGTTTAAATCTCTTCTTCTTTATTATGGCCAGTTCTTCGACCGAGTGTTACTGCGATCTGAACTAAAAGTGATGTACGAAACAGATGACATTAGCGCAAAAAATAACGCTAAGGAACTAATGCAATTTTTAAAAGACAAGGAGCTGGAAGATGCCTACACCGAAGTGTCGAAATTGTCTGAATTAGTATTGACAATAGCTGCCACAAGTTCATCAGTAGAAGGCAAATTTTTCAACACTTAAACCTACAAAAAATTTTCGTGAGAACTTCAACGGGACAGGAGAGACTTTCGCATACATCGCTGTTGTCCATTGAAAATAAACTTCTCCAAAATATGTGAGCATCGACGTTTTTATGATGACGTCTTGACGAATTTTCAAAAAATGATCGAAGAATCGAATTACATTACAAATAGGTAAGTTTCTACAAATTGCTTCCCTTTCTTAAAATTTCACCGCACGCCCCTGACCAATAAACAACAGAAAAAGTTCGATGGACTTCTAGACAACCGAATTGTCATCCGTCGAAGCCACACTGTTAAAAGTTGGGTTAAATTTACATAATTTTAACTGTAAAAATAATAAAAGGTTTCTGTTATTTTATCTTAGTTAAGTTTACTTAAGTTATCAATGTTTTATTATAAAAATGTGTTTTTAAACTATAACATGTAAAAAAAACATTTTAATAATGTAAGTGTTTCAAATACTTCGCGAATTTACCAAACATCTGTGAAACTACTTAACATATGTGAAAATTCATTTTGAATCCAAATTTTACTAAAATGTTGGTGTATGTTTCATGAATTGTCGTTATTTTAACCGACGACGTGGCAGGGCTGCTGGTCAAAAGCAAGAGAAAAATAAAAGAAGACATTTTAACATCCAACCTCACACTTACAATTTTATTATTGGAGTCTTCCGGTTCGTCTCGTCGAGAGCAGACCTCTGTGTTATTAACATAAGTGGTTCCATGTGTTCGGTTTTGCTGCTTTATTTCGGGGGGAAGCGGGAGACTCAATCGCTCATTGTAAAACTAACGACCCCGTTAGAAAGGGAGTAGACGCTGTAAACGTGTGAGGCCTAGTTGTTCCTGCATTCTATCCCGTTCGTCTGCCGCAGTTCTACATAGAATATTAGCGTAATGGCCGCTATGTGGCGGGAGTGGGAGAGGTAAGGGGATAGCCTGAAAGAAAAGGTCATCTCGTGAGACCAGTAGTACTCTCAAGGGGCATCTAGTGGAAGCCAAGAAGCAATAAAAAGACATTGACAGATAGTATCAAAGAAAATAAACAAAATTGAAAATTAAAAATCGAAAATTAAAAATTGAAAATATAGCAACCACATCGGCCGTATAGCCCAGGCAGCTCAAGGCCGTTAAACTGAAGAAAAAGAAGAAAGTATCCTTATTCATTAATCGTTTAGCAGTGCATGGCTAGTTTTTGGTTTAAAATGTTTCAGTGCACGTTTTAATGTAAAAAACATGTCCTGTAAAACTAGATGTCTTAAAAAATAATCGGTGGTGATATTAATTTTTGAGTTCCAGTGCAGTATTTGTATAAACATTAGGTAAGCATTTAAAAAAATGTTACGTGTTTATTGTTAACGGCATGCTCTTTTATGTTTGTTTAAAAGTAATCCTCATTTTCAAGCAGTATATTTAGCATAATTGTTAGTTAAATTTGATACATATAGAAAATTAGAACTGAAACCAAACATAAAGTAGCATTTTTTTGGAATAACTTCAGCCATACGACTAAAAGGCTTACGTTATAACGCCGTTACCGATCTCTATTAGTGTCAAAAAATGAACTGAGACGCGGTGTTTATAAGATTTTTAATAACATTTAAGTTAGCCTAACTTTAACGTAAGGTTTATTATTTTTAGTTTTGCAAATCACATAACAACCTAGATAAAGTAATGTTCTTTTCCATGATTTTACCTGAGAAAGCAGGAATTTTCAGTAATATATTTAATGTTGTTAATTAATTTTTATATTAAATTTGAGTGAGAATAAAATGTTTTCATTCAGAATTTTTAAGTGGTACTTTTTCCTGTAATCAGGTTTTATTTTTGTGCAAAATTTAAAAATCTTAAAAAATATACTAAAATAATACTAAAAATATGGTTACAATATTTGAATTTTTACTGTAAATATGACGGAAATTTCAACTGTAATTTTACCTCTATTATTTTTACAATCGCTTATTTTTATAGTTTTAAAAGTAAAAATAATTGAACTTTTACTGTAAATATAAGGGTTATTTGTGTTAACTGTAATTTTACCTCTAGAAATGTATTGTATACAGTTTTAAAATTAAAAATACCTAAAATTACTTTTTAACATAATTACAACTTTTTTTTACGTAAAATCACATTTCTCTCTAAAAGTGCAAAATTAAAAGACTTCCAGCAGAATAAGATGAAGTAATAAGGAAACAGCGAAGATCAACAAAAAAGTCGAATCTATCAGTTACGAAAAAACCGGCGATAAAAATTAAACAATAGAACAGATATTTAACATTCTAAGCCCCCGAATCTCAGTTGCGTACAAAACGGCCGACAAAAGATTAAACAACAGTACAGACATTTTGGTCTTCCAGCAGACAAGGGAAATGCCACTGTCGTCATCAACGAAACAGGTTGGTGGAGAAAATACAACTACTTTTGGACCAACAAAATCGAGAGACAGATAACCCTTATAAACGCATTTAACCTGCCAATAGAGGATAAGAAGACGTTAAGGCCAAGCAGCTCAAGAACGCTGTCAACAATGGTAGCCAATATCTTTATGGTATCTGTCGAGGAGGACGCCTTAGAATCGTCTTCATTAAAGCCAAAATCGCGGTTCAAATATGTATGTTTGACACTTTTGTAATATGGCCGCATGGTCCAGAAAATGTCCCCGTATTTCTTAATCATGTGAATTAGCAACATCCTTATACAAAATTTACAATGGAAATTGAATCAGAAAGCACGACTTCCTTTCTAGATGTTCCTATACAAAGCAAAGGGGATGGTTCCTTAGGACACTCTATATATAGCAAAAGATACCTACATATAAATTCACATCATCATCAGGCACAAAGGCAATCAGTTATTAAGTTATTAATTCTTTAGTATACAAAGCCGTCGCGATTTGTGATCAAAATTCTTTACAATCGGCAACAGATAACCGGACTCAAGCTTTAAGAGGGAATGGATATTGCTTTGACGGTCAGTAAGAAAATATAATAATCCTACTTCACGAAATGAAACTAATAGGGAGTTACCGATTGTTCCATTTATACACGGAACTAGAGACAAGACTGCAACTATTGCAAGACTACTACTCCGGTCCAACTTACGTACAATGTTCAACAAACACACAAGAAAATTGAACAATAATTGCGATCGTCAAAAAAAAGTATATACAATTCCTTGTATCAAAGAACAAGGAAACAAAACTTATGAGAAAAAAATCTAGTTTTCAAAAATGCCTCCTTCAGCGGCTAAGCACATTTGCATGCGTTCTATAAAGTTTTCCTGTGATGTCGAATCCCCATAAAAAGTAATCCAAAGGACTGAGGTCCAGTTAAAAGATGTGAGATGCGGTGGGGGCCCCATCAGGGGGCCATTCGGTCCTTCGGCTTCACCATCTTCCTTATTGGAGAAACTGGGCGATCTATATCCACTAAGCTTACGGAACACGAACGATATATTAGACAGAATCTGAACACCAATATTCAACTAGACATGCCATAAATGTAAAAGAAACCAAAGTTCTTTCATCGGTCTCATAATCGGCAAATTAGGGAACCTATTGAAATTTGAAGGCATCCAATTTTAATAGAGATGCAGGGTTCAGTCTAAATCATAAACATGGTCTACATCACACGTGGAAACCGAGCGTTACACCGGTTCACAGTCCGGTGAACACGGGTCGACTATGAAGTAAATATCCCTGAAGATGCCTCTTACAATCGAAAGCGAAACGTCAGAAAATGATTTCATTTTGACCCGGAGAAAGCATTCTATGTTAAAAATTCATTAATATCTTAACTAATCTACAAAAACAAAAATATATTGTATTGTAAAATAATACATATTTAATGAAGCCTTGTTTTGATCACATATTAAAGTGAAGGAAATAGCAATTTTCATTGCCAAATTGATTTCATTTTGACCCGGGAGAAAGCATTCTATGTTAAAAATTCATTAATATCTTAACTAATCTACAAAAACAAAAATATATTGTATTGTAAAATAATAACAAGGAAATAGCAATTTTCATTGCCAAATTAACAGAACATACTAGTTTGCCATTAAATAGCCTAGAGTTAAAATTTCAGAAACAAGTTCGCTCTCAATCTACATTAACAACATCAACTCCAACCAAATGCTGAAAGTATCCCTTGAGGCGTATTAAAACAGAATCGGTCTGCTGATGCTAAAGTAACGGGGCATCCAAAAAGCAATTCAAATGATACTAAAAAAACATGCCATGCTATTTTATAGATAAACTTCAGCATATTTTTTCAATGTTTGTCGAATTTAGTTATTATTTTCTTTATATAATGTCTATAAATATTTGTATGATTCGTAAAGTATCCGTACAATCCAATTTATAGAAATCGTTGGCAAAACTACGTCATTTTCGATGAGACTCCTATTTGTATCAGTTAGTATATTATATATTTTATTATTTAAATCGCACTGAATTTCTGAAAACCTTTTTCTTAAGTTACCGAGAACTTGATCTATTGAAGTAACAGGTCCGACATTAGGACTGAACGGTTTTGCAAAGATTGCTGATAAAACTGAAGTTGAAAATTTTGGGTTACAATGGCAAATTGGTCAACTAACCAACGAATCTCTGCTGTAAAATCGTTTATCCTGACCCAGTCCACTGTTGTAAATTTAATTTAATTTTTGAGTTGCTGTTACGCCCCCTAGCGGCAATTTTTCGAACTTGGCAATAATTTCCAGAGATTTTTCTTGGCCAATTTAGCCATAAATATTTTGCCCCATAATTTAGTTGATCACACGATCAGCGGTTACCGAGTTATGGCTCTTAATGGAACACCTGGTATAGTAACCGAAAAATGAAATGTACAATATTCAAAATGCTGACAGTTCTGCCTCTGAATAAATTTTGGTGAAGCTATTTAGATAAAACCAACCGTGATTGCAAATACGTTGTTAACTTGATGTGATGCTTGATTCGGAAACGTATATCAGGCGGTTTATTCTGGTAATAAATGTATAATTAAATTAAAAAAAATTAAATATTGTTTAGTGCTGTCTGCACGCCACACTGCTTCGTCAAGCCGATTTTCGGTGATTTATGAATTATTGGCATGCCTTTTAACAATGTCGTGACAAAAAAGGGCGTATATATATTTTTAAAGAGTTTATTTTTAACCTAAAACTGGTATATCTTGTATTCTAAATCTGTAAGGTCGATAAAGTGTACCTATTTAAATCTTTAAATATAGTTTATTTAACATGGAGATTCACGAATTTCGTTTCTATAACTTGCGCCAGCTCCCACGCAAGTACCTTGCGTGGGAGCTGGCGGTTTGGTTTGGGCAGGTTCTGGCAGTATTTTTTTAATTGGAAACGATAGCCCGTATTTATTTTATTCTATTTTATTTTCGAAAATAAAATATTATGTCAATTATTATTGTTGTTATACCATTTCCAAATATTTATATTTCATTCTCTTAATAAATAAAAGGATTGATTACGAGGGATGTTACGGGTAAAGCTAATTTACGGAATTTGTTAACTTTTGGAAACAATAAATCCAATTGTTTTTTTATTATTAAATTACTATTATTTTATTGAAAGGGAAATATTGTAATAGTACAAGAATCACCCTCGGAGATTTTTACAGATCTTCATGTTTAATAAAAATCCAATTCGGTGGAACATAATGTCGAAATTTGGCACAAGTGCTATATAGAACTAAATTGGCAAAATAAAATACCTAAATTGATTTCAAGCATTAAGTGTAATATAGTGATAAACTGGTAAAATTATGATACAAATTTAAGGTGGCGCCCAAATAAAATGTTAAAAATTCAACGTCAAAAATATCTTATTCAAATGAATTCATATGTTTCACAAAAATTAAATATGATAAAAATTAATTATTTAATTTATTTATAAATTATGCCCAAAAATCAAGTGTGTCAGTACGAATCCAGTAGGGGAGACCGGGGCAGGTTGCAACACGGATAAGTTGCAACACACTTGATATCTTATATAGGCACAATTATATTTAAAAACTCTTGAACGCACTCTTCCATTCAATATCGACTGGCAAACGTGTTGGCGAACTCACTTTATTCTTGTCGAATGACAGACGGTTTTTTCGCAGGTTACTTGATTTGTGATTGTTGAGTGTAATATTTTTGAACAGTTTTTTAATAAATTAAACCTCTCTGCTTTGTTTTTCACACGTGTCATTAGTGGTAAGTTATAGCACATATATTACGTGTTTATTGCCTAGATAATAATTGGGATGTCTACAAAACAACAAAAAAATTTAGAGGTTAGATTAGGAAGGTCAAATTGAGGCAAATTGCAACACTCTGCTCGGGGCACTTTGCAACGGTGTTGTAACTTACCCCGGTGTTGCAACGTGCCCCGTTTTCATTTTATTCCATCATTTTAGTTTATTGCTTCATATAAATTTTCTTTTTCTAGGGATCATGAGAAATTATAAGAAAAAAACCGAGAGGGGTACGACTCCGGATAATGTTATTAAACGCGCTGCCCAATTAGTATTAGAAAATATTGGGAATAAAGAGTTTTCTATTAGAAAAATCGCTAAAGATTTTAATATTCATTATTCAACGCTTTCACGATATGTAGCGAAAACAAAAAAATTTCGCGAAACGAAGCATACAATAGAAATGCCAGATAGCGGTTATGCCAAGCCACGACTAATATTTAATAGAGAACAAGAACAAATTTTTGTGAAGTATATCAAAAAATGCAGTGATATTATGTTTGGACTTGATCCGATTGGGGTCCGCAAGTTAGCATATCAATGTGCAAAGTTACATAATATTCAAGTTCCTTCTTCTTGGGATGACCACGAAAAAGCTGGAGTGGAGTGGCTAAATCTGTTTATTAAGAGAAACACCGACATTTCTATCCGCCAGCCCGAAGCCACAAGCCTTGCCAGAGCTTCCAGTTTTAATCGCACAAACGTAGACAGGTTTTTTGCCAAGCTCATGGATGTTCTATCGGGTAGCCAATTTCAAGCTTCTAGAATATGGAATATGGACGAGAGGGGGGTGTCAACCGTTCTTCGCCCAAGAAAAGTATTAGCACAAAAAGGTAAATACACATTTAATATCCTATACTGATTTCTGTTTAATGCACTATGTTGTTTCTTTACAGGTGCTAAGCAGGTAGGATCCATTACTTCGACTGAGCGAGGAGAAATGATCACACTTGCGGTTGCCGTAAATGCCCAAGGAAATTTCATACCACCTATGTTCATATTCCCAAGGAAACGTTTCAGAGAATATTTTATCCGCGATGGTCCTTGCGGTTGCATAGGCGAGGCAAATGGATCCGGCTGGATGCAAGAAAATACGTTTTATATTTTTATGCAGCATTTCATCTCACATGTCAAACCATCGAAGGAAACTCCAGTGATTTTATTATTAGACAATCATTCATCCCACTTAAGTTGTAAAGTTCTCAGTCTATGCAAAGAAAACGGTGTCATTATGGTCTCTTTTCCACCACACTGCTCACATCGGTTGCAACCGTTAGATGTAGCAGTGTTTGGACCCTTTAAAAAATGCTGCAACTCAGGTATTAGTGCTTGGTTGGTAAACAACCCAGGAAAAACTCTTACTATTTTTGATTTGCCACAGATCATAAAGCTTGCATTTTTAAATGCGGTAACTCCTAAAAATATCACTTCAGGTTTTTCAGCTTCTGGAGTTTATCCTGTGAGTCCTAATATATTCACTGAATCTGATTTTGCACCAGCTTTTACAACGGGTCGGCCACAACCGGAATCGCTAAGCAGCATTGATAAAATGGATCAAACGTCGAAAGTGGCCGGTACACCAGACACAGAAGCAGTTAGTACACATACTTTGGATTTTCCTGGCACCCCAGATAAGCAGCAACCAAGCACTTCAAAATTTAGCCCGGAGTGTGTTAGACCCTTTCCTAAAGATTTTCCTGATGAGCAGCAACCAAGCACCTCAAAATTTAGCCCGGAGTGTGTTAGACCCTTTTCTAAAGATTTTCCTGATGAGCAGCAACCAAGCACCTCAAAATTTAGCCCGAAGTTGGTCAGACCCTTTCCTAAAGCCCCCCCACGCGTGGTTCAGTCTAAAAGAGGTAAGAAAAGAAGAAAAACTGCCATATTAACCGACACACCTGAAAAAGAGGCTTTGGAAAATAAGGAAAAACTGAGAAATGAAAGAAAGAAAAAAACGTCCACAAATATTGACAAACCAAGACAAATGAAAAAATTAACATCATGTAAGAAAGGGCCAGAAGTTCGACAAATATGCCCCAATGACTCTTCAGATGATGAACCATTCATTCATATAGTTAAGAAAAAAACCATAGCGAGAAAGCATCCTAAGAAAGATGATGACTGGGAAATTTCTTCTGAGGATGACGACACGTTGTGTCTAGTTTGTAACGAAATTTTCCAGGGCGAAAAAGAGAAGGAAGACTGGTTACAGTGCACAAAATGTAAAATGTGGGCCCACGACCACTGCGCAAAATCTGATCCATTTTATATGCTTTTCTGAATACTCAGATGAACCAGAGTAGTATGTTGCAACTTACCCATCTTATTGTTGCAAGTTGCCCCACAAATGAGGTAAGTTGCAACACATGACTTGGTCAAGAAATATATGCGTCTAAGCGTTAATTAATTTTTTTAAGCCTCTCATGATATTTTGATGTATTAGCGAAATACAGATAGATATTTTTTTCACCTGACTCTGAATGTTATTTACCTGATAACCTAAGAAAAAAATACTATCCATTTTTTGATGCAACCTGCCCCGGTCACCCCTATGGTGGAACAAAATGACGCCCAATAAAAGTATTTGAAGAGACAGTATATAAGTTTTAATAAAATAATAAATGACTATGTTCGGAACCAAATTGGGGTAAACATCACTATTCGTAATAAAACGAAAGATGCATAATGAGGGAAGTTCCGAGTAAAACAAAATTTACCGATTTTTACATGAACTGATCAAAAATAGAAAAGGACTAGAAGCAAACATTTTTAAATGTGTTAACTATATTTTTGGGCTCAAAAGTGATGTTTGCGCTCTAAGGCCAAAAATGTTTAATTTTATGCCCTTAATCGAGAGAAATGTTATATTATGTTCTGTGATGGTAAAAAAAAAACGAATTTAATTACTTTGGCTAAAAAAAATAATTTATCTGTGTATTTAAATGTCGCTCTGATATGTAGTAGATATTAATCCTATTTCAAACAATTGCTAAACCCGGTTTACATGCATTTTTGTATATTTTCATATATATATATATATATATATATATATATATATATATATATATATATATAACTAAATTTAAGATGGTTCTAGAAATGTACATTGCAATATTCTTTCCTATTTCAGTTTAAGGTTACCTATATTTTATTTAACCAAGTTGACGAAATGTAATTCTGATTAACTAAAATTACATACTAGAAAGTGGTTTCATATTTTTCATTTTCATTGATAAATTCTATTGAGGCGGGGCCAGACGTTTAGGATTGTTAGCTCAGTTTAAGAAAGAAATAGTTCTCCCACTCCTTTGTTGTGCTTCCAAAAGCCGTTTTTTGCGAGCGGTCGTAAATCACAGCGACCACCTGCAGCTAACAGCTAGATGCGAGGTATACGAGGCCGCGCGTTATTTTATCGCAATGAATACATCTACAGGGAACGACCAGTAACTGTGTTAGGTGCTTTAGGTATTCATATTAATATTTAGAGTAGTAGATGTTCAACTTAATAAAAGGTTAACTTATAGATTAAATTTGATAGGTATTAACAACAAATGTAAAATTAAAATGTATTAATTATATTTGCGAAATGATGCAAAGAACTTCCAACAATTAGTTTATTCTAGTTTAAACTACAAAAATTATCCGAACGACAATCAATACGTTCTCGACAGGATATCAAAATCAATTGTACTTCAAAAACATTCCACCAAGTCCTTAGAAATAGAGAATCGAAATACATGTTCCCTAAAAAAAGCGATATCCTAATAGCATAACACTTAAATAGCTAATTCTTAAAACTAATAGACGTAAACCTAATAGATGGTGTAAGGGGAACTGCGTCTCGTTTGGCGCCGATATCAAATATTCAAATTCCAAGGGGATGATTGCTCACATATAAGTAGAAACTAGATTATTTCCAATAAAAATCAATGTTTTTAAAAAAACTGAAATTATCCACAAGATTAAACTGGTCTACATTTAATAAGCCAAACCAAGAGCAAGTGTCTTCCCCTTTTCTCAATACCGTCTCCACACTCTAGGTATCACCTTACATTTTCCAGAAATTATAATCTAATATGAACTGAAAAGTCCTTGCGCCATAAATACTAGGAAATAAATATGTCAGTACGCACGCAGCTTTGAGTACAGATTATTTTTAACTCTACATAACTACCAAATAAACCTTTTCAAATGCCTTAAATTGTAACTTATGAGTCTTAATATGAGTCAAAAACACTACAAGAGCCATTGATCCAATGCAAGGGTTTTAACGCTCACGCACATAAAACCAAACCACAAAACTGTTAAGCATTTATAATAAATAACTGGCCGACAAGATTTTTCTAACACAAGCCAGCTCATTATTTTCACAATCGAAATACCCTCCCAATAATAAAAAAAATATTGGGAAAGCCTTAATACCTACCATTTTTTAATAGCCTAATTAGAACCTTTTATATTGACAGGGAAATAATTTTATTGTGGGGCGGCTAAAATGGATCCATTTTACAACGAAAAAATTACCTAGACTGGGTTGTTTACAACATTAGACATAATAATTTTCCAAAAATGTAAAAAAGCCTACTTTAAATGTTTTGGTGTGTTAATTGAGTGTACCATTGGTGCAGTGGATGAAGGGAAAGAGAAAAAGTATGCCTTTTGCAGTTCCAATGGTATGGCGAGAACCCACCAATTATTCTAATGATTGTTATTTTTGCCTGACAAAGACTGAAGGTTATTCCAAAAAGGGAAAGCACAATATAGAATATCCAAATTTACAATCTGCCATACGACCTGTTCTTCATAATGCAAGTTTGCGATTGCGCCTTTAAATTGGCAAGCTATTGATTTGGGAGATAATGGAGATGAGGCAGCTCAGAAGAACAGTGCACCGATCCCACTTTTACCACAGGTCACAGTTCCGGCGAGCCACATTTGATTTTTCAAAGTGAATTAAATGATTTAGTACGTGATTTGGGGTTATCCAAGCACCAGTCAGAACTTCTGGGTTCCCGTCTTAAGGAATGGAACCTATTGGCCGAAGAAACAAAAATTACGAATTTGAGAAAAAGAAATGTTTTCTGAATTCTACAGAATGGAAAATTCGTTGTGCGCGTGTACTGATATAGACAGTTTAATGCAGGAACTTGATATTGAACATTCTCCCCGTGAGTGGCGCTTATTCATAGACTCATCTAAAAAAGCTGTGTTATTGCGTAATGGAAATTTAAAACACTCTATACCAGTTGTCCATTCAGTTGCAATGAAAGAAAATTATGAAAATATGCTCACGATTTTGGATAAAATAAACTACAATAGGTATACATGGCAGTATGTGGAGACTTAAAAGTTATAGCGATTTTAGTGGGACTTTAGGAGGGATTTAGAAAATATTGCACTTTTCTTTGTTTATGGGACAGTCGTGCGATAAATCAGCATTATGTAACAAAAATTTGGCCAGAAAGAAGCGAATTTCAACCGGGATCTCAAAATGTTAAATTTATCATTCCTCCATTCCCATCTGTCATTTTTTCCTAAAAGTTTGGGAGCTGTTAGTGACGAGCAGGGTGAAAGGTTTCACCAAGATATCAGAACAATGGAAATTCGGTACCAAGGACGATGGGATTCAGCCATGATGGGTGTTGTTTTTTGAAAACAGAAGATAGGACACCTCATAAACGGAAAAAATAAAGGTTAATTAGTGTTTTAAGTTAATATTTTTCTCGTTTGCTTTTCTCTTAAATGCATGGTATGTTTAATAGGCGAAAACTGTAAACGTAGTCAATAAACAGGGTTAAGAATTTTCTGAAATCATTTTTTCTATATATTAAGTATCGTAACATTCGATATGGTTCTACAACTCTAACAAGAAAACCCTACGGGCTACAACTTTCTATTTGTCATTTTCATATATGGATAGGTCTATTCTATTATGCTATTCTGATTTGTGTTACAACAAAAAAATTTTTTTTTGTCGGCCAATGAAGTTTTATATGAAATCCCTATTGTTGCCATTAAATCCGTTTATTAAACAGTTTGCTCCTAACAGCTTTCTTAAAACATTTTGGTTTTAATATTAACATCAAATAGTCATAAGCCTTCTTAAACCTTTTTTTTTGTGAATAAATACTGATTGCTGCAGGACTGTATAAGGAAACCTATTACTATTCCATCGTACAAAGACGGATTTTCGTGAAAATAAATGGCGAAATACGATTTAAATGGTTACTTTAAATATTAGAAGCAAGGTAAATATCTTAAAATAAGAATTAGACAATTTACAACCCCACACACGTCACCGTCCCAAGAATGTAGCAAATCGTTTTCCTCTTCAAGTTGCATCGGACACTTAAGAGAAGAAACCTTTCCCCGTTAAGGCTGAGGCGTAAAAAATTGACTTTTTTATTTTTCAAATAAACTAGCCCTAATTTTGACGATAGGTAAATAAACAAAAAATATTGATATTTGAAAGAAATCAAATTGAACACAATCGGTACATGCTAGGCTAGGCAGGAGTCATTTATAGTTTTGAAGGCTGAATGCAAATGTTTAGAGTAAAACTAGTAATGATATATTATTTGAGAAAAATCGCTATTATGCCCATTTAACCGGAATTAAGTCCTTTGCCAAATTTCAGTAATAAAAATTAATAATAAACAACTTTTTAAAAATTCTCTAAACATACCTTGCTGGATCTTGAGGAATTCGAAAAGATGACACATTTCCCATATTTATGTTAATGTCACAACCATCAACACTGCAGTAAGAAGAATGACTAGCTTGAGAAGCTTGGAAATGGCTTCTCCTAACTATCTCCAAAAAGTTACATTTAAACGCACTCTTGTTCCAAATTCTATATTTTTGCTTACCAGGTACAACGGTCCGTAAACACTTAGGTTTAAAATCTGAAGACACCGCATACCTAACCACTGCGAAGTGACCTGCCGACTGACCGCTAGAAGCGGCAGTTCGTAGGTGCGGGAGGCGCGTCGGCAAGAGGCAAATTTATTGCGGAATAGCTAAGTCCTTGGACTATTTAGAATATATATAGACTCTGATTGTTGGCGCAATATTTTTACTATTCATGAATGGTAAGCGTCGTCTATGTTTCATTAGTGTAACGTCGAAGCTGTCAGTATGGATGCAGTTTTCACTATTTTGCCACAACAGAAATTATATTTTGGAGCAGAACACTTCTCTAAACAAACTAAACGAAATCCTGGTATATTGGGCCATATTAAATATGAGGAAAACGAATGGAGATAATTACAAAAAGACGGCAATCAAGGCAATGTGGAATAATACGGCAAAACAAGTTCAAGAATATCATTTTAAGAAACAGAACATAACATTTGATCCTTCTAACGACATAAGATTTCAACGAAAGCTTATACGGTCAATTAAGAAATCATGGTTCTTGGGATTAGATCATGTCAAATGGGAATTACTATTCGACGTTTCGCCTTTGATTGCACGAGGCATCTTCAGAGATCCACGAGTTACTATAACACTGAATTTAGTGTTATAGTAACGTTATTTCTTCGAGCATTAATACAAATAATGTTTTTTTTATTACAGACTAACAGAATAAGCTATTTTCAAAAGGTTGTTATTAACAAACAAAGCAGACTTTACGATATTATACAATGCTGTGCGTTATTTTCATAACATACACGTGGTTGTTATCATTGGTTTTCGCGCCGAATTTGTCCGATTATTAATCGTGTTTTCTTAAGGAGTTGTCAGAAAATACTGTAATGAATTGACAAGGGCTAATATTGTCAACCCTGTATATTTTATTCTATATTAAATACTAGTATTTTGAATTTATCTCGAAAAATTACAATGACGCGAAAATTGAGACACTCAAAGCCAACCCAGGTTGTATTACAACCGTGCTGTGTAAAGGAAACATTAAAACGAAATTATACAAACAGCCTATGGGAACTACTGGCGCAGCATGGCGAATTTAATCATCCACGAAACGCGGCGTACAAATACGCGAACAAAAAAAATTACCATATGTTTAATTTCTTTGCCATTCACCTAATAAAAATGTGTAATGAGTATCTGCTATTTCCGCTGCAATATGATAAAACTGTTGGCGAAAAGCAAACGAGTGAATTTTACCACGTATTTTCTCTATCACGTCACGATCGCTGTCAGCAGTAACTGAAGATTTTAATGGAAGACGATTTGGGAACAAAAAACAAAAAAAAATATATTTGGATATCACTGTACATTATAAAAATAAACAGAAGAGCGTGTATAATGTTAAAAATGTGGCACAAATTATTATTAATGTTTATAGTATATTCATTGCGCTTTGGTTATCGTTAAATAACGTTACACAACTTAAGTTTCCGATGTGTTAACCAAACGTTTAAATTCTGTTAAACATTTAGAAATTTTTAATTGTTTTAGGCATAGAGAAAATGTATACATACATAAATAATTTTTTGTGTGAGTGGTAGTGTTAGGTATAAGTTTGTTATGTCGGAATTATTGCTTTGCTAAATATCTAAACGGAAATAAAAGTTAGTCTGTGCAAAAAATAATCTAATAAGTAATTTTTTCAGTAGCGGCTCTTCCATAGGGCCATTTGGTCAATGACCCCCCAAAAATATTTCAGAAAATAAATTATTCGTTTAACCGTCCCTTCTAATAGTTGTAATAAAACGCGACCCTTGGGAAAAATTAAATACGCTACGAATGGTCTCGTTGCGTTCCATAGGCATAATAAAATACGCTATACTAAGCTAGGCTGGGCAGTCCGAATTGCACAGCTACGGAGCGGCAGCCAAACGTGATAGCAAATGGAATATGAAATCGCGATTTGGGTCGTCAGCCGGTCTCTTCTCATAATTCGATCGGTCGGTCGCGGTATCACGTCGGCATGCGGAATTTCAGTTGTTCAGAGGTCGCGCGGTCGATATTCTAACTCGATATTGCTTCAGACGTTTTTAATCGATGAAAATTGATTTATATACTGTTTTTTGTAATATGTATTTTTTTATTTTTATGATCTATGTGTGAGTTGGAAATATACAAAAAATAAAATGTTGGTAGTGACTAGTGCAAAAAAATAAACAACTAAAAACTGCTTACGAACTTAATTTTGCAAAAATAACTAATTTCAAGGTGGTCTATGTTTGATTTGTGAATGTAGATGAAATAACATGTCGGTAATGCAAAAAATTAAACAACTAGAGTGCTAACGAACTTAATTTTGAGAAAATTACCAAATTCAAGGTAAGTGGTCGCAATTTGCCAGAAGTTAGTATACGACAAACTAGTAAAGACAAAAATAAAAAGGTTCATCGAAACTTTCGCAAAAGTATGTACGATTTAGCTAACTGGATATGTGGTTGTGAAGTCTCTTTGTTTGTTGTTTTCTAAAGACTCGTCGGACTCATTATGGTGCAAAACCGGTGTTGAAGACTTAAAACACTTAAAAGGAAAAATAACAAAACATGCGTTTTTTGCAGATCACATGAAATGTTCGGTGAACGATGCTACGGTCGGAAGTGTTGATATTCGGACTGAGCTAAACACAACTTATAGAAAATCCCTTAGAGATTTTAATGAAAATGTATCCAAAATTATAGATAGTGTAAAATTTTGTGGGGCATTCGAGGTGGCACTACGTGGCCATGATGAAACGACTTTGTCTGAAAATCCAAAAGTTTTTCGAGGGTTGATAAATTTTGTTGAGGAGTTGGACCAAGATAAACTATCCGCTTTAGCAATGTTAACGAACGTGTCATTCAGCATTTTTCCAATTCTAAGGAACGAAGAGTAGACCTGAACTTCAAGAGAATTTAAAGCTCAATTTTAAGATAAGATATTTATTTTTATTTTAAGTATGCCTATTTTTAAATTTGTTATTGACCTCCCAATAAAATTCACCACGAGCCGCCACAGAGTTTGGGTAGTTTTTTAAATATTTTATTAGGCTGCCATTTTGTTCCGCCAATTAGATTCGTATCAAAATTTTACCAGTTGATTCCTACATAATACTTGATTTTTGTGCAAAATTTGAGATAAATTGTATAAGAACTTTTTTAGTAATATTTTTTTTTAATATTTCACTAGGCCGCTATTTTGTTTTGCCATATTGAATTTTTACCAAAATGTTACCAGTCCCCATATGACCCTTAATTTTTGACCAGACGTACAGACAGACCAACGAAATCGAGAAAACCTATTTTTCGTCCTCTAAGGACCCTGAAACGTAAAAATCTGAAAAAATCTGGGAGGGTGTTTTTTTCATGATTACAATACAATCTTTACGAGGGAAGTAAAAAGCCAAGATTCTGGCTGGTGGCCAGGTTGATGGATTTTTAATGGATGCCCCAGACAACCAGTTTTGAAAGTTGAAGGTAGCCCTTATTTTTGGTGTAGCATGTGTCTGTAGAAGCAAGGAGTTAGTTGAGTTGAAGGTGAAATATTTAACTGATTTGGATCATTCAATTACGATTAATAGTAAAATTACCAAAAAAAAAATTGATAGAAATTTCGTTGTTAAAAATTCAGGTGGCAATACTGTCAACTTTACTGAAATCTGCCGCAAATATATGGCTTTTCGAAAAGTTGAGACTCATCATTTGCGATTTTTCGTTCGTTACCAAAACATTTGGTAAAAATACGTTTAGAAATCTGCCCCAAAAAGTAGCACCATTCTTAAATCTACCAAACCCGTCATTATGTACTGGTCATTGTTTTCGACGAACATCTACCTCTTTATTAGCTGACGCTGGTGCATCTGTGGATGTTTTAAAAAGGCATGGAGGATGGAAATCGGCAGTCGTCGCCGAGGGGTACATCGAAAACTCCGTAAATGATAAAAAAACTATAGCCGAAAACATTTTTGGTCATGGTGATGTGAATAAATTCCAAATTGGAGCTTCAAGAAACCTTTCCAAACAAAATTCTAACGAAGTATCTACAACTGGCGCATGTACTTCTACAGGTAGCGTTATTGAACACACTGTAGATGAAACAAATCGATTATTTAATATTGTAAATTGTACTATATTCATCTAAATATAAATAAATAAATTTGTTCAATTTAACCCTTTTTTGTGTTGCCAAGATACTCCTACTCCCTTGGGACTAAGTACATTATTTAACTACGGTCTAAATTGACTCATTTAATCCCGCGAATGGAGTTTGTTGCTCTCGGGCTCATATTTTTATAGCAACTTTCCCATTTTTGGGAACGTACGCGATGCCAAGAAGCATATTTTTATTCTTAAACATCCGCACGAGTCCCGCCGCTTTCCGAGTCTTTCGTTTGACAATCCTTGTTTTAATATACGCAACGTTATTCACGCAACCCGTTCATTAAAAGTTTTTGATGATGCCATTTAGATAAAAATTTCAAATTTTGGGATTAGGGTAAGGTCAAGGGGTACTTCTTTTTTGAAATATTTTCAACTTCCTGTCACTTCCGGTTTAACCGGAAGTTGGTATCAACTTGCTTGTTTTAAATGGAACACCCTGTATTTTATGATATTTTTGAATTCTACGGAGAATTTTAATGCTATTTTATGTAGCATGTCCTATACCTAGGTTCAAGCGTTCTTAAGATACTTGACCTTGAACAAAAAATGAGCCTTCGGGGTACCAAATTTTAAAATCTCATATTTTTGTAAGTTTTGAAGATATAATCTTCATATTTTGCAGACGATCGGTAAATAATATTAGGTTTCTATTTTTTTATTGAATTTGTCTATTTTTATACAGGGTGTCCTAAATTCAGCGGCAAACATTCACATTTTCAAAGCCGCTAAAGTCCGTTTTTTTAAATGGGACACTATCAGGTTTTTATTAAACTACTGTATTAAGGTTCTTTACTTTTAAATTAAAATAAAATAACACTCAAAAGCTGATATTCTCAATTTATTTTATATTCGCGGAGAATGTTACAAAATATTGGAGAGAACGTGCCATGTTTTTAATGAAAAACATCCTCGTTTATCGCCAATGAACAAGAGAAAATTGAAGAGGATTGAAAGGACATTTTTTCGTTTCGGAAAAGTTAAAGTTATAACAAATGTAATAAATTGTTTACATTATTGTTAACCATATCTACTAAGTTCGAGACTGTTCTAAACTTGTTTTAGTGAACTTAAAAATTATAGCGATCTAACAATCAACAATAAATAAATAAAATAATAAAAATGAATTATAACAAATGTTCTATATGCTGTCCGTTCAATTGAAGACACATTTCAATTCTTCTTTGTACAGTTGCTGTGGCCCGTTGAATTTTTCCGTTTTCTAATTCGGCAAAAGCTGTTCGTATCCTGTCCAGTAAATCTTGTTGGTTATTTACTGGGGAAGCATAGACTTTACCTTTGATAAATCCCCATAAATAAAAATCTAGGTGTGTTAAATCAGGCGATCGCCGGGGCCATCTCCAAGGGCCATTGGGACCAATCCAGCGATCTTCAAAAATTCGAGATAATTGGAGATAAACTGCAGCGGAATTATGTGCTGGTGCCCCATCTAATTGATACCAATAATTTTGCAGCTCTCCAATAGGAATTTCTTCTATAAATTCAGAAACCGTCACTCGTAGAATTTCCAAATACTTATCACTGTTTAAAATGTCTTCATAAATACAGTACCGCACCCGATCATTTAATACTATACCGAAAACATTGAAGCTAAACCTCTCTTGAGAACGCGTTTCGCGTAAAGCGTGCGGATTTTCTGCTGCCCAGAAATGTTCGTTTCTTCTATTTGTTATTCCTTCTCTACAAAATTTCGCTTCATCGGTCCAAAATATTTTTGAAAGGAATTGGAATTGAATTTTCAAAAACATGAATTCGCAAAATTCTACTCGTCGGACGTCATCACCAGGTCACAAGGCTTGCACGTTTTGGAAGGAATAAGGGTGCATATGATGTTCGCTCAAGATTCTTTGGACAGATGAAGAAGAAATTCCCAAATCGTTTTCTGCAGACGGTATTGAACTTTCCGGGTTTGCGTGGAAATAAGCTAATGTGTTTATTACGTTATCCTCGGCATTTGTCACTGGTTTCGGAACATTTTTTGTAACTTTAACCTTGCGAAAACGCAAAGAGTTCGTTTCAATCCTTTTGAATTTTGACTTGTTCATTGGCGGCAAATCAGAGTGGCGTTCATTAAACAAAAGACACGTTCTCTTCAAAATTTTATAACATTCTCCATGAATATAAAATAGATTGAGAATATCAGCGTTTGAGTATTCTTCCATTTCGATTTAGAAGATTTAGTTTATCACTGACAGCTTTCGATAAATAACGCATACTAATCATCTGTCATATTGGATATTGGATCTCAATTGTTTTTCCATGGCTCACCATTGGAACATGTAAACATTTAAGCAAATACATACGATATTTTTATAAAACCTAATTATTTCCAAAATGGTTACGAATAGGTATAGGGAACCTTAATACAGTTCGATAGAAAATGAAATTCTACATTTGATAGTGCATAAAGTTATAGGGTGTCCCATTTAAAAAAACGGACTTTAGCGGCTTTGAAAACGTGAATGTTTGCCGCTGAATTTAGGACACCCTGTATAAAAATAGACAAATTCAATAAAAAAAATAGAACCTAAGATTATTTACCGATCGTCTGCAAAATATGAAGATTATATCTTCAAAACTTACAAAAATATGAGATTTTAAAATTTGGTACCCCGAAGGCTCATTTTCGGTTCAAGGTCAAATATCGTAAGAACGCTTGAACCTAGGTATAGGACATGCTACATAAAATAGCATTAAAATTCGCCGTAAAATCCAAAAATATCATAAAATACAGGGTGTTCCATTTAAAATAAGCAAGTTCATACCAACTTCCGGTTAAACCGGAAGTGACAGAAAGTTGAAAATATTTCAGAAAAGAAGTACCCCTTGACCTTACCTTAATCCCAAAATTTGAAATTTTTATCTAAATGGCATCATCAAAAACTTTTAATGAACGGGTTGCGTGAATAACCCTGTAGATAGATACACTTTTTATATAGATAGGCTTTTTTTACATCTTCCCAAAAAAAAAGAATCTAAACAGGGCTAACCTAAACGCAAAGCCACCTATGAATATTCTAATTAACTGAGTCATGGCACTCTAGATCCAAATAAAATATAAGATTTAAGGGATTGGGAAAACCTTTAGTTTTATTATGAGTTTCTGGCTAAAGTATTAGGTAAAGATAAGCATTACAAACATCGTTTTTTATTAGATAAAATGGAAGAATTTTTTTGCACCCGGTGTCTCACATCCCACTAGGTTTCCATATAAACTAATTTACAACGGTGCAGTGTATTTATATGTTAATAATAACTTTATTTTCCTAAAATCACACTAGATAAAACTGGCTTAGATTGCAATCATTTTTGGAAGGTCAATGACCATCTGACCTAACGGAAAAGTCGGCAATAGTATTTAGTAGATATTATTACAATAACTGATCCGACTATTCACTAGGTAATTCTAAAAATAGAAAGTCTTTTACGTATTGGAAATTATCTAACCTTTTAAAGACCCCCGTATCGAAAGTATTAAATCATACGATAAAAGACTACTCTCTTACAAACAAGATAAAATTACAGTGCGTTTCCTCCAATTATTTAATTAATTAATTACCTTATCTGCCAAACGTTACAAGTACTATGAAGTGGCTTACTACTTACAGTAAAAACACATTTTAACACTTTCCACTGATAAAACAAGCTTGTAGTTTGTTACACAACGCCAATCGATTTACGGCTACCAGTCAATTTTCGAGCGTGACATTTTAATTTGTTGGTAATATAGAATTCATCCTTATTGGTATGTCATGAAAATTAAGGCAGGGACATAATAAAATTGTTCTGATGCGATACCACGTTACGCTATCCTATATAATGCACCATACGTATTGTGTACTATACAGGATGTCCCAGAATCGGTGGGCAATCTGTGAGATATAAATAGAACAAGCAAAAATAATGTTAGTTTGTTATGTATTTTTCTCCTAAACTGCTCATTAACTTAGATCTCTGTTGTTGAAATAGGGATCTGAAAAACAAATGTTCCAAATAATTTCGGTATCGTTTGACTTAACTTCATGTTTGGGTGATTGATGTAATAGCTTAAGTTACTTACGAAAATGTTAAGTGGTCAAAGATAGCGGGAGTAGGGGTTTGCAAGACCGAGACCGAGACTGAATCAGTCTCGGTCTCGAAAAATATTTACGGTCTCGGTCTCGATGCTTCAAGATCGAGACCGAGACCTACTTAGTCTCGGTATCGGTCTCGAAAGTCTCGGTGGTCTCGAAAACAAAATTTTAAAAATAATAATTGTTCGCCAAACCCAATGTTTGAACATTTCAATAAAGTAGAAAAAATGTAGGTATATTTATATAAAAAATTATTCCAAAAATCTATAATTTGAAATGATTTTGCCAACAGATCATCAGACAATCAGTAAATGAAGATATATGGACAATAGTAGGTGTATCAAAATAAATATCACATATCCCTTGTTCTTTGGACATCAACAGAAAGGCCACACATCTCTAGAGTTACTTAAACAACATCCACACAACAATAATTATTTGATATTTCGAAAGATATACAAATGGAATCAGATATATTAAACACAAAATAAGGACACACTGTATAATGCTGCCGAACTCATGCAACTTGTTGGGCATTCTAGGGACAGACATTATAATTCAATAGGTAGAAAACGATCGATGGCCAAGTAAAGCACCCTTAGGTATTCTGTAAACTTTGCTATTTTGAACCAAACTTTTATTACTTTTTTAACCAGGACCGTTTTTAGGGGTCTACACGTTGTGCTTGCACAAAGGCGGCTATGGTTTATATTACTACTTGTGAATCAACTATTTTTGTTCTTTGGTAAATTAACTATAAATTTTAAAAGTGGAGTGGATTTTAAAAGTAAATTTATTTATTAAAAAAATATCTACTTGTTCAATTTTTCGCCTGAAAGATCAATCTATAACTTTTTTTGAGAAAATGTACAGGGATAAATATTATATTGTGCCTGCTGAATCACCAATAATATGAAGTTCCTCAAGCGATGATAACTATGACATCGATTATACATCACTATTTGAAAAAAAAGTCATTCCGAAAATTGGAGAAAAGAAATAGTAGAATATTTGCAATTAAAGCGCGCTCCAAAGGGTACAGATATTTTAGAATGGTGAAAAGCACACGACAACAATTTCCAAATTTAGCCAAAATGGCAAAAGATCTTTTGTCTATACAGGCGACCTCTGTAGCAGTAGAGCGTTTATTTTCACAAGCAGGGTTAATTAATACAAAACTAAGAAGCATGTTAAATGAAACTTCAATCAAATGTTTATTATGTATTCATTCATGGTATAAAAGTAACTTGAAAAATGAAATTATAAAATATTGGTTTAAATTTTCTGTAATATTTTTAAGTTTATTATATCAGTTGAAATAAAATCTAAAAATATGCTTATAATGTATGTTTAGAAATTTAAATTTTTACTTTGTTAGAACATTTCGTTGTTTTTTAAGCGCAATAGTTGAATTAGCTTTATTGATCATCTATTTTCCTAAGCCAAATTCTACTTTGTGTTTTGTTTGTTGAAAATCTTGTCCGTATGTATTATTTTTATTATACACATATAATTTTTTTTTATATCGTCCATTATTTTCAGATACATACAAAATCAATACAAAAATATTGTTCTATAAAACACGTACCTTCTTTAATTAGCAAGCCATCGAAGCGATTAAAGAAGAAAATGTTAAGAAAAATTTTCACTGATTTTTTTAACAATTTTTTGTTTATTTTAAGTCAGAAAATTTTTAAACAACAATCACCACAATTACTTCGTCTGTTGGAGACTTTACCGTATCTATACTATATAAGAATATGATATTGCCATGTTTTTAGTTGTTACAGTCTATTACTTTCAATAATTAAACATAAAAACCGATTATAAATTTATAAAGATCACATATCAAAATCCTATATAGTATAGTTGTCATAAAGTGTCTCTTTTTGAGAACAGGGTAGCAATTTACGGTTTTCGACATGTGAAGTGGAATTTCACTACTAGAATTTTTAAATTTGTGAAATTCTCTTTTTATGGTTATTTATATCGTTTTTTAAATGACTATTTCACTAGTATGATTGTTATAAGAACATATACAATGCTAGTATAATATTACTAACTGATTATAGAAAAATTATTATTCGCATCAATTAATTTGCCCCCAACATATATTTTTTGAATTATTTTGTCAAAACAAATAATTTACGAACATTAGTTATTTTGCTACTTCACTTTGAGATCTCTTTTCGAGACCGAGACTAGTCTCGCAAACCCCTAAGCGGGGGGTCGAGAAGGAACTACTTTAAAATTTCTTTACTACACAATTTTTATCTACGTAAAAGTAATTTCGTTAAACTCATCTTTATTTGTCGCTCAGACACTTTTAAAGGTAAAAGTTCCACCTTGTCAATTTCCAAAAATTGGGTCGTTTTGCAAGAGAAAGGGTCATTATAAAACACTGCATTTACAAAATTGAATTTATTTACCTGAAAATTTGCATTGTCGGTAAAGTCATCTGATCGACATTGAATACTGACAGATTTTGACAAAAATAGCACTTATCAGTAAAGACATAAGGTTCACATACGACATAATAATGCAAAATTTATACAAAATTATTGTTCCAAACATGTATGCATTTTATGTTACATATTTGAAAAACCTACAGGTTGGTTCTACATGGGCACCTCCAAGTCTGATACATTATCTTGCTCGCCGAACTATGCACTGCGTTATTCTTAACCCTAGGGTTATTTCTTATTTGTTCGCAATGGAGGTTAATTGGAGCCATCGTAGTATAGTCCGACACACGATAATTGGTCATAACTAACTAATAAATCATTCCGGTCTAGGTTGGTAGTAGAAAGATTGAAAGAATATTTATATATGTACGTACAAAAATTTATTGCGTATTGCTGACTTTGACATAAATTATTGATATGCGGAAAAGTAATAAGCGGTACCATATAATTTGTATTATTTTGTTCCAAACAAAAAAGGTTATTCCGATATCTTAAAAACTAAAGAAAATAAAGAGTGGAAATATATGAGTAAAATGGATCATCTCAATCAATGATTTAATAACTAATCTCAATGGTCTGCATCTGTACTATCACTCTCATCCACTGATATAATTAAAGGTTTTACGTTTTCCCAATATTTTTTATAATTATTTTCGACTTTAAGTACATGATTAAGGCCATGCTCTCCAACTGCTCCCTGGTATTAATTCACATTCAGTTTAATTACTTCAATTACATTAACGGAAATTTTTGGGTTTACATTACTGCGTCTAACTTTGACCATATCATTTCTATAGGATTCAAATCGCAGTGGTAGGGGGCAATCTAAGTGGTATGTTACCAGATGCTTTTATAGCCTCATCTACGCAATATGTTTTATCCTCGGTTTTATCAAACGATTTTATTTTTAGTAGCTCAACTAGTTGCTTTGTTGTATAATTTTCTCCAGATAGAGGTCATGCTGACTAAGAAACTCTTGCAGCACCTCTTTTTTGCTGCTTATGGTTGGTACTTTTTCAGCTAAGGTGCAGTGGCGGCTATTCAGTTGAAGTAGGTGAAGTGCTACTTCACCAGGAAAAATAAAAAGCAAACATTTAACTATATTTATTATATATCTCTTAAAATTTTACTTTTTACATTAATTTATTCACCTAATTGGTAAAAAATAAACCGTACATCTCGAATAAATATTTTACTTGACCGTTGGCGGCATGTCTTTTTAAAACTTTCAATCGAACTTTATTATAACAACTATAACAGTGGGCGCCTTTGACTTTGCTGGGGGTGCTATGTTTGGTTTACGATTTTCCAACTATGTTGCCAAGACAACGCCTACGCGATGACGTCGACCGCATGGAAGAATAATGTTAACCAGCGCCATACAACGCTCTCAGTGAATTGCAGGCGCAGTACACTACACCCACGTGTCGTTCAGTTCGCGGTGGTTGTCCTCTTAAAGGCATCTGACGCTTTTAGAAGTACTACAGACAAATATTTGAAGGTTACTGACGTTTCTTGATTTTACTGGATATAAATATTAGTGAATGCGGTTTAAAGCTTTGCATTAGTATGTCAGTTATTATTGACGGATGTGCTATAGTCAAAGGCACCGTAAGGAGTCGCAAAAGACGTCACCGTATGAATACAATTAAAGAAAACAGAGAATACAAAAATATTTTAAAAATAATCCACCGGCCAACAGCTTCCAAGTATTTAAAACAAATGTGTTGGGTATTGGAATACATTCCAAAACTGAATTGTATGGAGCAGCGATCTGTTAATATTTTTATTTTTCCTATTTTTAGTGAATGTTCCGAGGAATGTTCCTTCACATATTTTGAACATTTATAATACATAAATATTACTAATAAAATATAAGAATGGGTACTATTTGTAATAATTTAATTTTTCAAATTAATTTTTTTTACATTTTTAGAAAAAGAAAAATGTTACCCCACACTGATATTGTTATAGCGTAAAAACAGTTTTTAAGTAGTTTATCGATTGAACCGTTTTACGCTTCATGCTGCAGATAAAATGTTTAAACATTTTTTTAGCTTCTATTCAAATAACAGTAATTTGAGTATTTAAACAAAATAATAAGTTTTTATTTGGAGAACTACCTATTTAATGTGATTGATCGAACGAATTAGAGTGATTGTTTTATTAGATACATCTAAGAAACAAAAACAATGTATATAAATTTTAACTTGATGTACTCGTAAAATAATTCTATTGCAGCACATCGGTAAATGGCATTTTATTTGTTGCTTATTTATCTCTTCAATTCCATAGTCGGATTCACAGTTTACAACCCACGGTCTAAACATTTTAAAAATTACTACACTGAAAGGTTGTTGGTCTAAAAATAAATAACACCACCGAACCCCGCTAATGCCACAGTTCAAATGATTTAATAATAAAAATAAAACCAGACCTTAATTGCTTTATTGGGGGTAAAATACCACCTGATCATTATGAGCCGGCAACTTCATGACTATTTATCGTGTGTCGGACTATAGGAATCGGGTTAGGATACCCAATTCTTTTAAATGGTCAAAAATAAAGGGAGTTAAAGTCAGGAACCGGGGTGTCCAATGAATAGGTCCACCACGGTCTATCCAAACTGTGTTCAGATGTTATCTAGCCACGAGGCTAAAATGGGCTGGAGCACTATCGTGCAGAAAATACATGTTACGACGAATATGAAGACGTACGTTCTGTAATAATTGATGTAACTGTTCCCGTAAAAATTTTAAATACAACGGTCCATTTAATCTTTGTAGTAATATGAATAGACCTATTAAATTGTTTCCAATTATACCTGTTCTTCCGAGACCTGTCCATACGTTAACAATAAATTTCTGCTGATAGCGCCCCACAATTGTCGCATGCGGGTTCTCATCACTTCAGATATGCAGGTTATGGGAGTTTATTATTCCTCTTCGAGTAAATCCTGCTTCATCTGGGTTTAAAATAAAATTAATAAAACGATGGTTACTACGGTGTTACTGAAGAAACAATGTGCAAATTGCAGCCTGGCAGGGAAGTCATTTGGTATAAGAGCTTGCACTTTTTGAAGGTGAAAGGGATGGAGCAGTTGTTCTCTGTACAGTTGACTGTGTAGTATCGTACTGGGCTGCGAGATTTCTAAGGCTAACGGACGGATTCTCTTCTACAGCATGTAAAAGATTTTTCTCCAGGTCAACAGTACGAGCAGTTCTTTGATTGCCGCAGTTTTAACAAACATACTGCATACAAAACTTCACGGATCTCAAAGCCGTAAGCATCGTGGCTAACAAATGCAGTTAAACAAATTATGAAGGATCGCGATAAAGCATATATAATATAAGCAGTCAAAAAACATTCTCGATAAGACGTGAAAAAGCAGCATTTATTTCTTATCAGCAACAAAGTCGTGATTGCAAAAATCTCTGGCGAACTGTGAAAGATATGGGCATCAAAGAAAATCTTAACACGTCTATTTCAGAACACCTGAACAAGCTAAATGACATCAATACATATTTTTCAACCGTATTTAGCCCCCGAAATAGTTGTCAACAAGTCACAAATGAGTTCCGAACAAAAAAATATAGTAATGATATTTGCTTTCAGCTAAGGTTGGCAACATTCGATGAGGTTAAAAGATGCATCTACTCTCTGCAATCAAATGCCACGGGAACTGATGCAATAAATGCCAAAATGTTGAAGCTTTGCTGCAATACTGTATATAAACATATCACACATATTATCAACTGCTGCTTGGAAACGGGGTACTTTCCTGACTCATGGAAAACAGCTCTTGTTCGTCTCCTGCCGAAGAAAACCTCTCTGAAACATTTTCAGATCTACGACCTATAAGCATTCTCCCCACCCTCTCAAGAAAATAATATATGTTCAACTTAATGATTTTGCCACCAAAAACAACATAATTTCTGCTCTGCAGTCAGGGTTTAGAGAGGATCATAGTACAGCTACGGTTTTGATCAGCGTTTGTGATAACATAATAACATCGTTGGATAAGCGAGACGGTGCAAGTGCCTTGATTCTAGTGGACTTTTCGAAAGCTTTCGACACGATTGATCACGCCCTTCTGTGTGCAATATTGAAGTATTGTAGTTTCGATGAGGTGTCGCAAAGCTTTTTCTATCACTTTTTATCTGAACCAAGACAGAAAGTAATTTTAGGGGTGACGTATCCGAGCGAGTAGAAGTAACATCAGGAGTACCTCAATGAGCAATATTGTCGCCTATTTTTTTCTTTATTTCCACAGCTGACCTGTTTAAAAATATTAAATATTCTAGTGTGCAAAGTTATGCTGACGACACCCAATTGTTCCTTCCTTTCTCGCTACAATCTGTTTACACTGCCGAAAATCACCTAAATCAGGACTTAGCGTCTGTTACACAATACGCGGAAAGGAATAATTTAAAACTGAACGCAACAAAAAGTGTAGCAATGGTGTTTTGTCGTAAAAATAAAAAAGATCTAGTCGAAAATGGCTTAAGAATAAAAATCAATGACCAACCTCTAGAAGTTGTTTCTTGTGCACGTAACTTGGGTCTTCCACTCGGCAGAGAATTGCGCTTTAAAGAACATGTTAGCACGTTGCTAAAGCGATGCTATGCAGCTCTAAAGCTTCTCTACAATAATTACAATATTTTAAACTTCAGACTAAGAAAAAAATTATGTGAAAGCCTAGTGCTTTCCAAAATGACATATTGCAATACTGTATATTTCCCCTGTCTGGACTTCATAACAAAACAACGATTACAAAAAATTATCAACACCAGCTGCAGGTTCGTTTTTAGGATGCGTAAATTTGATCACATTTCGCATAAAATTAAAGAATTGAAATGGATGAATGTGGATACAGTCTATAGGTACCATTTTTCTGTGTCTGTACATAAATTAATAGTCACTAAAACCCCCTCGTATCTACACGACAAAAATAAGCTTCTGTTATCAAACTCATAATGTAAATATAAGAAACCCAAACCAACTTTCATTTCCTAAATTTCGTACAACTTTGTTCAAAAGATCATTTTCTTATAATGCACCGTCAATCTATAACCCCCTTAATATGGAATTGACACTTTGCAATCTTAACACATTTCGTCGAAAACTTAAAGATATGCTTACTTCCTAGAAAGTGTACTTTTATTTCTAAATTCCTTTCTACCATGGACTATTCATTCTCCCGCATTATCTATTTTTTTATTCACTCATTTACTTACTGTAGAAACTACGGTCCCAGGACCTAAAATTCGAATGCCCCTTGTTTTGTATTAGTGTGAAGGGTGCCTATGCATAATTTTTTTATATGAAAAATATAGAAATTATTATATTAGCATTAGTTAGTGTTAAATTGCATGTAAGTCGTTTTGTAAATAGCACTTATCCTCTTATTGTATTATATATTACTCTTATTGTATTGTATCTTTCATAAAAAAAAACTCTCGAGGTTAAGTGGAGTAGCTATATAGCTAGACTTCGCCTCCTATCGTCTTATAAACATTTTGTATTTTGTGATTTTAAAATCAATAAAAGCCATTTATTATTATTATTATTTAATCTTGTTGGGTATAAAAGTAACTAAAACACACTCTGGCTTCGATCGTTCAAATTACTTAATTGAGCAAAAATTCTTACCAGTTTCTATTAACCGTCAATCTACGCGTTCGGAAGTCTTTCTATCTGGAATTCGGCGATTGGGAAATCGATGACCATAGCATTTGAGGAAGCGAGTGCATACATCAAATGCATGTTCGCTAAATGGGTATTCCATTATAGCAGATAATTGATTTGAAATGTTATTAGTCAATGATAATAACTAGATGTTAGTATTAAAACGTCAATCGATTAAAACATCACGGATCAGACTTTACGGACAACGCAAATTTTCGGGTATATCAATTTAACTACCAGGGATGAAGAATAATAACCCAAATCTCTTGTTAAGAGTGACGCAGTCCACGGTTCGGCGGGCAAGAGAATGTATTAGACTTGGAGGTGTCCATGTAGAACCAACCTATAGGTTATTCAACTAAATAACCTAAAATGCGTACATGTTTGGAACAATAATTTTATATAATTTTTGTATAATAATCACGTTATGTCTTTTCTGATAAGTGCATTTTTGTCAAAATTTGTTACTATTTAATGTCAATCAGAAGTCACCGGACTTTTTTCAAATTTTTCAGATAAATCAATTTAACTTAGTAAATGCAGTGTTTCATAAGTGATGGTTTTTCTCGAAAACGAGACAAAAAAAAAGATGTTTTTAATGAAATATTTTCACGCAGATAAAAATTGTGTAGAAAAGAAATTTAAAAGTAATTCCTTCTGCTACCTTTAAGTCTTAACATTTTCTTAAGTAACTTAAGCTATTACACCAATCACCCAGATACGAAGGTGGTGTGTTACGTCAAACGATACCAAAATTATTTGGAAAACTTGTTTTCCACATTCCTATTTTAAGAACGAATATTACAGTTGGTGAGCAGTTTAGAGGAAAATTTTATATGACAAACTAACATTATTTTTGCTTGTTCTATTTATATCTCAGATATTGCCTACCTCTTCTGGGACACCCTGTATAATACAATTGATGACTAAAAATAATGTACGTAATTTTTTGCCTTATTTTAGGACTGACTGCTGAACATGTGTAGGCAAGTTTGTATTTTTTTTTGTTTTTTCATGAACCTCATACATTTCTACAGATAAAGCATAAATTTTATACACACTATACTGAAAGCAATGTCTATGAAATGGCTATAATACATTTTCAAAAATCTATTTGATGTTACTTTTTTCCGCGACCCCTTTTACCCTCCGAAATTTTTACTGCAACGTCACTGGCTGTTTTTATTTAGAAAAACCTTTTTCGTTTTCTAACTTCTTGGTTTCTTACTTTAATCCGATATTTTGACCCTTTTAAACGTTAGTTAGCAACATGCCAAGGCTCTACACATTTACAATGTTATGTTATTTTTTTCTGTTTTTATTTGGATACTTATAAATATATAATTTATGAGTTTCAGAATTAAGTCCAAAAATGTTTATTAACATGACTGATTAAAGGTCACATAGGGATGAAATGGTAACATTTAGGTAAAAATGAATTACGGTGAAACAAGTGAATTTAATAAAAACCAAGTTTTAAGGCCCAGAAGTTTCGAAGTTTTAGGATTATAAGATTCATGAGAAAAAAGATAAAAATATCAATGTTGATTCGATTTATTTGACATGTAAATAATAGCTTTTACAATTAACATTTAAAATGATTACACTGGTAAACCTTAAACTAAATGAACTCTCAAGATAATATTTCGGATTCATTGCCAAATAATAATTTTGTTATCGCAGATGGCGATTTTGCGTGGAATTGATAAAAAAAGTTGGATAACTCGTAATATGCGAAAATCGGTTCTCAGAATGGTTTCTGAAAAGCGAAAAACTCTTATCAGTTTGATGAATCGATAAAATATGGTCTTTCACATCAGTGTTTACTCAAGTTTGAAATAAAAAATTTCCAGTATTGTGCCTTGTTGCTCCCCCTTAAATTTAATATGGTGGTTTTAATGTCATTTAAGTGTCTGGGATGGGAGAGTCGGGTATATAAGTTGGCGATGTTAACATATAATAATATTTTTAAGACATCGGCAAGTTTTTTCTAGGCGCATTTATTCCTTTTAGAATATATAAATATGTAATAGCCAGAAATACATAACAAGAAAAAAAGGAAACAGTTGTTAAAAAAAATAACAATTCTACGCTAATGCCAAATTAATTATCTTAAACGGCAGTAGGCTAAGATGACGAATAATCGCTGCAATACTCGTGCCACCATCTTGAACACTTCGAACACTGGATCCAATCTTCCACGGGTGGATTTTGAAAAAGTTCCTCACAAGCTAGGCATGTTGTTTTTTCGTATCTCGCCCTTTTAGTAAGGCCACATTTCCTTGTTTTTAGTTCCTTTGCCCTTATCCCTTTTTGCTTTTTCAACCTTTTAGCCTCTTCATTCCGATTTTCAATTTCTACTTTTTGCTGTAGTTCCTTCTTTACTGAAGTACTAGTAATTATACTCCCAACTACTTTCTTTAATTTCTTGTTTTTCATATTTTCGAAACCGCCGAATTTTCCACTGCTTTCTTTTCTTTGTTATTATTGGACAGCGATGTTGAATACCTGTATGTTTGACTGCACTGGAAACTTTTCTTTTGACTTTTTGCACATCTCCTCCTATTGTGTTGGCGTTATTATTATCACGTGTTGTGAAGTTAGAAGACTGTTCAATTAGAAAAGAAGAAGAAACAGAAGCATTCTTCACACTTCGACAAAACGGGTCAATGGTGAATTTTCAGAAGAATCACTCACTGTTTCTAAAGTTAATGTTATCATATCATATACATCTTTTTGTGGACTTAAATTATTATCTTCCTGATGTTTCAGCTTAGGCGTAATCTTCATCACCAAAAATTTTAAGAGGATCATATGGCACATTTTCGCATCTTCTAAATCCGTTCACAGCATTCCCAACTGTTGCAGACTTAAGACATGCTTTAGTGAAATCTGGGCAAATGTTTTTATAAGTTAATAGTTGACCACAGTTATTGACAACGAATAAATCGCACTCTTGTGAATAAAATGTTTTTAGGAGTCCAAGAAAACGACATATCTAAAGGCTGCAATCCATGAAGAGTTGGGGGATGGAAATCCGACCAAAACAATTCGTTTTTCACACTACTACATGCAAAAAACCATTTCAATAATGTAAGTGTATCAAGCACATCACGAATTTACCCAAGATTTGTAAAAGTATTTCGCGGATTGACCAAACATCCGTGAAAATTCATTATGCATCCAAATTTTACTAAAATGTTGGTGTATGTTTCATGAGTTGTTGAAATTTTATCCGACGTGGCGGACGTAACGCTGATCAAAAGCGAGATAAAAATAAAAGAAGAAGAAATTTTAACATCCAACCTCACATTTACACTATTATTACATTTATTTATTTCATCAAAAATGGATCTATATACATTCTACCAAAAGGTGTAGATCAGGGGTGCTCAAACTTGAACTGCTGGCGATCTACCTCAATATTTTTAGACTACTTACGATCGACTCTGAGAGGCTGCAAGTATGTGTGATGCAGGGTTGACGTACATACACGATACATAGAGCCTACCTATTTAGGTAGGGTGTACCGTAGCATATATAGATATTAGCTTTCCGCACAATATACATTATTTTAGTCAAGGTTTGGGTTAGGTTTAGTTAGGTTCTTCTCTACAATATCAATGAAAAAACTCATAGTTATTCAAAATTGCGAGTTTATTGGTTGTTACAAAACAAAAGAGTTACATATGGTGTTAAACTTAATTAAGGAGTGACTTTGGATGTTGAAGCGTGGCACTGCATGTCCTCAGCATACTTTTCATAAGATGGTACGTCACCACTGAGTGCTAATCGCAAGCATGATGACATATGATCGTCAGTTAGTCGATTGCGATATTTTGACTTAATTATCTTCATTTCAGAAAATACAGACTCGCACAAGTAAGTTGACCCAAACATTGCTGTCAGTTGAAGGGCGATTTGCCTTAGATTCGGACAGAAATTTGTATCAGATGCTGTAGCTTCGAGATGTATATCTGATATAATCTGCACCAACTCATTTTCAACATAACATGAGTTCATATTAAACTGACTTGCTATTTCAGTAGCTAATTCCTCAATGTTTTTACATGAAAAAGGACAACTCATAAATGATGCTACATTTGCCAATTTACTACAATCATAAAAACGCATTTCGAATTGTCCCAAAATATTTGATAATTCAGCCTCATACGTATCATAAATCAACTGAGAAATCCTTGCTTTCAAAGTAGGAAAATGTTTCAGATCCTTTCTTTTCAGTTGATCTATCATAAGTTGCAATTTACTTTTGAATGTATTTAGTGCGCTAATCATCTCAATAACAGTTTTTCCTTTACCTTGAAGCTCCAAGTTAATGGTGTTTAAGTGCAAGAGTGTCATCACCTCTTTCTTCTAGAAAAGCTGTTATTTCCGGCAATAATTCTTGAAACCTTTCTAGGAATTTTCCGCGACTCAACCACCTGACGTCCGTGTGAAGAACTAAATCAGTGTGTTCAGCTGACTCCCTATCTTCCAACTGCAACTTAAAGAGCCGCCGTTGCAAGCTAAGTGCACGGATGGAATTCACAATTTTTGTTGCAATGCCCATAATTTCCTGCGTGTTTAAAAATTTTGAACACAAAACTTGTTGATGTATAATGCAATGGATTGAAAAAAAATGAAGGGAAATCTTCATTAGCTCGACACATGCCACAAAACCGTTTTTGTTTCCAGTCATTGCTGGTGCTCCATCGGTTGTAATGCACACTAATTTATATATTGGTAGCTTGTAGTTTTTTACAAAATTGAAGAAAACGTCATATATATCTTCGCCACGGGTCTTCCCCTTCAGAGGAATGATTGTCAAAAACTCTTCCTTAGCCAACATGTCATTGAATACCATCCGAATAAAAATACACAGCTGGGCAGTGTCTGTCATATCGGTAGATTCGTCGAACTGTAAAGAAAAGTATGTACATTCCATGATATCATTTTTTAGTTTATCTGCCATGTCCTGACTCATGACTTCAATACGCCTTGTGACAGTCGGACGAGATACCTGAAGTTCTCTAATAGCAGACATGATTTCTGTTTTATTTTTAAAATCTCCAAATAAAGTCTCACCCGCTTCAATAAATGCTTCCTTCACAACCGATCCATCTTCGAATGGTTTCTTGAGTTTCGCCAATATATGAGATATTTTAAATGACGCGATCGTAGCAGCTTTTGATTGTTTGGCTGGTCTTGTGAACATAGTTTGTTCCTTTTTCAAACAAGATATCAAATCACGTACTTTTCGTTTTCTTAATTCACTCTGTGGCGGAAATCTTTTTCATAGTTTTTATGAACCGTTTTATGATGCCTCTCTAAGTTACCACGCTTATGTATTGCAACTGACGCACGACTAATAAGACAAATGCACTTATCCTTTACCATACAAACAAAAATTCTTCCTCCCAATCGTTATTAAAATGATATGTTTTAGATTTCTTCGCTGCACTCATTTTGTACTATTTAATAATAAACTTTGTATCGACATAGTATTGCCATCAAGTTGCAATTCAGAATGACTCCAATTCCTGCAGGCGCAACATTTATATCGGCGTGAACGAAAGTCTCGAATGTTCTCGTCAAACACGCCGCCCGAAATTTCTAGAAAAGCGGCAAGAATAAAAAACGCGGCTTTTCTTTGACAAGTACCGCGCGTTTCTTTGAAAAAGCCGCCTTTTGCCGTTAGCAGTGTTATTTTATTACGTAATAAATTTTTGTAGTTTAGTTAAGTACCTACTTATTAAAAAAATTTTTCTTCTCGAAATCTACTCAAAAAGCACTGGCGATCGACTAATCGATCGGGATCGATCGTTTGAAGACCCCTGGTGTAGATCATCAGAAAAACAAAAATGTCTTAAGAAATCTGTGTTGTTAATAGGCCTTTTCATTACCTAAAAACAAGACTCTGAGCGTCGACTTTCATCCCCTTCTCTAAGCTCTTAATGTTTCTCATATTTGTAGGAGTGATATTTGTACTTTTTTAAGGTGCAAAATACAGTTGATAAGCTTCTTGTACTAACTCTTTATCTTCTTCTACCTGAAGTAATACCTCCAAATTTTTTTCCTCGTGCCTATTGTTGTTTCTTCGTTCATTATAAGTGCATTTGTCAATTAGAGTTCCTTTGGTTTCAAATGTTTCCATTATTCTTTGAATTGTACATTTTGCCAAGATTTTTCTATCAACGTGAGCAACATATCGGATAGAGCTCTCACGCTGTTTCCGACAAAATAGCACTTAATAATGCTTATTTTTTCTTGGGTTGAATAATAATTCGTTATTAAAATTGGCGGAAAACTGTTGAATAATGTATACAAACTTTTCATTGCTAGTTAACAGCACTTACAGGTATTTTCGTATTCAGATCCGCATTCATTATTTTATGTAAATATTTATATTTTGCGATTAGATTCTTCTTAAAAAGTCTTAAACGGTTTGTCGGTATTTGCCCAAATTAGGCACGTGCCTTTATCTTATCAATCTGTACAAAAAATACAAATACAAATTGTAATAGGTGAGCCAATATTTCATCATCTTAAAATTTGCATTTGATTTCCTATGTCACGCTAAGTGATGCATCACCTGGTATATATGTGTTGATTCTTAAAATATAGTTTACTCTTTAGAAGTAAAGGAAAATATTAAACTCCCATTTTTAGATATTCTGCTTACAAAATCGCATAACGGGCACATCGAAAACACATCGTTTATAGAAAACTAACTTCAAAATCAAGGCATACCGACAGATATTTAAATGCAAGGTTAAAACATCATCCAGGCAGCACAAATTCAAGCTATGGCCAATACTCGTACGTCTAGATGCGAGACAAATAATAATATAATATATGGTGCTTAAAATAGAATTAATACACAAATCGTACCATAGTGTAGAAGAGCATAAACTAACAGAAATAAACAAACTACTTTGGCCTTATTTCTGCATCAACATGCCATAAAATAAATGACAACGAGTGTAAGGAGACTGCCAATTAGACAAATTAGACCAGAATAATCTGGGAAAGCTTAAAAATTCAGAAATAAGGCGATTTAAATAAAAGAGGCTACTAACTAAAAACTCAGAAAATGAAGCGGAAAGTCCAACAACAGCAAGTCACACAGATTTAAGTCTCTAATCGGACGCAAAAGACAATGATTCAAAAATGCCAAATACGATTTTGCCGAATCGTTAGCAAAACCGTTCTTTTTAACCGGCTTCAAAAAAGGAGGAGATTATCAATTCGATCCTATATGTATATTTTTTTATGTATGTAGGTACATTGATTACTCCATAATGGTTTGACCAATTTGGATAAAAGAGTGGTCCCATAGCAAGCATATTGAAAAAATGTAAAAAATGGCGGAATCACGCCATTTTGAACTGTTAACTCGATGTTACATTGATCAATATATGTATTCCCTAATGCGGTCACCATCCTATCAGGAAGAAAACCTATGTATGTTACTAATCGTATATCGGATAAGAAATGTTATTATATAATGACGTTACATAATATGCAATGGGTCCAACTAAAAAGAATTGAGAATTCTAGCCATGCCAGATTTTCACAACAGAACGTAAAATCTCACTAAACAAATGTTTTACTCGAGCCACTCGATATGGTAAATAATGTTTTAATTGCCCATCAAACACCTGAAAAAAGGTCACGTGACCCAAAGTGATCAATAATGTTAGGTTAAGGTAAACGAATTATCTTCTTTCTTTGAAATTTTCGCATCAGCTGTAGGTCAGATCTAGCTTTAAATAAAGTGACAAGACCAGAATTTATGTTTACGGTTTTACACAAATACAGTTGAATTTATACTGAATTATGAATTTTTTTAGGTATGTGAATAAAAACTTAATAGATTTTTGGGCAGCGTAATAGCATAAAAGAATTATTCAATTGGTCAATTCAACAGATCTATTACGAACGAAATAGCATTGACAACACTGGCGCTTACACGATACCACAGACATTGCATAATATATTATCCACATTCCCTCGTAAATTGGTCTTTCCACCGATACCACAAGAATAAGTAATAATCTTATTCTTGTGCCGATACTATGTCAAGCAGACGCGGCCCGTCTAATAGCAACTCGCAGCAAATACATGTGATATGCGTTGTGACCTTGAAACGACAAAAAACGATAAACTTTATATCAAATGCCGAGCTGCAAAGAATTTACCGATAGTGTTTCGTATTATATGCGCATGTCATATCTGCGTGCTACTGGGTTCCAAAGATATGTCGCAGAAATACGTGTTATAATAATTTATTGTCTTAACGAACTTCAAAAAACGAATACTAGTTCTGCAGAAATCAGTAGGTGTTAAAAATATTTATAGAAAATTTAAGCGTTATTAGGAATCAGAAAATACATGATATAATGGGGTAGGCAAAGGAGATGAAGGTTTTTGAGACAAAAAGAAGACTATCTAAGATTAGTTCTTTAGCTACATCGCCAAAATGACGAGACCAAGAAAGGTCGAAAGCAAGGAAATGGGGATTACAACTACCAGAAGGATAGCAGACCCTTCTGACGGATGCAAAGGCGTTGACCAACAAACTTCGTTGGATTCGCTAGCACCAAGTGCATTCGCGTTTGAAACTGCATTCGTACTATAAAACACCTAAAGCTACTCTTTGTTCGTATAATACTGTTTAGTTTTGTTGCCTGTTTCGACTTCTGTTGGTCATCATCAGTTAGGGAAAGTTCCATGAGACAGCTGAAATTTTATTGCATTAAACAAACATTACAAAAATACAAATTTGGAAAACACATACCCAAAGTTTAAACCCTCAAGTGTATGTTCCATGTACTGCGAAAGACATTAGCAGATTCTCGGCCCACCAACAGCCTTATGAATTACTCATCTTGTTCAGTACTACTCAATTTCTTAGTTGATAATAATCTTATGGAAGTTTTTCAAGAAACAATTAAATTGTTAAAAATACTTGTCAATAGTAACAACATAGCCGACGACAACTATAGAAGTGTAGAGAAATGTCCCTACTCTGAAATGGATGAAGATATTTCTAAGGAGTAGGAACCTTGTGGCAAAATAAGCTCAATGCCTTGGTATGTTTATCAGTTGAACAGAAACTTATTCGATCTATTTCGAATCTGGATGAGAGTGGCTGACAAGTTTGCCGCAAAGAAAAGTAAACGCACTGATTTGGTTTTTAAAACAATTTAAGAAAAATTCGTTTATCACAAATTTTATTATGTGGCTTGCAGATATCAACAACAGTGTTTTTTAAATTTCATATTTACATGGTTTGAATATGCATATTAAATTATACAGTGTATCCAAAATTGGCAGAAAATGTATTAGGATCTTGGAAACCATAAGAGATAGAAATATGATCAAATGATGAAAGTTGTAGGCTGTTCAATTGTAGATTCATTGCCGGCTTGACGACGGCTCTATCTTTTTTCGTTTTTGAGATATTTTGAAAAAAAACTAAACGTCTGCACTTTCGAAGAAGTGTTGTATTTTGTTTATTTCATAATATTTTGAAAATCTGCAAAAACATTATTTAGACAACTTTTTAAGGGCAATGCGTCCCTGTATTTAGATTTTGATTTCGACGTTTCGGTTTTGAGACCATCATCAACTTTTTTTTCTTATGAACTTTTTTTTTCTTATATTGTAGGACACCTATTGAAAAAAATTGTTTTAATGTCAAAAAACGAAAAAATTCGTTTTTTGTTCCAGTTGGCCCAGAGGCCCTTAGCTTTAAAAAAAATTCTCAATCTGGTGCCGCGATGAAGAGTGTTCCGATTAATATTTGATACCACATCCCGCACACGTTGTTCCAATTATTTGTACGTTTTCAGGGAGATTGAATTCATATGTCCCATTTTTAACACATCGCTACAAATAAAAGTCTAGTGGGGTGAGGTCTGGAGACCTAGCAGGCCACCGCATAGGACATCTATGAGATATAACTTTCAACAAAAGTTTCTGATAGAAAGTTTTACACCTCCCTAAAACTGTGAGCGAGACATCCATCTTATGGAAATCATAAATTGTTAAACTCATGTGGTGGAACAACTTCTCCAACTGCCGGAACTATTTCTGTTTGCAACATTGCAAGATATCTTTGCCCATTTAGAGTCTGCTCGTAAATAAAAGGCCCTATTAATCGATTTGCTACAAAAATAACACAAGATGGTTTAATAAAAAATCATGCTAAAATAAATAGGTATTGGTCTTTAACCATAAATTCCACATCACACGTTAAAACTAATTTGCAGCATTCGTTGTTCCCGTAATTGAGGATTTTCTACCACCCAGTAACGGTGGTTGTATCTGTTAAACACGCCACAATTGGTAAAATGCGTTTCGTCTGACCACAAAACATTTTTGAAAAAAAAAAAAGGTTTTCTTGGCATTTGTTCTGATGATCACCTTGATTTACCCCTTGTACAAGGGTGGGTTTGTAAGGACGGTAACGGGCTGCTTTCAAGTCACATATGTTTGACTTCGGAATGTTAATCTCCCGGCTTGCAAGTTTCGGCACAATATTCTTGAATTTTTCTATTTCGATTTTCCTTATTTTTTTGATACTTTTTTGGTCGAGGTTTTTTAACATCTCCATATGCAAGTAAATTGGAAATAAGTGTGGAGATCATTTCTCTCCCAGGTTGAAGTTTTACCGTAAGATTTTAAAATGCGGTACTTTTCGCATTTCTTTGATTTTTAATATAAGTTACTAGCACATCCAACTTTTTTAATCTTTCTATTCCTCATAGTTTCCCTTATAGTTTCCAAGATCCCAATACATTCCATACCAATTTCCGACACACTGTATATTTTATTTTCGACAGAAACTGTAGCCTGTAGCACATTCTATACATATTTATAGAAAATTGGCATAAAAATAAAATATTTGGTTGTAAGACATGCACGAAATATCTCGCAAAAAAACTAAAGTAGGTGTAGATATTACAAATGTTTCTCATATATGGTGAAAATAACAGCGGAACATAGTATATTTACTTTCAATTCTATAGATCTTATCCGTCTTTTACATGAAAGTGTTCAGGGACAAAATTACAAAACTTTATTAGGAATAATCAAATAAACAAACTGCTATATCATGCAATGACTCATATATAAATCCTGCTGATTTAACGATTAGTCGGGGAGTTGGTGAACATTTTAAAGTGAAGAATTTAATATACAAAAATCGGTAAATTTCCTTTACCCGGAACTTCCCTCGATATGAATCTTTCCTTTTATTAGGAACAGTGAATTAGTCATTTAATAATACATATATACTGTCTTTTTAAAAAAATTTATTGGGCGTCATTTTGTTCCATCATATTGGATTCCTACCAAGATTTTCGGGGATAATACCACGAGTGCTTAAAAATTTCCGATAATTTTTCAGGAATGCGTGTTTTCTTATAATTCAATTTGTAGAGAAAACACGCATCAGTGGAAAATTATCTGGTTAATTTTTAAGCACGAATGGTATTTAGGAGGAATATTCGACGAATCAAATACAGGGAAACTAAGCTTTATTAACTGAATATTAAACACATACCTATTTCAGGTTCAGAAATTTGAATTTTGTAACAAATTGAACACAAATTGAATAACAATATACTAATAAAATTATTTGTCTAAATATTGAAAAGTACTTAATATAAATCTAAATATTCAATTTTAATTATTGATTGTATAATAAAAGGTACAGTTCTGATAATTATTAACCACATTGTTGTTTTGCGACGACGTAGAAGATGCCGTCAGACCACTACGTGTACTTGTGCTGGGTGATGCTGCTACAGGGGCTGGATGCACGTGCTGTTGAGGTGGTTCTTTTCCAAGTTCCCTCATTTTTTCAATAATTTTTTTGTGGTGATCTGGATCCATTTGCAAATAACTTGATAGGGATTTCGCTTTCGAATGACCTGTAATTTTTATCAGGTTTGCTCCGACACTCCGCTTTTGGCCAGCTTGGACACGGCAGTAGCTCTGAGGGAATGGTTGGTAAATTTTTTTGTGGTATTGAGGCCTGATTTCTGTGCTTGTTTTTTTGTCCAACTTGAAATCTCGTTTTCTCCCACTGGGCTGTTTTTGAACCATTTTCCGGAAATTTTCCAATGTGGGTTTGGCGTCAAAAATAGTCGAGTGTTGGAGATACTTTTCCTTTTATCTTGTAATTCTTTATAAATTTTTACTGGGCAAAAGCTGGGACTTCTCTCGTTTCTCACCAACCACTTCGAATCGGCGAGTTTTCGGCCACCACCTTGACATGTTTTAGAAAAAACAGGGTTGTATTGAATTCTACCTGTTTTTCCTCCGAAGTTGTCAGTTTCTTCTTTGAAAAAAGTTGCTTCGGCTCTTGCACCTTCTCCTCCCCTCAAGGCTAATTCATAGGACAACAGAATAAAAACACTTCTTTTGTAAACCCTCTGGAGTTGATTCATCACACGCTTCTATTAGATTTTTTAATTCATTGTTTTTTAAAAAAACGGCCGATTCTCTGCGTTTGCCTTCAATACCTTGCAAATGTCTCCTTTTGGCATTTTTTGCGTCTCGGGCCGATTTTAATTCGATCTACTCGAAGGGATTTATTTTAATTTTGTATTCATTGAAATACCTTTCCATCAATAATTTCGCTGTCACATTCCAAATAATTTTTACCGTGCCTTCTTTATATTCCTCCCCGTTCATTTTTCGCATATTGTAGGCCCAGCTTTTCAAAATCATTGCTAGTTGGGATAGTATCTTGGTCAAACGTATAGTTTTTTTCATCGCAGAATGACATAAACTGTCCACCGATGCTCTTCTTGGATTTAACGGTGTTTCTTGGTTCGCTTCCAATTATATTTTCATCAATTTTCTCTTCTTGAACTAACCCAAAGCGATTATTCATATTGACAACTTTTCGAAAATGTTTGAAAGATACTTAAAAAAATCAGTTTCTAAGGACTTTAGCGTCTCTCAAAAGCAGGTTTCATATTGTCAAGATTTCATTTTATGGTTAGGTATGTAACTACACCTAACCAGGTAAGTGGAAACACCATGTTTCCTAGACGACGTGGTATTTCCGCTATAATTTTTCGAAAACACCACCAGTCTTACCGGAAAATTTGTACATGAGTGGAATATTCACTAAAATATTATCAGGTCATCCCCCATATGAGCATTAATTTTTGACTAAAATTTGAAGGCAATCTGGTAAGCAGTTTTTAAGCTATGTCGCGAACTGACACATAGACAGGCAGATCGACGGAATTGATAAAACATGTTTTTTGGCATCTAGGGACGCTAAAACTTGAAGACATGTAAAACCTGAGAAGGTGATTTTTTGACGATTACAAACATGTTATTTGGCCGCAATTTTATTCCGCCATCTTGAATTAATACCTCAATTTTTTTAGTTTATTTCTATACCACAATTAGTTTTGACATACAATTTGAAATTAATCCACTAAGTAGTTTTTCAGATTGAATTGTTAATGGTTTTATTAGGCCGCCATTTTGTTCCTCCACCTTGGATTCGAACCAACATTTTACCAGTTATTTGCTACATAATACTTTTTGTAAAAAAAGAGATAACTAAATTGGGTAAGTTAGTTTTTAGTAATATTTTTCTTAATATTTCACTAGGCCGCCATTTTGGATTTTGACCAAAATATTACCACGTCATCCCCATATTACCGTAAAGTTACCTAACTTTGACCGAAATTGAAGTTCAATTGTGAATATCTTTGCTTGGCGTTTAGCTAATTTGTTCATTTAGTGGACCACCTTGAGGCTTCAAGTAACCCTTTAAATTGCACCATCAAATTTTTTGTTAGCAAGCCACATAAGGCATTTTTTAAAAAAAAACCTTGGTGGTCAAAGTTAGGGACGATGAACCTAACTTTGACTGACCCCTTAAAATGTATGATATCTTAAATTTAGGGACCCTGTTCAATATCATTGACCATCAGATTCGTTTTTAAAAAATATTAGAGAAGATTTGGTTCATTTTTTTCAAGAATAAAACACAAAAAATCAAAAATAAAGTATTTATTCTTATAAATATAATAAATGCAGGTACTAAAACAGTCTCGATTTAGTAAAAACAAACTAACATATAAATCAAACATAAGTAGGTACCTAAATACCTACATAAAACAAAAAACAAACAAAATTAAACTTAAGAACGAAATAAATATGTTTAACATTTCGGAACAAGAAAATATTATTCTATTTTTAGTTGCAAATTGTCAACTTCTGGAAATACCAACCCGCGTTTGAAATCACTAGGTTTGTTTAGTTTCAAAATTATGTCCTTTTTAGAAACTAGTGATATATCATCTGCTATGGGCCAAATAAATTTGGAATTCTTATTCCGCATGAATTTTATTTGAAATTCTTGCTCCTCGGAAGTCATTATTTGACCAACATAATATTTTGGTTGGTTATTTAGGGTTTTTAGGGACACTACTACATAGTCATCTGTAGCACACTCTTCTTTTTTGTTCATTAAGGTCTTTCTCAAATCTGCTAGGTTCGTATTTTCCTCTGCTGAATCTTCATCGTCGAGTTGGACTTCAGTAGTTTTACTTAAAGCCTTTTTTTCATTAGCTGCCCATGTCTCAAAACAGCTATCATTTAAAGTGTCCGCGTATATTATATTGCCTTCATCAATACTGTCAGAACTTTCGCTGGCTAGTCTCATTCTTTGCGTCTTTTTCTCGAATATCTTTTTAATAGCTGTCTTCTGATTCGATGGACCTGGAGTTGGGTTGACGTCATTGTCATTCGAAATGAGATCTTCTAATCGGATTCCCTGACCTGGTTGGACGTTGATTTTCGATTTTCTTGTCTTCTTAGGTGCTTCTTGATCCCCATATCTCATAGTTTTTAGCATTCCTACTACGACTTCAGAAACTAACTCAACTGAGCGATCTTCTGTCGTCCCTTCAGTGCTAGTTCGAGGAAGCCTATTTATCACTTCCTGTGGATTAAACGGAACGATTCCACATTTTTTAAAGCCAGAAATCAAATTAGTAGAATGATTGTTTGGAGAAATGCTCTTACAAAGATTGTTTAATAGGCGCGGAAACTGGTCCTTTTGAATTACCTGGGATTTTCTTTGTTGGTTACTTTTCCAGGAATCTAATATGTCCCGCCACTTCCTTTTTAATGGCGCATAGAAGGCGACATCCAGTGGCTGGCACAAATGGGTCGAATTTTTAGGAAAACATGCGAAAATAATATTATTTTCATGTGCAGTTTTTAAAACTTCCGATGAAAAATGACTCGCTAGATTATCTCCAAGTACTACGATTTTTCCATCCTTATGTTGTTTTTTAACGAATGGTACAAATTGGTTGCAGAACCAGTCGGTGAAAATAACAGAGTCGAACCATCCGCTTTTACTCCGATTGTATCGTGTGTCCCTCTGTCCATGTGGACCAAATGTGTTCAGATTTGTACACCACGTATGGCGGCAACATTACACCACTTGCGGATCCGCAAAACATAACGGACACACTGGCTTTTGTGGAATCGCGAATCCTATCTGGGTATTTCGTACCTTTTTTGAATATGTACTTTTTCCTTCCCGGATCGTCGGCTAGGTTGGTTTCGTCGTAGTTATAAATTCGGCCGGGGTCAATAAAGTCTCCATCATTTTGTAATGTATCTTTCAATGCATTAAAATATTGCATTATTGTATCTGGCGATATTTCTCCTTTTGAAACCTTGAGGTTTTGACTCATTCTATGGCTAAGTGCCTGATGCCGATTTATAAACTTTGTCGTCCACCTTAGAGTTGGCATATTTCCTTCTTTAAATTGTGAAGCGGTCACTCCCTTTTTATCTAAAAGGTCGCTTACTAAATGTTGCAAGTCTTTACGGCTAAAAGGGAACCCCCACTCGCTAACTTTTATAGCATGTGCAACTATAGCTTCTTCTTCAGTGGGTGTTAGCACGAAGGGGCGACCGACCTTACCCAAGTGTACTTTTTTACACTTATTAATTAATGTACCCTTTGGTATGTTAAATGTTTTCGCTGCCTGGTTTTTTGATATTTGTCCCGACCTTATCATGTTTAATGCCCTTTCAAGGTTAACTCGATTTTCCCCTATGTCGTACTGGCTGTACTTTCTTTTCGGCATTTCTGAGAAAAAAATAATAAGTTTTTATTAAAATAAAACTCAACTTTGACCGTGCCATTAACTTTGACCGGCGGTCAAAGTTATTGACAAAAGTTGCAATTTTAGGTTATGTTTACATTTTTTTTTAAATATAGAAAAATGTGTGACCAGTTCAGTTCACGTTATCACAATCACTTCCTAATAGTTTAAATCACTTACCTGCGTAATACTAATGATTAAAACGAATTAGTTTTTGCTCAGCAATGAGAAGTTTACCGGTAATATTTTCGCGACATGGCGGACAAAGTTTCTATCGGGACTATTTTTTCGCGCACGTTTGAAAACGCATTAAAGGCCATCTATGATGCACTGCCCTACTTATCAGGACCAAAATCGCAACGGTATCTACTTTTGCTGCTTCATAAATTCGGTTAAAAACATTTTTTGAATTTGTGGTCAATGTTATATTCGGAGTCAAAGTTAGGTAACTTTACGGTACCGTTAATATTTGATCAAAATTTGAAGCCAATTGGATAATTATTTATCGTCGAAAACTGTGACAGATACGAGAATAATGCAAAATACGAAAGAGCTAAAGAAATGAACAAAGAGTTTAAATTTTATATCTGAATTCTTACAGGGTGCTGCAAAAAAAAGTTCCGCAAGATAAACTTGTAGGTTGTGCAAAAAAATGGAACACCCTGTATACTACCATCCACGATTTTAATATTTTATCGTAGAGGTTCTTAAAAATAATACATGTTCTAAATTTGAACTAATTGTTTTAGAAGGAACTGGAAAAAAACGCAAAAAACGAGAAAAAATTGAAACTTTGACACCCTGTATAACGAAAATGGTGCGTTTCCGACCATGTATATACTGACATTTTTTTTCCTATTTTGTCGAGTACTATCACCCCCTGAAATATGTCCACGACATTAATTAACACCCTGTATGTATATATATACATATACATATACATATATATATATATATATATATATATATATATATATATATATATATATACATATAATAATATATAATAGCCTTTATTTAATAAATTCATCTAAAAAATTAACAATGATTATTATAGCATGGGTGGCGAGATCTAGCATAGCTACTACTTATCTAACCACCCTATGGATAGATAAATTTAGCTAGAATTTAAATAACCTACTACTAAAATTAGTATTACAAAATTAGATACAGTATCAATATATAATATAAAACCAATACCAAAGATTATGAAACTAGAAAAAAAAGCATATTCTACAAAAAGTACCAAGGAGTTGCGATCAACTGCGCTCCAGCAAGAAACAAGGTTAACCAATAAGTAAAAAGAAAATAAAAATATAGAGAATAAAACATAAATAACAATAACTAAATTTACATGAATATTAAGAAAATCAATGCAAAATTAAAAAAAAAACTCAATTAGTTAGAGACTTACATTACATTAAACAAATGCAAATTAAATCTTTGTTCAAGCCTTAGCCAGCCAGATTTTGTACTCATCTGACCTCTATCCGCGGACATTCATAATAATCAGTTTATTTTTAATAAAGGCGACTTTTCTCTCGTTTGTTTCTCGGCTTTTTTCCTCAAATTAGACAAAAAAAAACGTTTTTTTAACAATAATGTTTTTATTAGATTATTAACTAAACTACTGGAAAACATTTTGTTGTTTGTTTTGTACTTTTATGTATTCTAAAAACACATATTTTATAAATTTTTTGAAGTTTCATTGTTTTTAGGGGTTTTTATATATATATATATATATATATATATATATATATATATATATATACATATATATATCTATATATATATATATATATATATATATATATATATATATATATATATACATATATATATATATATATATATATATATATATAAATATACATATATATATATATATATATATATATATATATATATATATACTTGGAAAATGATTTCTTGAACCAATAAAATATATTCTTAAAGTAGAGTTTCTTGGGTATTTGGTTCTTTAATGGAAGGTATTTGAGACATCATATAAGTGTGGAGATTCTTATATATTACCAAACGTTTCGACTAGAATCTAGTCTTCATCAGTGCTACAACAATTTATTAGTTAAGTTTTTTTTTGAAGTTGTGTTTAGTTCGACTCACCTAATGAAGTAATTACTTAAAAATCCTAGTGGTTTCATCGTTGTGCTCTATTAAAATAATAAACTAACATTTAACACAACATGTATATAGTTTCAAAACAAAGACGGGCACAGTATTTATAACCTAGAACGTACCAGTGCTCACATGTATTTTAAAATATAAACTGACTAATCGAATCTCATATTATTCTTATTTCTACCTTAGCCTTTTTTTTCCCTATTAAATATTGATAACGATAACATATACTGGTGGAATAATATATATATTTATTTTGAATTTAGTAGGTGGGGTATTAATTAATAACGTTGTAATAAATTTTACTTAAGTTTTTTATGTCAGATTTGTCATTTATAGAATTTTTATTTTTTTTTTATGTATAACATTTCTAGGAATTCCCTCTTTCGCTGATTTGGCTCAGTTTTTAAGACTTTTGTTTCTTTAAAATTAAATTTATGGGGGGTTTGGGTCTCGTGATTTGTTAGGGCTGATTTATTGTTCTTGTCATACTTGTGGCCATTTATGCGATTTTGTAGGGATTGTGTTGTTTGTCCAATGTATACAGACGAGCAGTCAGAGCATGGTATTTCATATATGGTGTGGGTTTTTCGGTGTTTTACTTTTAACTGAACTAAAATATTTTTTGAGAAGATTATGTCCTTTATGGTACACTGAAATTTCATGTTGTTTAAAATATGATTGTAGATTTTCAGACAGTCCCTGTATATATGGAATTGATAAATAATTTTCGGTTTTTTTTTTTATTTGATTGTTGTGGATCGTTTTTATGAATTTTTTGCCGGGAGTTAAATAAGGCGTTAATTAATTTTATGGGATAACTGTTTTTAACTAGAGTTTTTTTTGCTTTCTTTATAGCATTATTTCTAAAATTTAAGTCGCTTAATTTTATTGCTCTGTCTGCTAATCCAATTATAACTGACTTTTTTTGAGATATGGGGTGTTGGGAGAAGTAATTTAAATAACGACCAGACCAAGTTTTTTTGGTATACCATTCTGTTTGTACTTTATTATTTTGGTTATGAAGTGTCATGTCTAAAAAATTGATCTTCTGGTTGTCTTCTATTTCGATGGTAAATTGTATTTTTTGGTGAAATGAATTGAATGAGTTTAGGAGATAATCGCATTTATTTTTCGGAATTGCACTTAGGCAATCATCAACGTAACGGAGAAAGAAGGGGAGTTTAATTTCAAGATTAGGGATTATTGCTGATTCCAATTCTTCCAATGCCATTTGAGCTATGACACTAGAAATGGTGGAACCCATAGCACAACCCTCAGTCTGTCTATAAAATTTTTCCTTGTACATAAAATAGGTAGAGTTAAGCGTTAGCTCTATTGCTTTTAAGAATTCTTCCAGGGGGATATCTGTATATTTTTTTATTTGGTCCCATTTCTGTTTTATTAGGTTAAGTGCCATTTCGATTGGGACGTTTGTATATAACGATACTACGTCTAGGGAGACTAGAATATAGTCATCTGGTAATGTTACTTTATTAATTTTTTCTTTAAAATCCCACGAGTCTTTAATATACGTGCTAGTTTTGTTAACAATGTTTTTCAAAATATGTTAGAAATTTCGAAAGGTTCTGTAGAGGTGATTGCACACATGAGACTATTGGGCGCATGGGGTATCCCTCTTTATGTAGTTTTGGCAGCCCGTATATGTTGGGTGGTTGTGCGTTATGAAGCTTTAAGTCTTTAGCGGTATTACTTGAAATGTAGTATTTATTTTCCCATTTTTTTATTATTTCGTTATTTCGTTTTTGAAACATTAAAGTTGGATCATGGTTTATTTCTTTATAGGTGTTTTGATCGTTTAGAAGGGTTTCCATTTTAATTTCATAGTCGCGTGCTTCCATGATGGTTTTATTTGATTTGTCGGCTCGTAGAATTTTAAGATTAGGATTTTGTTTCAGAAATGTGTTAGTTTTTTTAAGATTTTTTGTATTTTCAATCGAACTATTTATAAACAAATTCGCCATGAATAATATATATATATATATATATATATATATATATATATATATATACATACATATACATATACATACATATATATATATATATATATATATATATATATATATAAATATATATATATATACATATAATTAATTTTAGACTGAAATTTGAACAGTAGTTTTTTAGCTATGCCGCGAATAGACAGACATACCTACAGACAGACGGAATTGAAAAAATATGTTTTCCGACATCTAGGGACCCTTAAACTTAAAGATCTGAAAAAATCTCACGAGGGAAGTAATAACTAATTATCTTATGTTTTTAACAAAAGGGTATAGCCAACCAATAAGTAAAAAAAAAATAAAAATACAGAGAAAAAAAAATAAATAACAATAACTAAATTTACGTGAATATTAAGAAAATCAATGCAAAATTAAAAAAAAAAAAACTCAATTAGTTAGAGACTTAACATGGGATTTAAATTTACATTGTAGCTAAACAAACGTCGAAATAAAACGGATTTGTGATTAGGGGCTAAAAAAAGATCTCTGTTACGCAGAGATCTATCATGAACATCGGAGTTCTTAACAAGTTTTTCAAAGAGATATTTAGGTTGTTGAGTTTTATTTATTTTATAAACTAGTGAACTCAAATGCAAATTAAATCTTTGTTCAAGGCTTAGCCAGCCAGATTTTGTACTCATCTGACCTCTATCCGCGGACATACATAATAAACAGTTTATTTTTAATAAAGGCAACTTTTCTCTCGTTTGTTTCTCGGTTTTTCCTCACATTAGACAAAAAAAAAACGTTTTTTTTAACCCTAATGTTTTTATTAGATTATTAACTAAACTAAGGAAATTTTATGTATTCTAAAAACATATATTTTATACATTTTTTGAATTTTCATTGTTTTTAGGGGTTTCTTTCTGGATATTCCGAAAAAAAATTAATTGTTTCCAAGGTTTGAAAACATCAGTCATATGGTTATTCATTTTAAATGTAACTTCAAGTTCAAAAAACATGTTTTTACTTCCCCCCCTAAAGGGAAGTATTGTAATCGTAAAAAATCACCCTCCGAGATTTTTCAGATCTTTACGTTTCAGGGTCTCTAGATGCCAAAACACATAATTTCTCAATTCCGTAGGTCTGTCGGTTCGCGGCATAACTAAAAAACTATTGACTTCAATTTTTGGTCAAAAATAAATTAAGGGTCACATGGGAATGACCTGGTTAACATTTTGGTAAAAATCCAATATGGCTAAACAAAATGGCGGTCTAGTGAAATGTTAAAAAAATTATTACTAACAAACTACTTATCCAATTTATCTCAAATTTTGCACAAAAATCAAGTATTATGTAGGAATCAAATGGTAAAATTTTGATACGAATCCAAGATGGTGGAATAAAATGACTTAGTAAAATATTTAAAAATTCAACCTGAAAAACTACTTAAGGACGTGATTTCAAAATATGCGCCATAATAATTGTGGTATACAGATGAACTAGTAAAACTGTGATACTAATTCAAGAAGGCATAACAAAATGACGGCTAAATAAAATATTTGTAATTGTGAAAAAATCACCCTCTCAGATTTTACAGATCTTTACGTTTTAGCGTCCCTAGATGCCAAAAAATATGTTTTATCAACTCCGACCCTCCGTCTGTCGGTTTGTCTGTCTGTCTCTCAGTTCACGGCATAGCTTTAAAACTACTTACCCGATTGAGTTAAAATTTTCGTCAAAAATTAAGGGTCATATGGGGATGACCTAGTAACATTTTGGCAAAAATCCAATATGGCAAAACAAAATGGCGGACTAGTGAAATGTTAAGAAAATTATTACTAAAGATTTACTTATCCAATTTATCTCAAATTCAATAGGTAGTTTTTACAGTAACACAAAATTCAAGTATTATATAGTAGGAATCATCTGAAAAACTTCTTAATGGACTGATTCCAAATTGTGTGCCATAAATAATTATGGTATATAGATCAACTAGTAAAACTATGGCAATAACTCAAAATGACAGAACAAAATGGCGGCTAAACATAATATTTGTAATCGTGAAAAAATCATGTCCTTAAATTTTACATATCTTCACGTTTTAGCATCTCTAGATGCCAAAAAATATGTTTTATGAATTCCGTCGGTCCGTCTGTCGGTTTGTCTGCCTGTCTGTCGTTAAAAACTACTTATCATAGTGGCTTCAAATTTTGGTCAAAAATTAAGGGTCATTTGGGGATGACCTGGTAGTATTCCAATATGCGGGAATAAGATGGCGGACTAGTCAGACGTGGAAAAATTATTACTGAAAAAACTAATTATAGTCAAAAGCAGTGTTGAGCGGATCATACGATTTATCAACGACAAACTTTTTAAGTTTGTTTTTCTTTTATTACGTGTAATCATATGCTCCGCATAAAATCCGGAAGATGAATTAGATAGACCTATAAGACTTTCATTTGAAAAAAGAGTATAAACATATAAATACCAGCAGTTGCAAAAATCTTTGAGCAATTTCACTTCAAAGTCAGATTGACAAGTCAGTGACAAAATGAGTAATAGAAAACAATTTTCGGGTGGTTTGCATCCACAAGCGAAAAAAATGGTATTAAATCTAATAAAATATTGCGAAAATGAAAATTCACCGGCCAATATTCAGGACACAGTAGCAAAAGATCTCGGAATCGGTATAAGGACTGTGCATAAAATTGTGCATGGAAAAAAGCATAATTAACTACCGAATAATATTAAGAAAAGTACACGAAAAAAGCCAAAGACAGAAGACTTAAGCGACAATGTAAAAATGGATGTTCGTAATGCAATTTACGATTTATACACATCAAAAACTAATATAACACTTCAAGTTTTAAAAGAAGCTTTAAAAAATCGAGGCATATTCCAGATTGGACTAAAATCGTTGTCAAAATTAATAAAAATGTTGGGTTTTCGATATAAAAAGGACTGTAATCGAAGATTTTCATGCGAGTTGCCACATCTAGCAAGTCAGCGTATCCAGTTTTTAAAGAAATACACGGAAAATGTTAATTCAAAATTTAGAAAAGTGGTATTTTTAGACGAGACGGATATTTTTTAATGGAAATGGTTCGAAATCTTGGCAGGAAAAGTCTGTAAAAAGTGTCAAGAGAAAAAAGGGATGTGGGACGGGAAAACGGTTTATCATTTTGCATGCAGGTTCTTCAACAGGATTTCTCCCAGGTGCAAGTTTACTGTTTTCTTCAATATCCAAAAGTATGGACTACCATGATAATATGAACTGTGAACTGTTTGAAACGTGGTTAAAAGAACAACTGATTCCAAATTTAGATGCTCCATCTTTAATCATTTTGGACAATTCATTCAAGAATCTTAAATACTAATAATAATAATAATAATAATACATTTATTATTAACCCAAAATACAATAATACAATAAATTTTACAATCATTTTGCACTTATAAAGTAAACATTATTGTTGAGTTAATCAATTCTTCCTCATGGGCAGTTTGTTGAATATTCATACATCACAAGAGCTGAGTTTATAATAAAGAGAACAAAAAAAATATATATATATTTCATAACTATTCATTATCTAGCACAAAAACATTTTAATATCGTAACAAGAACAAATACATACTTGTGTGGAAACAAAGCACATTCCCTAAGCAGCAATCACCTACATTGTTCATTGAATAATTTTTGTTTATAATTCTTTTTGAATTTTTGTACAGAGTCAGATACATCGCATATTCCGAGTTCCCTGCAGGTTGCAATATAATAAGAGAAGGACCGCCGAAAAATTGTCTTTCTATAGCGCGGCAGAGCTATTGAATTTCTAAAACGCAGATTCAAATTGTGAATATCTGTTCTATATGATATTCTCTCATGTAGATAGGATGGTCGTTTAAACTTTAATAGTTTAAAGCAGAAACAAGCGAAATGTAATTCTCTTCTCCTTTCCATGTTTAGCCACTGGACACATGCAAGTTTATGAGAAATAGGGTTAGGTCTTTTAATGCCATAAAGTAGTCTGAGGCAGCAATTTTGAGCCTTTTGAATGCGTTTTTTATCAAGCAAATCCAAGCAGGGACCGTACACCCCATCACAAAAATCAAAATGTGATAACACCAAAACTTCGCACAGTTGTTTTTTCGTCTGAAAGAAAGTAGTGCCTCTGTGAATAAATGAGCTTTAAAGAGAAATATGCTTTTCTTAGTATGTTGGAAATATGTTGTTTAAAACGAAGATTGTTGTCAATAGTCAGTCCGAGATTTTTGCAGCTGTCGGCAAAATTGATTTGAGAAAATCCCACTCTCAATTTTAAGTCATTTATAATATTTGTTCTAGAATGAGGACTTCCAAAAAGTACAGCACAGGTCTTGTCTAAATTTATTTTTAATAAATGGTCTTCGGATACTTTAAGTATGTTGTTCAGATCTTGATTAATCCTCAAGGCTGCTCCTGTAGGGTCATCACCCTGAAATGACAAATAAAGTTGTGTGTCGTCAGCGTACATATGGTAATCGCAGTGCTCCAAAAAGGAATCAAAACTACAAGTATAAATTGTATATAGGAGTGGACCCAAGATACTTCCCTGTGGAACACCCTGCGACACCACAAGGCTAGAGGACACTTTATCATCAATCTTGACCTGTTGAATTCTATTACTCAAAAAGCTGTGTATAAGATCAGAGGCAGACCTCTCAAAGCCAATGTAATGCAAAATTGAAATTAATATTTCATGATTTAGTAGGTCGAAGGCCTTTGAATAATCGAGCAGGACAAGCGCAGTCATCTCATCCTGGTCAATTGAACGACGAATGTCGTCAGTTACAGAAGTAAGAGCAGTTGCGCAAGAGTAACCCTGTCTAAAGCCAGACTGTTTTTTAGGCAAAATCTGAAACCTTTCCAAATGCAATCGTATTTGTTTTTCCAGAACTTTTTCGAGGATCTTTGATAGAATGGGTAAAATACTTATGGATCTTAAATGATTGAATTCTATGGGTTCATTAACTTTTGGGAGAAGCAGGACACTGGCGTGTTTCCAGCTTTTAGGAAAATAGTTCATCACTATGCACTCGTTAATAATATGGCTAATATATGGGACAATAAGAGGACAGCAGAGTATTATCATTGTTAAATTAAGTTCATCACTTCCAAATGCTTTCGAGTGTATGTTTTTAATTATATAGTAAAGATCAAAGTCAGATATAGGTGAGAATTTAAACGTACTGTGAATTCCTGCTTTCAACTTATCAAAGTAAAAATATAGAATTTCCTGCTTAGGTTTACTCTTAATAAGATTGGAAGTTACAAAATACCTATTTAATTCCTCAACATTTTTTAGATGGTCAGGTAGATTCCCGATTTTATCAGCAACAATGTTAAGCCTCTTCAACTCTTGCCATTTGTCTTTAGGAGTGCCTCTGTTGAATTTCTGACTCAAATAAGCACTTTTTTCTCGGTGAATAGTAGAAGAAGTGAGATTTCTTAACTGTTTGTAGTATTCGAAATGTGCCTGTGATTTGGTTTTTTTAAATTTAGCCAATGCTCTGTCCCTCACTTTCTGCATGTATCTGACATTCTCCGTTATCCACGGGGAATAGGGATGCCTACCTCTACCTCGAGATACTTTAGTAGGGGCGTGATAGTTGAAAATGCGCAACATATTACCCCTCTAAAATTCTACTTTCTGATCAATATCCGTAATGGCATACACGATATCCCAAGGAATAGCCCCGAGATCACGCTCAAAACTCTCCAAGTTCATAGCCCTAAAATCTCTATAAGTATAGGTTTTACAATGTTTAGAATTTGAGTAAATAGGAAAGCTACATGAAATGACAAAATGATCAGCAATATTTGCATCAACAACGCTTGTATTATTTGTTTCTAAATTTGAGAAAATAATATCGATTAAAGATATACTATTGTTTGAAACAATATAATAAACAACCTACTTCATCCTGGAAGAAAAGTGATATTTATGACTGGCTAATAAAACAAAAACAAAATCCTTTAACCAATATGCTGAAACTAGAAGTTCTTTTAATGGCAAAATCTATTAAAAATTCAACAATATATGCCGTAGATGAAATATTACGGGAAAATGGACATGAGGTTTTACGACTGCCGCCATAACATTGCCAGTTTGACGCAATAGAATTAATATGGGCTGGGGCAGAATCATATTACGAAAAACACGTGAACGATGGTCTTACATCAGATGAAGTGCAAATTGTTTGGCAAGATTCATTAAATTATATTACGCCGGAGTACTGGAAGAAATCTGTGGAACATACGGAGAAATTAATTTGGGATTGGAGGAATCGAGAATGAGTTCTAGAAGTCAAAATAGCACCATTGATGATTTGAGGACGACTCAGAAGATGAGGACTTTTTAAGTGGTGATGATATTTTTTTAGTCTATAATATTAAAAAGTTTCTGAAAGATTATATTAGTCTTTGACGTGTATAAATCATAAATTGCATTATGAATATCCATTTTTGGATTGTAACTTAATTCTTTTGCCTTTGGATTTTTTCGAGTACATTTCTTCTTCGGAAGTAAATTATGTTGTTTTTTCATGCACAAGTTTCTGTACATTCCTTATATCGCTTCTCAGACCTTTAGCCACTGGCTTCTGGATATTAGCCAATGAATTCTAATTAAAAAATTGTTTATTAGATTTGACACCATTTTTTTGCTCACTTTTTTAGTACATTTGTAATTTTGTAGGAAATAAATAAATAATTATAGAATACTTGTTCCAATTTTAAAGCGTGTTTAAAATAAGTTAATTATTTATTAAATATAAGACAAAATTTGATATATAAACTCGCTTTACTAGAAACTCGGAGCCAACGAAAAATATATATATATATATATATATATATATATATATATATATATATATATATATATATATATATATATATATATATATATATATATATATATATATATATATATATATATATATATATATATATATATATATATATATATATATATATATATATATATATATATATATATATATATATATATATATATATATATATATATATATATATATATATATATATATATATATATATATATATATATATATATATATATATATATATATATATATATATATATATATATATATATATATATATATATATATATATATATATATATATATATATATATATATATATATATATATATATATATATATATATATATATATATATAAATATATATAGTATATATACAGTGTGTCCGAAATTGGTTATGACAGTATTGGGATCTCGGAAACCGTGATAGTTACAAAAACGTTTAAATGGAGAAAGTTTTAGACAATTATGTTTGTAATTTAACGCCGTTTTGCTCGCGATTCTATCTTTTTTAATTTTGAGATATTTTGAAAAAACCAAAAAACTGCATTTTCGAAAAAGTCCTATAATTTATTTATTTATGAAAATTTTCAAAATCTGTAAGAACATTATTAAGGCAACTTTTTACGTAGAGTGCACCTATTAAGTCATATTTTACATACAACGTTTCGATTTCCATAACCATCACCAATTTTTTTTTTTCTTATGGCCGCTGTATTCGATTTTAACAGTTTTGAAAAGAGTATTTCTTTAGCTTTTCAACGGTGTATCACACTTTGTAATTAGGTTATTACTAAAGGTGCAAAAAGTGCGTAGCGGAAATATTTAAACCTTTTTTGGAATTATCAAAGTAAAAAGTTAAAAATTAATAGTGTTAAATAGCAATATATTGTAATTTAACATCCAGTTCTACAAAAAATCAGTAAAAACTACTTAATAACATAATTGATTCGTGCACAATGTTCACACATGTTCAAACTACCACCCGCATATAACACTAACATCTTTGCCCAAGTAGGCTTTGCGTTTGAAATAAGACTGTTTAAACATTTTTTCGAATTATCGATATAAATTAAAATTTAATAGTTTCAAATAGCAATATTTTTAAATTGGACATTAAATTCTGCATAAAATCAGTAAGTTCTACTCAGTAACATTAATACTATGTGCACTGCACATAATATACCCCGAAGAACGACTGTCGACAGAACTTCTTTTCAAGCGCTGCACTCATTAGAAGCTTGCTAGGGTTAACCAATTTTAAGAATCGCAACAGAAAGTATGCAAGTATTACAAGGAATGGAATAGGCAAATATTAGAATATTTGCATGAAAATCTGGTTTTTTCCATAAGAAGAATTGAAACAGAACTTCACATTCTGACGTCAACCGTTCATGGCGATTTAAAAGTACTAACCTTACAAGAATTAACAGAAAATCAGTATGAACTACCTACTCAATAAAATTAATAAAAAAATGCTACATAATACTAGGATTAAAAATGTTGACCGTTTTTTTCTATGCAGTGTCCGCATTTCCTTTCAACTGTTCTGATTACCCGTTGAATGGTATTTCTATGTATATTTTCTAGAATATTTCGGGTTCGCTGCTCAAGAACTTGCCTATTTTCTGGGGGGTCAAATTCGTATATTTCATTTTTCGCACATCCCCATAAATAAAAATCCAACGGCGTGATATCCGGGGATCTAGCTGGCCAGCGGACAGGACCACTGTTGGATATTACGTTTTCACCAAAAGTTGTTGTTAAAAAGGTTTGTACATCCCTGCTGTTATGTGCAGGACAACCGTCTTGCTGAAACCACAAGCTATTAAACTGATCATCTGGCACAGCTTCTCGAATGGCAGGAACTATTTGTTCTGTAACATGGCAAGGTATCTTGGGCCTGTCAGTGTCTGATCAAAAATAAAGGGACCAATGAGACGATTTCCTAAAAAGTAATGGAAAATATTGAATTATAAGCAATTCAATTAGACTATGTTTATCTTACCAAGCATCCCGCACCACACATTAAAACCAAATCGCTCTTGCAGCCTGCGTGGATCGCGTAGTTGCGGATTTTCAATAGCCCAATAATGGTGATTTTTTTTATTAAAAATGCCAGTTTGTAAAATGAGTCTCATCTGACCAAATGACTTTATTGCAAAAAGCGAGATTTTCTCGACATCTATTGATATACCAATTACAAAAAACAATTCTTCTTTCGAAATCACCTGCTTGAAGTCCTTGCACAATTGTTGGCTTGTAAGGACGATATTTAGTTACTTTTAAGACGCCACGAACGGTAGATTTTGGAATTTGAAATTCTGTTTCGCTTCTTCTTGTAGATGAAGTCGGATTTTCATTAAAATATTCTAGGATTTGCCTATTGCGTTGCTCGTTGTCTTTTGCATACTTCTTTGTGCGAATCTTATTAAAACTGCCAAACTCAAGCAAGTTTCTAACCAGCGTTTGAAAATAAGTTCTGCCAGGCTGCCGTCTTTCGGGGTACGTGTCAAAATACACATCCATGGCCCTGTTTGCATTTCTTTCATTTTTAATATAACACACTAACATATCAAACATTTCTTCATTAGAAAAGTTTAACGCCATTGTAATCCTTATTAAAACAGCGATGAATGTTAAATAAAACTTAAACGTTGCATTTTTGACAGATTAAAAGCATTCTATTATTTCAAAACCAAAGCCTACTTGAGCAAAGATGTTAGTGTTATCTGCGGCTGGTCATTTGAACATTTGTGAACATTGTGCAATGTTATTGAGTAGTTTTTACTAATTTTTTGTAGAACTGGATGTTGAATTACATATTGCCTTTTAACACTATTAATTTTTAACTTTTTACTTTGATTATTCCAAAAAACGTTTAAATATTTCCTCTACGCACTTTTTGCACCTAATAATAACCTAATTACAAAGTGTGATACACCGTTAAAAAGCTAAAGAAATACTCTTTTCAAAACTGTTAAAATCGAACACAGCGGCCGTAAGAAAAAACAAAATTGATGATAGTTCTAGAAAATCGAAACATCGTATGTAAAATCTGACTTAATAGGTGCACTCTACGTAAAAAGTTGCCTTAATAATGTTCTTACAGATTTTGAAAATTTTCATAAATAAATAAATTATAGGACTTTTTCGAAAATGCAGTTTTTTGGTTTTTTCAAAATATCTCAAAAACTAAAAAAGATAGAATCGCGAGCAAAACGGCGTTAAATTACAAACATAATTGTCTAAAACTTTCTCCATTTAAACGTTCTTGTAACTATCACGGTTTCCGAGATCCCAATACTGTCATAACCAATTTCGGACACACTGTATATATATATATATTTTTATATATATATTTATATATATATTTATATATATATATTTATATATATATATTTATATTTATATATATATATATATATATATATATATATATATATATATATATATATATATATATATATATATATATATATATATATATATATATATATATATATATATATATATATATATATATATATATATATATATATATATATATATATTATATATATATATATATATATATATATATATATATATATATATATATATATATATATATATATATATATATATATATATATATATATATATATACATATATATATCGGATAAGTAGTCTTTTAGCTATGCCGCGAACAGACATACATACCTACAGTCAGACGGAATTGAGAACATGTTTTCCGGCATCTAGGGACCCTTAAACGTAAAGATCTGAAAAAATCTCACGAGGAAAGTAATAACTAATTATCTTGTGTTTTTAACAAAAGTGATTGATAAAAAATATCTCACTTTCATTAAGTGGCTATATAAACAGAACATATCCTGATTGTTCCACTGATTCGAACCGCCATCCGACTTTATTAAGGCATGGCAAGCGCCTGGGTATTTTTGTTTTTGCCAACCAAAAAATTTTAACCAAATACATATTTAGCGAATTTTCTTATTTAGTCCCTCGGTATTTAATATATATAATATAATAAAAAAAACTATTTTCTTTCTCCATGTATATTTGTAAATAGCCTACCGAGATTTAATAGCTCGATAAAAGAATCACACAACATTTTGGTATTCACTGTGTTTTCTGTTGATTCACAATGTTGGTGATCTTTGGACCCGCACGATAAGACCGCATTCGACTATATCCAATTTACCTCAAATTTTGCACAAACATCAAATCTTATATAGGAATGAACTGGTAACATTTTGGTATGAATATAAGATAACAAAACAAAATGGCAACCTTTTAAAATATTTAAAAAATCAGCCTGAAAACACTAATTAGATTAATTTCAAATTTTGTGCAAGCATTAAGTGTGTTATAGAGATAAACGGCAGCCAAATAAAAATTTTAAAAAATCAACATAAAAAAAATCTTATTCAATTGACTGAAAAATTAAATGTGATATAGGAATAAAATGGTACGAATTCAACTTGAGGTAACAAAATGACGGTGTGTATGGTAATACAAAAACTACTTATTAAATTTATTTTAAATTATGCTCAAAAATAAAGTGTGGCCTAGATAACATATTATCTAACAAAATGGCGACGAATAACAATGTTTTAAGTCAGTATATATGGGTTACTAAATGACTATGTATTGAACTAAATTGGGTCACACTTCACTATTCCTACTTAATAAACAGAAACATTCATAACGAGGGAAGTTTCGGGTACAGGAAATTTACCGTTTTTTTTTTGGAAAAGGATATTTTCTTTTAAGATGTGTAAACAACAGATATATGTTTACTATTTTTAAATTTAAGTGCCAGTTTTTTTGGGTCACTAGGCTAAGCTATAAAATGTCAATAACCAATAACCGCCCGAGTTAAAAAAAAGGGTAATTTAAGTTCAATTTTCCAACAATGACACTGGCGCCACGAATGTTCTTTAAAGAGCTCGAGATTAATTTTTATCGCCCATTTAAATATTCTATTGTATGTTATTTTTACGGTTTAGCACCAACTCAGTTCAAGGTTTTTCACATTCGAGTAATTTATCAAAAAAGTCGTGTAGATATGCCTAAACTTTTTCTGCTTTTTATCAGCAAATAACAAAAATATGAACACGATAAATTTTTAGATGCCTGCTTAAACATGGTAAAATAAAATATCAATAAATATGTGGCGTGTCCCAAATTGAAATTGCCTATCATTCAGTTTTTAAGTTTTCTCCTCTACATATTGGTAGTATATGAAAGATTATTAATAACTCGAAAGATATGAGGATCGGATAGAATTACAATTTAAAAATATTTTACCACACACAGGGTGCACAAAAAAAGTGGCAAATAAAAGTTACACTTTCTAAGGAATACCCCGCACTTTACTGCATATTTTAATTATTTTCATTAGTTATTTTTATTGTGAGTCTAAGTGGCTTATTTTTTAGTTAATACAAATAATCCACATCCAATATATTTTACTTTTCTGGTTTTATCGGGAATAAATGGCGTAAAAATATAGCAGCAGTGCAGTCTCGTTTAAAGTAACGAGGTTAAAAAAATTAAATTTGGGAAAAGTATACCACTGATTTTTGTGCATTCTCTATAATATTAGTGTTGAATGATTATATATCTTAATACTGATGGGTCAAAAACCTCATAAACTTGCAGTTTAATTTTATTATTATTATTATATATATATATATATATATATATATATATATATATATATATATATGTTTTCATTCCGAGTGTACATCCGTTCACTACTGTCGTTCTGAAAAGAACAGTTTTGCTGACGTTTCGCCAAAATCACATTTGGCATTTTCGAAGCTTTCTTTCTCGCGTCCGAATAGAGACTGTGACGTTGAGTGTTGGTGACTGCGACGCTTCCTTTTATACCCCCACTCGGGGCCGAAGGTTATATCTGCGCAGGCGTTGGTCGTTATTTATGTTTTCCGGATGGTGCTGATGTTGTTGCGCTAATTGCGCTTGAGTTTTTGCGATTTTAGATTTGTCTATTATTGTCTTCCATACTGTTGGTAGTTTTAATGATTCGTCCCTTTTATTTAAATCGCCTTGCTTTTCAATTTCTATGGCTTCTCGGATTATTCTGGTCTTATAATGTTCTATATTGGCAATCTCCCTACACCCATCGAAATTTATTTTATGGCCGGTTTCCTGATGATGTAGGAATAAAGCTGAGGGTGTTTGTTTATTTCTGATGCTGAGTTTATGCTCTTCCACTCTTGCTGATATTCGCCTGTTAGTTTGCCCTACGTACAACTTTTCACAGTCCTGGCACGGAATACTGTACACTCCGTGGTTTTCCAGTTTGATTTTATCTTTTGGGTTTCCGAGTAGTTTACCTATAGTTGTTTGTGGCTTGTGTATTGTTTGTATGTTGTGTTTCCTCAGAATTCTTCCGATTCTGTCTGTTGTGCCTTTTACATATGGTAAGACTACTCGTTGCTTTCCCGGTTCATATTTTTTGTTGTTCGGGAAACTTGTGCATTAATAGCTTTCTCTATGGTGCGATTTGTGTAGCCATTTTTCTTTAAAGCACTAGATATTACCTTAAGTTCGTTTTGTCTCGTCTGTGTTTCAGTTAGTCGCACGGATCTAGATATTAGAGTATTTGCCACAGCTTGAATTTGTGCTGCGTGATGATGTGATTTTGCATTTAAATATCTGTCTGTATGTGTTGGTTTTCTATACACGGTGTATTCGAAATGTCCGTTATGTAGTTTTGTGACCAAAACATCTAAAAATGGTAGTTTGTTGTTTTCCTCTAACTCTAGAGTAAATTGTATTCTGGGGTGGATTGAATTTACGTGAGTCAGAAATTTTTCGAGCTCTGCATGACCATGTTGCCATATAATAAATATGTCATCCACATAACGAATCCATAATTTGGGTTTTAAACTTGCTTTCCCAAGCGCTTCTTTCTCGAAGTATATCATAAATAAATTCGCGACTACTGGTGATAGCGAGGACCCCATTGGAGCACCATCCATTTGTTTATACATTTGCCCGTTGAAAGAAAAATAAGTATTTTTGAGGCAATGCTCCGAGAGTTCTATTATATGTGCCTGGAAATCCTCGTTCATAGCAATCTTGTCCAATGCTTCGTCGATGGGAATACTGGGATATAACGATTTGACATCTAGGCTTGCTATGATGTCGTTTTTTTCAAGGACGATATCTCGTATAATTCGAGTGAAATGCTCCGAGTTTTTTACAAATGAATCAGCTTTTTCTACAGTTGGTTGCATAATTTCAGAAAGGTATTTCTCCAGTTTTTGTAGCGGCGAATTAACAGCACTAACAATAGGTCTGATAGGCGCGCCTGGTTTGTGTATTTTTGGTAAACCATAGAGTTTAGGACATCTGCTCGACTTTTCCCGTGGTATGATTTTTTGTTGAATTTCGGGGTTTTTTGGTGAACTTTTTATTTTATTTTTAGTTGTTTTTTCTAGGTACGTTGTCGGGTCCCTTGGAACAGGCCTATAACAATTGTCTTGTAGGATATCCTGCATTTTTTGTACGTAATCTTGATTATTCATAACCGCAGTTGCGTTTCCTTTATCTGCTGGAAGGATTGTGATGTTTTTATTTTTTCGGAGGTTTATTAGGGCCCTTTGTTCAGTGGCATTTAGGTTTTGTTTTGGTGTTTTGCTTGATCTTAAAATTCTTGCCACCTCTTGTCGAATCTCCTCTGCTTTTGTTTCTTCAGAGGAGTCAAGGACAGCTTCCACTCCAGCTATTATTTCTTCTTTAGGGATTTCCTTAGGAGATATCGCAAAATTAAAACCCTTACTCAGTACAACAGTGTTACAAAAAGCCAATGTACCAATATTATTTTTTAAAAGGTACGTGGATGATTGTTTATTAGCCATACCAAAAAATAAAACAACGGAAATTATCTCCCTCTTTAACAATTTTCATCCAAAATTGCAGTTTACTTCCGAAATAGAAAATGATGGTGCTATAAACTTTTTAGATTTAACATTAATAAGAGACCACAAAACAAATGGCATTAAAACTAAGTGGTACACCAAAAAAACCTGGTCCTCCCGCTACCTTAATTATAACTCCAGTCACCCAAAATGTCAAAAGAACTCCGTGATGATAGGGTTAGTTGACCGCGCACTAACACTAACATCACCTATATACCGAGTTGACATTCTAAATAAAGTTAAAAATACTCTCTTAAAAAATCATTTCCCATTAAAAGCCATCGAACGAATTATAAAGCGAAGAACCCAAAAATTATACAATGCCACAAAACATATTGTAAATAATCATGACAACAATAAAACAACTACATACATATCTTTACCATACACTGAAGGTCTTTCTGAAAAGATTAAACACATTCTCGGTAAACACGACATAACCGTATGCCACAAATCTAACAATACCCTTAAATCTTTATATACACCACTAAAAAGTCAGACACCAATTAAAAAACAATCAAACGTAGTTTACAGCATTCCCTGCCTAAACTGCCTCAAAAAATATATAGGCATGACCACACAATACCTATCAAATAGACTAAATGGGCATAAATATACAAAAAATGCTTCCACGGCACTACATAAACATGAAAGAGACATGAAACATGAATTTGATTCGTCTTATCAAAAGAACAACATTACCATAAACTGACATTCAAAGAAATGGTCGAGATAAAAAAAGAAAAAAATACAGTAAACGATTGGAAAGACATTGACAATTTCAGCCAAATATATCACAATCTAATTTAATTCAATTGTTATAAACTATTTTTCATCAATCATAAATACATACTGTATACTGTCAGACTCACACAAATACTTTTAAAAAAACCCGTATCCACAAATAGTTCTACATTGTTAATATAATCAAAAAAACTAAAGGATATATATAAAAAAAAAAAATAGAATTCTTTAACCAGTGTATCACTTACCTCCACACTGCCAAGCAAGGTAAAAGAACATCTTTCTCAAGGTATGTACTGTACTATTTTAAAAAAATGTTTTAATAATTTTAGTGCGTGCCGTTATACCTAATTGTTTTTATTTATTAACTTACATATATACACTTTTTGTATTTAATTTTTAGATGTGCAGAATTAAATATTTTGAAAAAGCCTGAAATGGACAGGCGAAACGTCAATTAAAGTTTCTTTGTTCAATCCACGAACCTCATCCCAAGAAAGTACTTGATATTTATAAATTGTAAGGTTCAAGAAGAGAAATATAAAAATATATATAGATATATATAGATATATATATATATATATATAGATATATATATATATATATATATATATATATATATATAGATATATATATATATCTATATATATATATATATAGATATATATATATATATATATATATATATATATATATATATATATATATAAATACATATATATATATATATATTTATAGATATATATAAATACATATATATATATATATATATATATATATATATATATATATATATATATATATATATATATATATATATATATATATATATATATATATATATATATATATATATATATATATATATATATATATATATATATATATATATATATATATATATATATATATATATATATATATATATATATATATATATATATATATATATATATATATATATATATATATATATATATATATATATATATATATATATATATATATATATATATATATATATATATATATATATATATATATATATATATATATATATATATATATATATATATATATATATATATATATATATATATATATATATATATATATATATATATATATATATATATATATATATATATATATATATATATATATATATATATATATAGGGGATGGTTCTTGAATTTATTAACAAAAAAAACTTCATATGAACAAATGTCCTAAACCTCATAACTTTTGAGATACAGGGTGTTATGTTCGTTACATTTGGTATACATTTTCCACGCGTCAAGATACACTTTCTCGTGTACAACATTTTTTTTTATTTGTACCAGTGACGCCCGTACGGGATTTGCATTGCATATTTGTAAAGAAAATGATGCCACTGACATTTTTTCATTTGGATATTTTTACATAAAAATTACCTTTTGCGTTTTTCTCGTCAGATGTACTGCTTAAAAGTTATTTAGCAAAATATCGGAATTTTTGGAGTTTTGTTAAGCAAAATTGGCTATTCCTTGGAAACTTGTCGTCTTTATACACAAGCGTATCCTAATCGTAGACCTCCTCATAGCAGCACGTTTACCAGACTACATGAATCTGGAACTTCCGAAAAAAAAGTTTTGATACTGGCCGACACCACGAAGTTCGAATAGCCGAATTAGAAGTTGCTATCCTAAATATTATTGAAGCCCAACCTGAGACAAATACCAGGAAAATTACAGCGGAATTAAATATGATGCATCAACTGTATTGAGGATGTTAAAAGAACAACAGTTATATCCTTACCATATACAGAGGGTTCAAGTCTCGATTTAAGCTCTCTTACCAACAGGCTTCGATCCGAGAATAATATTTTACCAATGGTTTCACCGAATGAATACCGATAATCCGTTTTTTTGTTCAAAAATTATCTTTTAGGACGAAGCTGGTTTCTAAAGAGATGCAATTCAAAACTTTCATAACAGACAGTATGGACTGAAGATAATTCACATTCAATAACAGAATCTAGACATCAATATCAGTTTTCCGTTAACGTTTGGATAGGAATTGTCGATGAAAATTTAGTTGGGTCACATTTTCTACCTCTAATTTAACTGGTGAGTCATATTTTCATTTTTTACAAGAGGAATTGCCTCCTCTACTAGAACATTTAGCTCTGCGAACTAAAAGAGACATACATGCTTAAATGCGCGAAGGAATTTAAATCTTACTTATGAAATCCTTTGGATTATTGTATCTGGGGATATCTGAAAACAGCATATCGAAGACCTGAGAAATCGCATAATTGCATCATGTGATGTTATAAAAAATAATCCTAGCATATTTCAGCATATTAGAAGCTCAATGATGTAGGACTTCTGCGTAGGACATTGTGTTTTAGTTCCAATGTTTAAATCTTTTTTTTTAATAAGTTTTTTTAAAGAACGATTTTATTTATAGTCATAGAGGATAGGTTAGTTTGAAACATGTTTGTTAATCAATTATTTTTAAAAAATGGTTGAAAAAGAAAGAAAATTTAAAATTAGTACAAAATAAAACTGTGTTTGAAAACAGCCAACTAGAGTATTTTTCTAAAATAAATTTCTTTGCTCCGTAATGATTTACATTTTATTTTTTAATTTCAAATCGGTAAGTTTATGAAAAAAGTACAAGTTTCTAAATAAACCAAGCTATCCAAATTTATTTTTTTTCAAGTCGTTGCGTAAGTTTTTCTTTAAATTTAGTTAACAAGAATAATAGGGGCAGTCTATTTCAACTCCTTCCACTCATTTTAAAAAAGTGAAAAAATATGCAGATAGTGTGTTTTCATAGTAGTAATACTCCCATAAAATTTCGTTATTCTATCGCTTTTCGTTTTTAAGATAAAAAATAAAAACATTTTCCGCCATCTTTGTACCGCCATATCCCCCTAATTGTTGACTTTTGACCCAACTTTTATATCAAACTGCCCTTTATTTTGAATAAGGAATATCCAATTCAAATTCTATTCTGCTCGTTAACTTTTTAGTCTTTCTACGGTTTAGAAGTTATTTGGCAAAATTATCATTCGTGCATAGCCAGTTTTGCTTAACAAAACTCCAAAAATTCCGACATTTTGCTAAATAACCTTTAAGCGGTACATCTGACGAGAAAAACGCAAGAGGTACTTTTTATGTAAAAATGTCTAGGCTATCCAAATGAAAAAATGTCAGTGGCGTGCCTTTTTTTCTTCAGAAATACTGGTAGAAATAAAAAAAATGCTGTACACCAGAAAATGTGTCTTGATGAGTAGAAAATATGTACCAAATTGCACGAACATATCTAGAAGGGTAACGAAAAAAAATAATAACACTCGATCAGTCTAATATCATTTGCAACACAGCATTTAAATTGCTTATCCAAGGGGCATACCATAAAATTAAGTGTTAAATTGCTAGAATTGTTTTAAATTGGTGTCTTTATATATGTGTGTTTTGTCAAAAGATAAATTATCCAATATAGATTTAGAAAAAAGACATCCTATACATAATCATGACACACGACAAACAGATTTATTAAATACAACTAATATTCGAAGCAATTTTGAAAAAAAAATCTTTATTATATGGTGGTATATTAATAAATAATCAATTACCAACACATTTACGCAGAATAAAAACTTTAATAAAATTTAAAAAGGAAGTTAAAAAACATTTTTTATCGAAACGCGATTTATAGAAAAAATAATTTTGACTGTGTTAATATTATTTATTTTGTTCTTTAATTATTATTTATTTTGTTATTTAATATTAGTCTTAATTGTTAGTTTGTTATAATATTATTATTGTTAGAATTCCCTGTAATGAACTTATACAGTTGGTTGGGAATGTTGAAAATAAATAAAAAAAAAATAAAACTAAACATTTTATTTTACCAAACGTAACATATGTAATATTATTATTATGACAATTTTAAGTTTTAAAACCTTTTAATGTTTCTAGTAGTATTTAATCTTTGCGTCTTTGTATATATTTTTCCTGTTTTTTGTTTTAATGAAAAAAATACTTTTTTAGAAATCAAGCAAACCAAAATAAAGTCTTGAGAAAGCTCAACACAATGAGCGAAACGTTGACTTAGTATGAAAAATTGTGTTTTACTATTAACCTAGGCCCAAGAAAATTAGGTTTATATATATATATATATATATATATATATATATATATATATATATATATATATATGTACACATATATAATACAGAATGCACAAAAATCAGTGGTATACTTTTCTCAAATTTCATTTTTTTAACCTCGTTACTACAAATGAGACTCCACAGCTGCTATATTTCCACGCCATTTATTCCTGATAAAACTAGAACAGTAAAATATACTAGATGTGGATTATTTGTATTAAATAAAAAATAAACCACTTAGACTCTAATAAAAATAAACAAATAAACACAACAGAACACTAATAAAAATAAACAAATAAACTCAAAAACAAAACCACAAAAGGGATTAAAATAATTTTAATTAATTTCTTATCGATTTTCAGGAATTTTTTCTTGGAACTTTGAAGAAATTTAGAGGTTATGAAATTAAGCTAGAGGTTAAGAAGAAACAATTCAAAAACTAAGACTGATAATCCACGTTATAATAGTCTAGTTCACAAACTCAAAATGTGGTCAATTCTTGCTACTGCTGGTAAAAATATGAGTTAAGTTGAATTTGGTATGACGTTTAGAAAAATGTGGAAAAGCTTCAAACCCGTAAAAAAAACATTTACAAAATTATTAATAAATTCAGATTTAACAAAAGTTTCTTAAAGAGGAAGAAATTTACAATAAAAAAGTCCGAGCTCCCAGAACTGTATCTCTGTTAATAGTAATTTTAATTTGATGTTGAAAATAGAGCTCCGCACGGCGATCGCTCAAACCGACCCTCGAACCGACCGTAACCAGTAAAATGTTTTTTATACTATTAAATATTAATTTAAAAATAAATAAAAATATAGTACTATCTAGACATTTGAAGAAATAGTATTCCGCTATAAAAAAGCATTTTTCAGCCTATTGTTAAGTAACAAATTATTTTTAGAGGTTTAGTTTATATTTCAAGTCGAATAATTGTTAAACAAAAGCCACTAAAATTATCTCGCTTCGTGTTTTATTGTTATAACATTAATTATTAATTATTGAAACAAAAAAATAACGTTTTTTTCTTAGTTTCAATAATTAATAACATAATCTCATGTAGTGATAACATATTTAGGATGCGGAAATGATTTTAATGGCTTTTGTTTAACTATTATCCAACTCGAAATATGAACGAAAATTCTAAAACGAATTGTTAATTAACAATAAGACACGTAAAGATTCAAATGTGCAATAAAATGTAGGGTATTCCATTAAAAAAAAGTAACTTTTACATACCACTTTTTTTTGACCCACACTGTATAGATCCAAATAATTTTAAATGGAGTTTTAAATTGTGGCTCTATCCGACCCGCACAGATCATATCTTTGGATCCGCATACATCATTTGAATTCTATTTAAAAGGAACGTGCCATTTAACAGGGTTGTGGCACTCTATATCTAAAGTTTTTTTACTTCCGTGCTGTTGAATTCAGTTTTCGGCCAGTGCTGTAGGAAGCAGGAGAAGTGATCTATCGTTATCTGGCCTAAATCTACAATAGTGGGCCCTATTGTGATGGATACCGAACAGCACTGAATACGAAACCCGGCGCATTCACCACTTGTTTGAACAAATGCTTTTTTTATAATGTAACTATTTTCTGACAAATGCTGCTACCTCAGCTGTTATAATGGCAACACTATGATCATCAATAGAAAAATTGATAAACTGAATATTGGGTAAATGGGTAATTTTATTATACAGGGTACCGTCGGCGATTGTGATGATTGTTGATACACTAGTAGATTTTTGGGTACGGCGTACCATGCATCGCCGCGTTTAAAGAATTTTAGTAAATGGTAGATTTTCGGACGGTGATCACGAATCTGAAGTCTTTTTTTTCGGCAGCATTTCGTTTCGATTTATTTATCAACTCCGCAACTAATACTCGTCGATTTTGATCAAGGGCTTTATTGACGAAACTGGCGTTAACCCGGTACCGATCCACCTATCTCCTACGCGCTCCAGTGCCCAACCTGGTACCGATCCATCTTTTCACATGTTTACTTAAATCATAAATTAGTAGCTTCAACTTGTACTGTCACCTGGATCCGCTCCGGGTTAGCACCAGGGTCGTCAATAAAGCCATTTATCAAAATCGGCAATGGTATACGCTGTACTAGATAATGATGGATAAATAAAAACGAAACACTGCCGAAAAAAGACTTCAGATTGGTGATGAATATCCGAAAATCTACCAGTTTACGAAAATTAATCAAAATCGGCCGTGGTACCCCCTACTAGTTGACGATGGATAACTGGAAAAACGAAACGTCGCCAAAAAATTTTGTGATCACCGACCCAAAACCTACCATTGTACAAAAAATCGCTAGAATCGACGATGGTACCCTGTACTAGAAAATTACCAAAAATTGTAATTTGAGAAACAGAAAAATGTATTTGAAAATTATAAATACAATTTCCCTTACATCCTACTATACGGAAATACTAAAAATTGATATTACGGCATGCATTCTTTTTAAAACTGACCTTACTCTAAAAAAATACTCAATTAAAAGGGAAAACCCTACTACTTTAAAACGATTAATAACGACAAAAAAAATCTGGAAAAAATTTACTGGGTGTTAGGGGTTTGAATACAAATATTTTAACATCTGATAGTACGGACGATTTTGAACCAAAAATTCTTATATACCATCGGTAAATTCTAAATTGTTTTTGAGATCTCACAGTTTAAAATGTTTAATATCGGCACGTATAATTTAAAGAAATATAAAACCTGTCATTGTAACTAAATTAGGTTTATGTTTTCTAAGAATTAATAAAAAATATCAACTTACCAAGCACTTTAATTAGAACTAGGTAGATAATTCAAAAATAGGAAAAGTATTCCAAAAACTTAAAGTATATGCTGAATCCAAGATTTTTCTTCACTAGAGCTAAACTATGTTCCTCGTTTTCAGGTGCTATTTGTCTCTGAAGTCCACGATTTATTCTGACAAATGTTTACACGTCCCATATCTCACACTGTTTGGAAAAACAAACCCAAATTTGGGTTACTCGAACGCCGGGAAAGATACCCTATCTTTCAGGTATCTTTCCAAATCAATGTAAAAAACTAAGCTAGACGTTTACGAATTGTTATGTTTATTGAGCCCGGCTGTTTATCAGCGAGGTTGCCGTTTTTAAGTAGGAATTTTTAAGGTAAGATCAAATAGAAAATCCGTTTTTTATTCTCTAAATTTAGATTATTGGTATATTTTACTAAAAAAAAAACTGTAGGGATTTTGTTAAAAATGATATAAAACTAATTATTTTACAATATAAAAAGATTAACGCTTTGCTTAAAAACTAATAAAACAAAATACAAGTTTAAAAGACAATTTTTCGAAAAACTGGTACGGAATAGACCCAACTTTTTGACTTTATTAATCAAAATGGGTCATACTATCATGTGTTAAAATATTTATAGTCAAATCTTTAACACCCTATATAAAATCATGATAATTTTGACAGCTGTTTAAAAAATCAGGAGCGATTAATTCTTTCTAAAGTGGAATCTGTGGCTACGGCAACACTTGCGAATTACTTAAATATATTTTTATTTTAGATAGATTTTCTTACATCAATTGAAAAAAGGGCTAGCCAGGTCTAACAAAAAACGCAGTCCGATATTTAAATGATGATTATGGTACGCCGCACGGACCTGAAGCCGCAACAAAAGAGATATTGCAGAGTTTTAGCCAATCACCAATGAGTACTGCACCGTTGCCATAGTTACAGTACGCCGCACGGATCTGAAACCGCGACGGGGTTTGTCAAAAGCAGACCGTTTCTATGGATATGTTGAGTTTTAGCCAATCACTAATGAGTAATGCGCCGTTTCCATAGATACTTGCACTCTTTTCATAGTCTCAGATTCGCGTGTCATACTCTACTTGCGCATTCTTTCCATAGCTTCAGATTCGTGCAACAAACATACAAAATTTTAAGTTTGATAAGACAAAAAATATATCCTTTGTCGGAAATGGGGACCCAGGACCTTTTCAATGCAATTCCCTATCTTTAATAAAAAAACGAGCCAATTATTCATATTATTAAAGTAACCAATTTAAGCAAATCACGCATTACACTTTAAAAATAAACCGCTTCTGAAAATGTCTAGTCATGTGAAAATGTCTCGACAATTGTCAAGTTTTATAGATTATCAAGTGTCAAGTTCAGTCTTCCGGTTCGTCTCGTCGAATGCAGACCTCTGTGTTGTTAACATAAGTGGTGCCACGTGTTCGGTTTTACTTACGACCCCGCTAGAAAGGGAGCATACGCTGTGAACGTGTGAGGCCTAGTTGTTCCTGCATTCTATCCCGTTCGTCTGCCGCAGTTCTACATAGAATATTAGCGTAACGGCCGCTACGTGGCGGGAGTGGGAGGGGTAAGGGGATAGCTTGAAAGAAAGGGTCATCTCGTGATATCAGTATAACCTCAAGGGGCACCTAGTGGAAGTTTTTGCATTTCAAAAATTTAAAGAGGAATTATTAAAGTATTTGAAAGATTCGTTTATTATTCGCCATCCGGATATTGTAACGTGACCAATGCAGGGTTTTCGCCGATTTAACGACTCTGAGCCCCGGACGGAGGGCAATCTGGCGACTGCCTCGTAGCAAAGCCAATAAGTTCTGTTATGTAACAGGCTAAACAGGAATGAAGAAGAAGTGTCAAGTTTATAACCTCTGGGTTTTTTCATATTTCTGTTACTCGTTTATTATTGCAAATTGTGTGATGTTTTATTTGTGTTGATTTATTATTTACAGGTTAGATTTGCTGTAGAAAAATCGCGTGGTAACTGGCTAATTATTACACTTGCTTTTTAAATATTAGTGTTCATTTTATTCATAAAATTCTACAATGTGCCAACGTTGCATATTTACTGTCATTTTCAGACTGAAAAACTGTAAAAACCCCTTTTTTTCTATTACCTACTTTCGTAAGGATTGAACAAAAATTGCTAATTCTGATTTCCGGATAGACTCACGATGTCCAAAAACTCTACGCCCAAAATTAATAAAACGCAAAAAGTAAAATGCCTATCCCAGTTATCTTCACAGCCAAGATTATACTGTCGCGAGACGATACTAAAATAGCTCAGTTGTCAAATTTATCTAAAACTGCAACAAACTAACAGCCATAGTTGCAAAAGCCTGAAAGATAACCAGAGAAAGGTTTTGATAAACGAAAATTAAAACATCTTGGCTTAATCAATAGAAATTGCTTGAGAACTCAAGGCCATCGAATAACAAACAGAAGCCAATCAAACCAAAAAAAAAGTAATTAAAAATTGCACTGTAAACAGAACATCCCAGAAAAATGTAGAAAATGGGAGCACAGTAGTAAAAAGATTTTGAAGCTGAAAAATTTACTAATGACAAAATTGGAATTACAGAAAAACACATGATTGATGTGACAAAGGGTTCAGACAAAAACAATTACAACAGAAATATCACAAATTTATTTGATAACAAAAAGTATTAACAATGTAGAATATTGAGAATTTACAATTTGTTCTTACATAGTAAAATTTGATATTAAAAATAAAGTAGAAGAAAATACAAACATATCTAAAATGTTTAATTAAAATTAAGGTGTTCTTACTTTAACATTTTGTGCATTTATAAGCATGACATATCAACAGTGCCTAAAAAAAATCACAAAGGAACACAAAAGTATAAATGTCCCAGTCTAAACATATGAAAAATCAAGTGAAAAATGCATCAGACAAAAATGAAAGTCTGTGCTTTTGTTTTGCTAGCAAGTATAACCGACAAGCAAAAAAAATCATTTGCCAACTTAACTAAATATATAAAAACAAAATGTCAACAAAGAATGGGGCTACAAGTATGTTGCAACTCGAATACAATATTGTAATTTCATGCTCTGCCAAATCCTGTAAAGATGTTCCCTATGACGAGTTTCAAATTAGTATTAAAACAGGATTTGGTAGCCAAATGATTTTATTCATTAGAGGAATTTCATAACAATAACTTTTCAGACTTAATAGCATGGACCTTAGAATTGCTTCTTTAATATTTGTTGTTATATTTATATTTGTCATGTAAACTATGTAACTATGATGTATATAAACTATGTAATATGAATTTAATAGTTGGGCTTGCTCACTAGAATTTGCTTCTTTAAAATTAAAAAGTTATTACACTATTAAACGCCATTTTAATGACTGCATATGACATATAAACTATGTAATAACATGAATAAAAGCTAAATCATTACTAAATGTAAATTGCTCCGATTTTATAAATGCAATAATCCCAAGTACTTTAGAAACAATTTTAGATATCAAATTGTTATTTCCGAGGTTACTTCTTTCAACGATTTGTACATTATTTTCAAAGACAGCCTGAGATTTAATATGCACATTGATAACATAGTACTTAAGGGTTTTAGATCGCTAGGCATTATCAAATAATACACTGGAGGATATCAATTATAAAATAAAAATTATAACTGCTTGTCTCTATAACGCTTTGGCTCGAAGTGTTTTAATACTGCTCTACTATATGGAGACCTCCATATCAGTGTCACATTGACAGAATCGAAAAAGTTCAAAATAAATTTGCAAAATATCTTTGATTTAAATTTAATTTCCCATATCAACGTCTGTCTATAATAAATAATAAAATAAAAGAGTTCTTTGCGGCCCACAAACCCTTGAGTTTCAGAGAAGAAAGGAACTTCTGATTTTCTTGCACAAAGTAGTAAATGAAAGGACTGACTGTGAAATACTGCTGAAATTAGTCTCATTTTTAGTTCCTATTAGGAAAATGAGACACACAGCTGTTTTTTTGTAAGGTGCCACCATACTAATTTTGGGGTTAATGCATTTGTTAAGCGACCAGCATACAATTACAATTTTCACTCTCAGGAATACAACATTTTCACACTCAGCACTTTTAAAAGCAGTTAAACAGATTCTGGTTATGTGATTATCTTCTGTTTTATCGGATCATCTTGTGTCTGATATTTGTTTTCAGTCATATAATTGTCATTGTGTAATATGAATTTTACTTTTTATTTTTTGAGGTTTGAATTTTAGAAAAGAATGTGACTATTTTATATAAGAGGTTCATTATTGGAAAGAAACAGAAAGAGTAAAATTAGCATTGGACTCTGGTTTAATCAAAATCATCAGCTCCAATCTTTTTAACATGGGCACCAATTTGGGGACCACCATTTAAGTAGAACTGACCTATAGCAAATTATGTTTTTGTACCTTACAGGGAAAAATCAAAGTGTTGCATTTTCAATGTTGCACAGTACATATCTGACGATACATGCTGTGCGATATGATGATGTGAGATTTATTAAAAATTGTAAAAAAATATGCAATGATGATGTGAGATTTATGTAATGTAGAATATGTAAAATAGTATTGTATATATGCAAATAGTAGCTAGTACTACTAGCATGTACAAATACAATTTAATAACCAAATGTTTAAACAACAATGAGTTCATAACAAGGTATTTAATTTTCAACACTATGGCTAAGGGCTGATTTAATGGTAACAAAACAAAAACATACATATGAATCAAAAATTAATAGAAATAGGACCTAACACAGGATACTATGCAAGAGAATACAATAAGTGCTAGTCTGATTTCTTCTCATCTTAACATAGTACAGGTTAGTCAGGATTTGATATTTAAGTTTTACAAATATACCCTCTCTAATTTGTTCTTCACTTGATCTAACAAATGTCTTTGGCTAATTAAAAATTTTTGGCAAAAACGAAGTACCATATACTTAGGTAATGTCTGAAAGACTCTCACCATTCCTAAGGTGCATTTTTGCAAATGGATATGATATTTTAATTGTTTAAATAAACTTTTTCAGATTATACATAATATGTTATATTTCATTATTAGAAATAGTAGACACTTCACAAATCTACAGTGCTTAAAGCAGCTATGTGTATCACATGTGAGAAATTGAAACTTTTTGGCAAAAAAAAGTACCTCTGAGGAGGTAGATAATAATGCACTTACAAAATAAATGCATCGGGTACTGAAGGAATTCCAGCCAAAGTGTCTCGAGAAAATGTGGAAGGAAATCAAACATCCATTATCCATTGGTGTCAATACATAAAAGCAGTGATACTCAAGATATGAAAAATTTCGGGCCAATTTCTATATTGAGTGTGTTTTCAAAGGTCTTCAAAAAAGTATTATATAAGAGACTTATAGAGTTCCTAAATAACCACAATCTGTTATCTAATGATCAGCATGGTTTTAGAGCTGTGAGGTCAACTGAGACAGCGGCATTCAAACTGGCAGACTTCATCCACAGGGAGCTAGAACAGATGCATAGTTGTGGGATTGTTTTTGAACATTTCTCGAGCCTCTGATACCTTAAATTTCGATTTTATCCAGCAGAAATTATTTAACCTTGGTATCAGAGGAAACACACTTCTAACCATAATGTAATTTCTAAAAGAAAGGAAGCTGCATGTTAAAATAAACGAAACCTATTCTGATGAATATGATTTGAACATCGGAGTTGCACAGGGATCAGTCCTGGTTCCACTGTAGCTTATTTTATTTATAAACGATCTTACGGTCCCAGGATTGACCATGCCGACGATACAATGGTTGCTGTTTCTGAGGGGGAGATGCATGAAGCAGTGCAAAGAGTCAGTTACAACATGAGCAAATGGTGTTTCGTTAATAAGCTGATTTTGAAAGAAACAAAAACAGTTAATGTGCAATTTTGTAAATCAGACCCTAAAATTACACTAAAGCAAACAGTTCCTACGAAAACACTTTAAACAACTTACTAGGAACTTGTATATTGTCATCTGAGCTACAACGACATTCTTTGGAGACAGGCGACAAATGTATCAAGAGTCCTCATACTGCAAAAACGTATAAACATATAATACCTTGATTCCTGCAAACCGATCTTTAAAAAGAAAAGAATATTGAAATGTGCAATATATGCCTATCTAAATAGGGCTGAATTTCTTCATAACAGCGACATGGGTACTCTAGTTCAACGAACGACTTCACATTGCCAAGACAAACAGCCTTGTTTGTAAAGTCACCTCATTATGCTTGCGTAAAGGTCTTTAACCATACCATCAAAGAAGAGAAGACATTAGCTATATTTAAAATGAAATTAAAGAAATTACTTTACACCCATGCGTTCTACTCCCTTCAAAACTTCATCGATGCAGACCCATAGCACTATACTTTAATTATTTATTTTATATGTAATAATCTGTTTTGAATTGTTCATTGTTAACATAAATTATATCTGTTCTATATGTAATGTCATGTAAATAATTTATATACATTAATGAATAAATACAAATACAAAAAAAAAAATTTTAATGCTTCATTTCAAGTTAAAATTTATCCTTACCCCAGTACCACATACTTAGGTATGTTGGAAGGACTCTGGAAAATATTTTATTGTGGATATATCATTTTAATTATTTAATATAGCTAGATATAGATTAGATAAGTGATCTAAAATTTTTTTGGATTATCCATAAAATGTTATACTTCATTATTGGAACTAGTATACATTTGACAAATCTGCATGTGCAGCTATATGTGTTAGATGTAAGATGCTATTAAAATATGCATGTATAATTTTATATCCTTACTATGAATGCTATAAGCAAAATATTCACTTTGTGAGAAGAACAGAGATGAAAGTTTTTCATTCTTTACTTGCATAAAACAGCAAATACCTCTATTTTAATGTTCAATACATAACTTTTATAGAACAGACACCCATAACAACCATCAGTTAGGATCTCTACTGTATCATGTCTGTAAAATGTATAACACAGAATAGTGTATACATTACAATTAACTCTAATAGTTTAGGAGTAAAAAAGATTGTTAACTTCTTGAGAAAGCTGTTTGTTCTATTTTGTTCTGGTAAAAGATTAATTTTTATAATAATCTGTTAAGTACAAAGGATATAATTAAAGAAATACCTTGATATACCTACCTTCACCTAAAGTTGGTTTAAGAATCAAAAATATTAAATTATTGATATATTTTAATTAGTTATTAATTGCTATGAAAAATAAAGGCAAAAGGTTATTTAGTATTTAATTTTCAAAATTTCGTGACGAATTTGGATAATCCTTTCGGATTCTAAGATCTTGCTTTATGTAGAATTCTGCAGAGGGGATTGCTTTTCTCACATTGAATTTTTTAACATTGTGCATGAAAGATAATGTATAAAATTAAAGTGTATTTTTTTAAAGAAAGGTTTTTCCTTGGCATAATAGTTTGAAGCTTAAGTCACAAAACATTAACAATTTTCTGAGCTTAGCATTTGAACCATGCATTCATGAAAATCAAATACTATATAAATCTAAGAAGATGTAAACAAACTAAACTGCATAAAATGTCTAAAAACTTAATACAAAAACTAAAATTATTAGTGAAAAAACCTGTAACACACGCAGTTACAGCTATTCAATAAGGAGTTACAACCTACAATAAATTTTGAGCAAGAATTTGATTGTCTAATTGACTTAAACAACTACTTGAATAAGCTGTTTGTTCTATTTTATTCTGGTAATATTAATTAATTAAATCTTATAATCAATGGGTTAAGTACAATGGATATAGTTAAATAAATACTTCGATATACCTACATTCACCTAAAGTTGACTTTGGAATCAAAAATATTAAAATTATTATTTGCCTAGAGTTGAAACTGTCAAAGATCTTGGTGTCTGGAGTTTTCTTTTGAAGAGCATATTCAATGTATGGGTAATAAGGCTTTGAAATTATCGAGTTTCATGATGAGATCTTTGAATGACTTTAACAATATTAATAATCTAAAAGGTCTGGATTATGCACTGCTCATTCTGTAGTTGAGAATGCCCAGTTTACTCACCATATCATTTAGTTCATTGTAAAAGCACTGAAAGAGTTCGGAGAAAATTCTTGAGATTTATTGCTTATAAGATGATTATCTCTAGATGACTTAAATTATTATATATTATTAAAACTTTTAGATATGCAGTCATTAGAGAATAGACGAAAATACTTTGATTTCTGCTTCATGTTTAAGATTGTCAATGGTTTGATCGATTCACCTAAATTGCTGGATTTAATTAAACTACAAGAGAGGTATCGGCTCTTCAATTTAGATTGTCATAGAACTAATTATGGAATGTACAGCCCTTTCTAGGTTTAGTAGGCTACTAAATAAAGCTTTTTTCAGATTCATTTTTTAAACATTGTGGAGGGTAGTAAAAAATTAAAGTTTCCAATAAAGTGTATTTTAACAATTTTCTGAGCTTGGGATTTGAGCCATGCATATATGAAGATGTTATATAAATCTAAGAAGGCATAAACTAACTAAAGATGCATAATATAATGTCAACAAACTTAAAATAAAAGTGGAGATTATTATTTAAAAACCCCTTAACACACGCAGTTAGAGTTATTTGATAAGGGGCTGCAACCCACAATAAATTTTGAGCAAGAATTTGACTGTCTAATATATGACTGTGGTTAAATTTATCAATCATTTGTCAGATCAATTGACCTGGGGGCAACATCAAAAATTTTACTTAGAAATACATATAGATGTTACTATAAAGTGTTCCAAATTATATTTTATGGATTACATATCTCAGATAAGATCTGTGAAGTTGATAACTGGAGATTTGAAGTGAAAAGTTAATATTAAATATTAGCCTTTTGATCTTATCAGGAAAGCAAAAATAAATAGCACATCATTGTTATCATTCTTAATTCTATTTAACTTCACATTAAATATTAGGCAGCTCTAAGAAAAATATATATTTTATATTTCTTAAAAAAAAAACAAAATGTAATTAAAAATTAATAAAATTTTTTTGAAGACCAATTACAAGATCTAGGCCAGTAATTAATACATTATATTGACAAAGGAGGCATTAATATGAAATCTAAGACTCAAATATGATGATATCAACTTGTAAAGGATTAAAACTCAACAATAATGTGTTATTTACTTTTGTCTTCTTGAAAGGAATAAAAGGCTACCTTGATCTATCTTATCAAAGATCATTCATTGAATTAAAGTTTGGATACTAACATCTGTGTAAATTTCTAAGCAAAACATTGATGAATTACAATATCTATAAGCTACACATTTACATATGACCTTACTTAGATCAACTCTATTTTGGGTCACTCATTATAAGTGAAAAGATCATAAACAATATAATTGTGGCAATTATTGAACTGAACATTTCATTATTTTGGTCTAAAATCAACTATCAGAAAAATAATGCCATTTCTGTTACCAGCCAGGATATTGACTTAATTGCATAGAAATATGTAGCTAATATAAAATATTTTGAAACAGTAAACCAAAGGTCAATAATGTTTTTTTTAAGTTATGTATACACCAGAATCTACTATACACTAAAAACCAAAAGCTTGTGTACAATATTTACTACTTTATGCAGAAAAAGTAAAGTGTAGTTATAAATAAAAATCATACCAACAACTAAAAACATTTGAAAACTACTTCTAATTTTAAAGTCCAGAATGTTTGCAGTTTAGCATGCTACTTTTTATGAAAATAAAAAAATATCTTTAACTCACATTGATGCATCTTTATCTTTCCATCACTATCCAGTAGATAGAAATATTCCTGCACGCCATTGGGGTGTTGAGTGATGCTGGTTGAAAAATAAAATGCTATGGTACATATTATTATGTAATACACCTACATAAACAACATGTAAAAAAGTCTTTAGGTCCACCTAAATTAAAACCGTATCACTTCACACCTAAGAAGCACTTTCACTATTTCTAGCCGTTTCATCACTATCCCTGGTTTTGTTGTCTTGTTTCACTTTGTTTAACACTTTCCTATGTTTACGTGATTTCATGTGTATTTGCCACTGATGTGTACCAATAAAAACTTTGTCACACACTTCACACCTAAAAGTTTCATCTAATGTATTTGGCACTGAAACAATGTCTCTCATTGGTAGAGGTTCGATATCACATTTAGTTCTGGATATGAAGCTTTGCACTATATGAGTGGCTGGTTTGGTGACATTTTCGATCCACTGAGATACATCAGTAGTATCCAAACCAAATATGGGAGGAACCTGCAATGCAAAAAATGGGACTATTAAGTACGTACGATAAATACAATACTAAGAATTGCATAGATACATATCTTATCAGTGCCTGACAACAGAAATAGTTAATGCGTTTTTATATAATAGTTAAAGTTGCTTAGAAAAGTTCAAAAAGTTATCTAGGTGGGTCTCATTCAGATGTAATACAACAATTGTGGATCACAATTATGATGCTAAGAGAAATAATTTAAATTTAAATGTCTAAGCTTATTGTGTGATTTGTGCATTTTTATAAAGGTTTCATAGCTTGTCCTGATCTAAAATTTAATGTTTCCAATAGTTTAACAGTTCTATTTCTCACATCAGTTAAAAAAAACATTTTGGAAGATCATCATTCCCTCTGAACACTGAGTAATAAAAGTAAGTTGTCATCAAGAAATAACTAGAGCATCAAGTGGGAGATGAAAAGATACTTAAAAAATGTATTATTACGTAATAATTTTAAAATAAAAAATTTGAGTGAAGTTCCAAACAAACTTGGTCAAGTCAAAAGAAGAATGTACTAGAAATGCTTAACAGGTTTAAAATGATGTATTGCAAGTCAACAAAAACACCGGCAGATACAAATACAAAATTGATAAAGGAAACAAGTCCTCAGAATAATGAAAAAAGAAAGAAGAGCGTGTTTTCAGTGCAATATAAACAAGCATTCTGTACAGGGTGTCCGGATTTGGTTGCAGAAACAGGGTATCTCGCTTATTTGAAAAAGATAGAACCTTGCGGTTTTCACAAACCTGAGCTAATTTTTTGTGAAACTCATGAAGTCCTAAACAAAATTTTCATAGCCTTCTTCGTTTATGAGATACAGGGCGAAATAGAAAATTTTGCATTTTGGGACCCCCTCGTATCTCGGTTATCCTTTAACTTAACGCAAAGGGAAAAATTGCTGGTTATGCAGTTTTTTACGCTGGATCCAGTGGCGTAGTCATATTTTTCATTTGAGTTGTTATTTTTTAGATATGACCCAAAGTTGTGTTTTTTTTTAATGGGACACCTTGTATATTTGTGCAGAAATTGACTTGTTCTTTTAAAAACTTCTCAAAAATATATAATAGTATGGGTCTATTTTAATAAACAACAACAAAAATCCTAATTTTTAGGCCATGCAAAACAATGCCGTTTTCTTTTGTTTTCTTATAAAATAAGCGCTAGTTTTTTGTATTTATTTATTGTGTAAAAATATATTTGTATTATTATGGAAGAAAACCAAACTTTCGAACATTATGAAAAGTACGATATGTTAGCTTGTTTTATATTAAGTAATGAAAATGTTGAAGCGACTTCTGAGATGTATTTTAACAGGTAAATAGTTAATTTTTAGGTATGTTGAAATACTATTGCTTAATTTCTATTTAGATATCCAGAAAGGAGGCAACCTAATAGATCCACTTTTTATCGGATAAAAAAGAATTTACTTAATCACGGATCATTTATCAAACCTCGTACGAAAACATATAATAAAGAAAATCGGGAGGCTAAGGAAATTACGGTTTTGGCTAATGCAGAAGCTTACCCTACAAACTCTTGTAGGGCCAGTGAAAAGAGCATAGGGATTCCAAAAACTAGAGTTCAAGAAATTCTAAAAAGGCACAAATACCACCCATACAAATTTAGGCTCGTGCAGCACTTACAGCCAGGGGATGCAGAGCGTCGGGTAGTCTTCTGCAATTGGTTTCGAGAAAGATGCGATATGGTTAGAGATTTTGAAAGGAAGGTTATATGGTCAGACGAAGCACATTTCAGTAATTCTGGCATACTCAATAGGCACAATAGTAGATTCTCGTCCCAGGAAAATCAACACCAAATATTTCTCAGAAGACAGCAGGGCAGGTTTGGTCTAAATGTGTCCTGCTTCATATTAGGAACACATATAAAATTTTATATATTTGAGGGAAATCTAACAGCCAATCGCTATATAGAAATTTTAGAGGCAGCTATACCTGAATTACTTGACGTGTGGTTCTTTTTTGGTGCGAAATTATCAATACATATTTTGATAAATAGATTTAATTACATATTTATTTTGATTTATTGTTAGGATGCAGATATTGTTAACGACTTTAAATAAAAGGCAGCATTGTTTTGCATGGCCTACTGCAAAATTTGGGATGATAATTATAAAAATTAGGATTTTTGTTGTTGTTTATTAAAATAGACCCATACTATTATATATTTTTGAGAAGCTTTTAAAAGGACAAATGAATTTCTGAACAAATATACAGGGTGTCCCATTTAAAAAAACACAACTTTGGGTCATATCTAAAAAATAACAACTCAAATGAAAAATATGACTACGCCACTGGATCCAGCGTAAAAAACTGCATAAGCAGCAATTTTTCCCTTTGCGTTAAGTTAAAGGATAACCGAGATACGAGGGGGGTCCCAAAATGCAAAATTTTCTATTTCGCCCTGTATCTCATAAACGAAGAAGGCTATGAAAATTTTGTTTACGGCTTCTTGAGTTTCACAAAAAATTAGCTCAAGTTCGTGAAAACCGCAAGGTTCTATCTTTAAAAATAAGCAAGATACCCTGCTTTTGTAACAAAATCCGGACACCCTGTACATTACACAAGAGACAAGACCTTGTGTTTTTGCAGTCATTAAAGTATGCAAGTTTAACAACAATCCAGAAAAGGCCTATTGGTCTACAGTAAAACAAATTATGCAGTATTTCAAAGGAACAATGGATTATAAACAGGAATATTCAAATTGAAATTCATCTGAGTTACTGGGATTCTGTGATGCTGATTGTCCAGTGAAGTACAAAACGCACTGAAGTACGAACATCACTATATTAGAGAGAAAACCGGCTCCAAAGAAATAAAAGTTGAATACACTTAGACAGAGAAAATGATTTTAAATCTAATGATGAAGCCACTGTTTGAAACCAAACGTTCATTTTGTACCTTTTGAATAACATCATCCCCTCTTCATATTAGTATTAGCGTTTTATATATTGTTTTTGTGTCTAGAAATAATTATAGCATCATTGTATAAAGTGTATGCTGTATGAATGATAAATATGGGATTGTATGCTATTTCCTCTATTCTAATTTACCAAAATATACAATGACGTAAGAGAGGTTGTTAGGCGTAAAAATAAGAACAGTTGTTCTAATATTTCATCTTACGGTACCTCTAGTAATCAATAAAAAAATCTCATATTGTCACCATTTACTTACCTAATAAATTGTTGTTTCAGACAGCATTGTTTCAACGATATTCTGAAAAGAACTATAGTTGTGCCCATTTTTAAAAAGAATAATAAAGGTCTAGTCTCAAATTATCGATCAATCTTCTGCCTGTAATCGCTGAGATCTTTGAAAAAGTATTACCCAAAAAATTGCATATAATTTTGAAAATTACAACTTACTTTGCAATGAACAGTTTAGCTTTATAAGGGGCAGGAAACGTATTGCAGGGTATTCTCAATCTTGTCTCTGAGATCCATGATTGTTGTGAAAATGTGGAGTACGAATGTGTCTCAATGTATGATTTGAATAAGGCTTTTGACTACATCTCCCATGACATACTGTGATCCAACTTCATGTTTACGGCTTTGACAGTAACAGCATTTATTGGACTCATATAGTCCTAGTGAATAAAGTGGAATCAGCAGAAGGCATGATAGACATTGGTGTTCCCCAGGGTTCCATTTTAGGTACACTCCTTTTCAATTTTTATAAATGACCTCCCAATAACTGATGCTTATGTATACTCTTTTTGCTGATAACATTATAATTTATAATTTTGGCGGATCTCTTCAAGAAGTCCTAGTGATAACTGGTGAGGTGCAGGCAAGAGCAGAGGCCTAGTTTGGTGTAAACAAATTATTAATAAACCGAAATGAAGACTCAGTGATTAATTTTCTGCATAAGAAATTTAGGGGATTTGAATGCCCACTTTGACAGTGTTAAATTCTAAGGGATGTATATGGAACAAAAACGAAAATAGGATGTTCACATCTACAACCTCTCATCCAAACTGAGCAGTACTGCCTTTCTGCTTCGTAACCTAAAAGGATGTGTAGCAGATGTTATGGCATTTTGGTGTGGAGAGATGCCATCAGATTTAGACAGAATGTTTTGGTTTACAGAGAAGGGTTGTAAGAATACTTACTGATCTGAAGTGTCTGAAGTACAGAGATGACTACAGACAGGCTTTCATTGGCCTCGGAATATTGACGTTCCCATCTGTGTTTACTATATCATGTAATTTGCATATTAAAGAAAACATCATTTGTATACAAACTACAAATAGGTGCACGAATATAATACTAGACATATTGTGGCATCCTTTTGTAGGCGAAAATGTCAAAACAGAATAGAATTTCTGACTATTAATTTTTTTCAAAAATTTTCACTGAGTGTAAGGGAACTGCCATTAAATAAAATGACAGATAGCTAGAGTGAAGAAATCGAGTACTTGATTTCTGATAATAATTTTAATATGTAATTTGTTATGTGTTTTTAATATTATTTCATCTATATTTGAGTGTTGTTGTAAATATCGATTTTAACATGTAATATCTTTTTAATATTATGTAATCTTGATTGTGTGTTCATATGGATCTATGTCTATATGCAACTATTTTTAATACTAATAAACCATTTAATTTTGAATTATGGTGGGCATATATCCAAATTAAGATAAAGGATATTGATGTGTTAGATCTTTTTTGCAGTTTAAAATGATTGTTTTAAATTGTTTTCTCGGAGCCTTTCTTTTTACTGTAGTTTTAAAGATGACAGGATGATGCAAAGAAATCAGCATTGGTGCTGTTATAATCAGCAACACTTCTAGGAAAATGGTGATGCCTTACCATAGTAACACAGAAAGTGTTTTACATAAAATAGTGTTAAGTTTCTAGTTTCTCTTAAGGGCAAATCAGGACAATCTACAATTCCAAACTGACTTCTTAGCTGCTAGAGAAACCCTGGTTGAATGCATCAGTCAGTACAAATGAATTTACAATACATTCAGAAAGGACTGTGATGCAGTGGCTATTGGACAGGGTTAAGGTGTTTTTTGGCAGTCTCCAACCATCTGAAGGGAAGAGACATTAATGACTACGAAGACTTTTCAGATTTTGATATAAAAATTGTATCCAAATGTGTGAAAATGGTAATACATTTTACATAATGGTACTTTACATACCAGCAGAAAATAATCATGACCAATTAAGGGTATTCTATGAGTGCTGTGAACAAAAATTGCTAAGTAAAATATCTAATAGTAAGAGAGTATACCAGAGTATAGCTGAAATAAAAGTTGTGGTTATTTAAACGACTTACATTATTTTTGGAACTTAATGCTTATTCCCAATACAACTGTGTGAAGAAAAAAAATGCATGTTTTAGATTTGACACATTTATTAATTTTAAGGAGTTGGATGTAAGTAAAGACAATGTACCACTTTTGCCAGAGGATAAATGTCATCCTTCTTTGTTTACAGAATTAAATATTCTTAATAATAATAAATCCTTACAAAACCACTTTAAGAAATTATTAACTTATAACTTTAAAAATGAGAAAGTGTCGGTGAACACACTTTGTAAAACAAAAAGATAAATTTGAAAAAATTATGAGAAGAGAAGGGAGTTATAGTACAAGGAGTACGGCTTTTAAAGGCACAGAGTACAGCGGCATATCGATCTTATCAACAAAAGGTGCAAAATGAAATTAGTATAAGTCAAAAACATTTTGGTTTTTTATTAATAGTCTTAAGAGAAATTCTGACATTCCAGATATGCTGTTAACTCACCAAGAAATAGTCCATGCCTTATTGTGGTCGGTTTTTAAGTGTGACTCCACAAATACCCACAGAATGTAAATTTACTCAACAGCGCCGTGTGATCTCTCACATCAAATGCTTTTTTTAAATCAATAAAAACTGCAACCACTAACTTTTTTTTAACCATTTCTGTAGTTATATAATTGATAAAGTTAGTTGTTGAGCTTAGTGTACTACTCTCCTTTATATGCCCCTAATGGTATTTATCAAAACATACAACTTACCAACCGTCAGTACTTCAGGAAATATAACATGGATAAACAATATGTTAAAATTGGTTTTAATGTTTCTTTTCTATGAATAAGATTTTTCATTGTAATATGGTCCCTGCCTGCAGCAGAATTCTTATTAACATTTACCATACCTCGCCTCTACTTGTTTCATATAAATAAATAGAGTTGCCACATTCCAGCTCACTAAACTTTATTAAACATGGCTGAAAAGTAGATAGAATTTTTAATCATTTAGAACAGGCTTTTGACTTTGAGGGTTTACTGTGGAGAAATAGTGAATGTTCTTTACACTTTTTCTGTAGATAACAATATTATTTCCTCCGTGTTATTATATTGAGATAACAGATCATTATTTATTGAACATATAGATCACAGTTTTATACACCTAAATCAGGGGTGCTACAGGGTTCGAATGTAGGACCTCTTTATTTTTATTAGTTATCAATAGTGTAAGTGGAAACATCAATGTCTCTAAGGGTTTTATATGACTATAAGTTGTTTTGTACTATAAATAATAAATCGGATGCTATTAATTTACAAATCTGGAGACTGTTGCGCCTTAGTGTATGGAACATAAAGTAAATATCAATATTAAAAAATGTACAGTAATGTCATTTGTATGTAGAAAACAGATAACTCAATCTGATTATTGTTATAAATAAAAAACCTTTAAAATCAACTGATTTGCATAAAGACATAGGTATTTATTTTAACTTGAAACTATATTTCAATCATCATATTGATAATGTAGCTGCTAGTGCTGTTATTATTAGAAACTGTAGTTACTTAGTACATTAATACATTCACAGCCCTGAATAAGTCAGTGATAGTTTCTAAGTTTCAATATGATTATATTGTGTAGGATCCTTAATATACAAATAAAATTTGTAGTTTGGAATATGTACAAAGACAATGTTTAAAGTTTTTAGACTACAAAATGTTTTCCTTTTAGTTTATCCACAGAGAGGAACTAATCAAAAAATACTGTGTTTATTTATATATAAATCAATTATGAATCTTGTTGATAATAAAGAATTTTTAAATCAGATTCCTTTTAGAATAGGTAGAATTAATAGTAAATCTACAGACGGTTCATATTAATACACCCAGAACTAATCTTTATAAGAATTTATAACTTATAAAGCTTTATTATTTTATTCCATTATTTTAAGTGCTCTATTTACTATCTAACATAAGATCCAAATCTCAAATTGTCATATTTAAAATCACTTGTTTGCGTTTTTTTAGGTTTAAATACATAAGACACAATTCAGATCCTATTGCAGTTTTAGACATTTTAAAATTATCTGATTAAAACAGATATTTGGAGTTAAAAATATCACTACTCACTGATAAAGATGGTAAATAAATATAGTACCAAATAGATACTCCGTGGAACCTATAGTTACGGAGATTGGTCTTGGAACTGCAATAATACAATTAATTTCAGTACATTAGTATGAGATTGTTTTAATTGTTTCTTGACTTAATGGCGAATGAACGTAATATACAAATTCAACCTTAGATTAAACACACAGAAAGATACATAGCAAAACAACAAAACATGATGGAAGGATAAATTCTGCTGGACCACCTCGCAGATATATGTTTGTTTAAAAGTCCCTCTTCATTAATTGGTAAGCACTAAAGAATCATAACTATAATTAATCTATTATTTTTCCCTCAAATTACTTCTGATAAAATGTCAGATATAAGTTCTTTAAAAAATAAGATATGCCCATATATACGATTAATCATATCTGGCAATACATTAAGCTCCCACTCTGTTATATTTTTAACTTGTATATAAAAACAGGTAAATATCCTGACTTTGTTATTCAAAGGCTTTTATTTAGAATATAGCATTATTATTTGACTTTAATCGCGCTTTCAATAGTGTAAATGCTAACATTCTTGTTTAAATATAAAAGCACTTGACATTAGAGGTGATGTTAATAGTCTTTTGGGATCTTTTATCACTAATCAGAGGATACACTTGGAACTATCAATTCAGAATACCAGATGCTAAACTTTGGGGTACCCTAAGAAAGCATCTTATTGCCTTTCATTGTCTTTCGCAAATGTTGCGATATTCCCGTCTTTGAAAATGAATAATAAAATTAAGAGATTAGATCATTCCCAATTTCTCAGTTTATACATTGACAGCCATCTGAATTGAAATAGTTACTTGGATTATGCAGCTGGTAAGGATAATTCGGCTTACTTTGCTATTGTTAATTTAAAGAATATTCTTAGCCCTAAGCATCAAAACATTGGACTTTTATACAACTTTTGTGCCCTGTTTATTTGACAGGAAATGTAATGTTTTTCAATCCTCTGTAAAATGATAGGTAACAATGACACTTTTTGATGTTTAACAAGGTGTTCCTGGAGATGAATTCTATAATGTCTAAGTTAGTCTTAAACTGCGCAAGCTCAAATCACTTCCATGTGTAAATAAAGTCTAAGGTAGTTAGCAAAGTAGTTCACTTTTTAATTACAATTTTTAAAAGATCATAGTTTACTGTGTCACATCCCTTGGAGAAATCAGTGTAGACGCAATCCACTTGGATTTCTCCTCTAAGGCATTCAGCAAATCAATTTTATAGACACAGATATAAAACTAAGAAACAGGTAGTTAAATTAGCTTTACTTTACTTCCAAATATTTATTGGTCTATATTTATTAAGATAAAGTGCTCTTATCAAACACACTCACCTGTCTGTCTTTTCTTCCCAAAAATCTATTCACCGTCCATTTAGTTTGCTTCCTGGCATATCTCCTGGTAGCTATTTTGAGAATGTCTATTGCTTCTTGCAATAATTTCTTTCCCTCAGCTGTTTCTCTTTCACTAGCATTCAACATGAGATAGGAATGGAACTCTTTAAATCCTATAGACTGGAAAACACCTTTGGTGTAATTAGGTTGCCTGTAAAAAAAGCTTCATCAATATATAACGTATAAAACAATGATAATGGTTTTAGATTCAAATGGCAAACTCAATAACTTTTAGAAAATAATTGACATATTCAAAAGTAACCCTTTTGATTCCTATATCTAATCAGTTGAGGTTCAAACCTTAGAAAAATTTGAACGCAGACCAATGTTTTTCAATTGTAACTCTCTAAGAGCTGGTTTAAACTAACCAAAGTTTACGTTAATAAACCATCTACCAATAAAAAAAAATCATAAAAGTTCCAAGAAATAATTTTTTGCCAATATCTGTTAAAAGGTTATGCTGCTAGAGACTGCTACATTATGCTGGCATGTAAGTATGTGAGGCACAAAAAAGAATGGTGTTTAAAAATAAAAAAAGAAATGCCTTAAACAAGGTATATTGATACTTAATATTTAATATAGTTTTTTTAATAATATTTATACTTTTTTTAAATATCATCTACCCCACTTAACCACAATATCCACTAGACTTTACTTTTATTTGCCTAATCAGGTTTTATATAAATAATATAGAAACATTATTTTATCAGATCCTGTACTGGCAACCTACACATTCATACTAAATATCTAAATAAAGCCCAATTTATGCTGAAAATGCTCAAGGGATTCAGGATACTTTCAGCATATAATCATTTTGAGAATAATCAAAGTATATAGCTATTTTTGTTGTCAGGTTGCCCTTTCTCAAGAAACTTCACTCTTACTCAGATAAACAGAAAAAAATGTTGTTTGCTACTTAGAAAGTACGAATTTGTCCACTAATTAATAAATATGAACCTACTGATTGTCTTTTAGTCTCTTCTCATTGTATACTTTATGGAAATGTAATAATTCATCCAAGAGCCCCTCTTGCATCATTTTTTCTACCCTGCCATTGAGTCTCTTATCAAGAACATCCTACAAAAACACATTTATTTGTAATGATCACAAAATAAAAATTGCTAATTAATTGACTTAGTGGTTATCTAGCTGGTCCAAAAACTAGGCAATAAAAATTATATCGAGTCCCCCCGTCTTTTGTTTTTTGAATTTAGTTTGGCACACTACAGTTGTGGACTGAAATCAATTTTTTTTTGTATATCCATTTCATCACTAAAAATTTCAAGATGGCATCTGGACGCCATTTTGAAGTAAAAATGCATTCTAGAGGGGAATCAAGTGGCACATCTTCTGAATAGTCTTAAGAATCTTCATAGTATGGAGACATAAAAATCACCCTTTTTAAAATGGCAGCTATTAGTAAATAAGACTGAAACTAAATAAGGAGAAAATTTAAATTTGATTTAAAAGAATACCCAGTAAATGCATCAGTCCAATACTTAGTCCCACCATAGATATATTACAAGTAGATCCTCAAAGGATAATTAATGCCAACAAAACAAAATGTATGCTAATTTGTAGTGAAAAAACAAGACAAGAATTCCTATCCAATATATATTCATTGCAAATCTGCCAAGTTAAAAATTGAACAGGTTAAAAAAATTAAATATTTGGGAGTTCTAGTTGATGGCAGGTTGTCACTCAAGAAATATTGTAACTTACTTGTCTTTAAGTTAAAAAAACAACATAAACGTCGGTAAATTGTCTTAACAGAACTTCCTTTGTTACTAATCCTTAGATTAGGAATAGAAAAGTCATCCTATTTAGTTTCGCAGTCATTTAATAGTTACATATATAAATTCTATTATCATTTACAAAAGGAAGAATGCTTTTAACTGTTGGAATTCATGGCGCCCTGCTTGACTGGATTCGGTAATATTTATCAGATAGAGTTCAGATCGTCAAGTTAAATAATCATTTGTCTAGGACTATCAACGTTAATTTTGGGTTCCCCAAGGGGCTCATCTTGCTCCCATTCTTTTTAATATATTTGATATTTCTGAATGCTTTGAGTTCACAGAATCCATTTATATGCACATGACTTAAAAATTTATAGGGCAATAGACAATGGCAATGAATCCAAACTTCAAAAAGATTTAGAAAAATGGTATAACTGGTTCAAGATTAATAGATTGCCATTGAATATTAAAAAATGCAAACATACTCGGTTTGGCAGTGTCGGGTACCTACTTTTTTGATAATGAGGTTATAGGTAGGGTAGATATTATAAGAGATTTGGAAATTTTATTTAACTGTAAGCTTATTTTTAGTCAACATATTATGGCTTGCTGTAGTAAGGCTCTCAAAATTTCAGGATTCATCAAGAGAAACACAAAAGGTTTTACAAATGTGCAGTCTATTAAGATACTTTATCTTTCAGTAGAGTGGCCCCATCTTGACTGTTCAACTGTTGTCTGGTCTCCCTTTTACTAAAAATATATTGACAAAATTGAGTTGATTCAGATGAAATTCCTTGCTATATTGCATATAAATGTGAAATTCCATCTGAGTCTGTCAATTATAGTATCTTGAAACAAGAGCTTGGTATTCAGACCTTTTTGTGCGAAGGAGGAATACTGACATTTTGATTGCCTATAATTATACATGGTTCTGTTGATTGCTCCAATCTCATCTCTAAACTTAACTTTTATGTTCCTCCTAGATCTCTGAGAGACACAAAAACTTTTGAAACTCAACGCCACCATACTAGTTATGGGAAGAATTCGGCAATCAATAGGATTATGAGGAGAGCTAATGAGGTGGATTTAGATGTGTTTTCTGTGTCTGATCTGTCTTTGAGGCGTTATCTTACACATTATAGGTAATTTGTGGGATGTTCTTGTGGGATTATTATTTTTTAATGTATTGACTTTGGTTTATTTTCTCAACTTTCACATATACTTACATTGTTTATACAATATGATATTTTGTATTTTTGTAATGATTGGGTAATACTTGTTAAATAAAAGGTTAAAGAAAAATATATTATATGTTAGTAAATAGCTATCTGCAGAACTAAAGAGGAAAGATTCATAATGAGAAAAGTTCTAGGTAAAGGAAATTTATCGAATCTTTTATCTGTTTTTAAATTATTTTTATATTAATATTATTTACTTGAAAATTTTTTGCTTTCCAAAATTAGACTTTTTTGTTGCTGAAGTTGAGAATGAAATAGGCAAAAATGTGACTCGGGAACTATAAGTTGGATAAGCAAGGCCTGACTCAATCTCCTGTGCAAACTTGACATGCATAAAGGACACAGTAGGAATATATATGATAAAATCAGAATTCTCTGAGCAATAAAGAGAGGCCTGAATGACTCACGGGAATCCAGCAAAGTCCTGAAAAAAGTACTCCAATGGATTTATTAAAGTCCTAGGACCGTAATGGATTCATTACAGTCCTGAAACAATGAACTTAGCAAAGAGAAAACAAGTGCCTTTCAGGAATATTTTTTTAAGAAAATTTGTACATTGTTTAACTCTATTGACGATAAAGTTTTGTATATTATTCATGTTATACACAGTGGTATCAACCTCGGCTGACGACTCTCTGATGATATTCAGTCTCATAATGATCGTTGCTTTGATCATTATAGCAAATTAATTGTTTTAAAACAAAAAACACAAGCCAAAGCGTCAAGAAGTGTAAACTTTACAATATTGAACTAAATATCTGTGAACAGTAAAACGCCTGGACAACAAGTCACAGAAATATGAAATATTGCTAAATAACCCCAATGCTATACTGGATTATTTCCAATAATGCTTCTTTCTATTAAACAGTTGCTAAAGGTTCCCTGTGTGTATGCTTGCATCTACTACAAAATGCAACTGCGCACTGACGCATTTTATCTCCCATGGTTTGCCTTTTTGATTGCTGTACCTAGTAAATACTATCGGTCCATTTATATAACATGTATACTTGTGAAGATTTTAATTAAGGATCACATACAATGAGTTGCAATGTGTAATTTTAAATCCCCACATTTTGAAAATGAATTAAAGCTGAAACAATATTTCAAAAGATGTACATCTTTTGAAATTCTACTTAACTTTATCTGCAAAAAGGCCCCCAGCTGCCATCACAAAACAAAAGGGGTATTTAGTCTACTACTGAAGTGAGTCAAATTTTAAACACTTTTATTTTTTGAAGATTAAAGAAACAGGCTGTATAGAGTGAAAACATGTTTTCTTCTCAACAAATTTTCTGAAAAAAATATTAGTTAATTTTTTAAATTTGATCAGAAGTGATAAAGAAAACAGCTTATAGAAGCAGCTAAGAAAGCAGCAAAATGTTTTAACTAAGACAAATTCCAGCCACATTCACCAAAGAGTTTTAAATTTAGACCAGGTACAAATTGACAGTAATAAGTTTAATATAATGGAAACAAAAATTTAACATAGGCAAATTATAACTGATTAACTAAAAGTTTTAATTGATATGTCATCTAGATCTGTACTAACTCCTAAACCTTTTTAGTGAATCTGAAGGTATATATATTTTTTTATACCTTGAAAGTAAGAAAAAGACTTACAAACCTGGTCACACTGCAGCCAAAATACCAAAGCATTGTCATATCTTAGGCCTCCACCAGATTTTGAACTTCCACCTTGTTCTTCCAGTATGTCACTGTGTTTTTTCCCTTTTTGATACAACACCTCTAAAGACCTGTAAACAATATAAAATGTACTACTGTTGATAAACATATTCCTTTCAAAATATATTTTAATATCAGTTTATAATTCCATCCACTGCCACATTAAAACAATTAGGTTTTGTATAATCTACAGTACAGCCCCCGCTTAACAGGACTAATTATTGTCACAGTTCCTCAGGATAATCGAAAATCCAGATAATAGAATGTAATATGAAAAATAAAACAAATTTTAGGTACATTTGTTTTTTTTCTGTTAATTACATTCTAATGCTTTATTTATTATTTGTTATGATAGGTCCAGATAATCAAAGCTGCACTGCATAATGATTTTCCTCAAGTACTGTGTTTAGACAACAATAAAAATCATCATAATATTGTTTTTACCTTAAAATCTTCCTCTTGTTATTTGGGTGTAACCGATTTGCCATCGCCGGGTCTAATTTCCTCAGTCTTTCATGCAGCTCATGACTAGGCAGTTCGTGTTCATTATTTGGTAAAACCCCACACTCATCACTGAATTTTTCGTCGGGCTCTTGAACCAATATTTTCCATAAGATTGATTCAATGTAGTAATTGGTACCTCCCACAATAATAGGTAGTTTTTCTCTTTTGAAAAGGTCATCTAGTATCGGAAGTACCCTGTTCCGATATTCCAGAACTGTGAAAGTATCATCAGGATCCAAAATGTTGATCATGTGGTGGGGTGCGGATGATAGCTCCTCTTTCGTAGCTTTTGCTGATGCAATGTCCAACCCTCTGTATATCTAGTAAAAAATATGACGTATTGAATCAGTAGTATTAAAATAACACCTTGGATAATACAGGCTAAAATGCGACAAATAAAAAATATAAATATAAATAGTTTATTCCCAAAGACATTATACAATGTATGGAAATTGTCAAAACAGAAAACTAGAGAAACTATAAAATTTAAAATCTAATGCTATAAGTAAAAAAGGTCAAAAAAGTTATAAAATAATATGAAATGTATAATAAGCAATACAAAGATCAATTCATATGACAAATGACAATGAGATGTCATCATCCATGACCTGCGAGGGAGGCACCTGGTCAAGGGGGGAGGAGTGTATTGCGATATTGATCCACATCTCCACTTTTCATAACATTTTCAAATTTGCGTATTATTGTGTTGTCACACGCGGGGTTCTTTGAAATGTCGGCTATTCTACTCCTTTTTAACATAAAGAATAACCACCCTTAATAGCAGAGAGGAGAAAATCGTTTTAAAAACAAGTGTCATGGGGCACCGGTTTATAATTGAAGGCCTACAAAATTTTGAAAAAGATATCCCTAATGCGCATGATACAGCCGATTATTTAAAAATAATACTTAAGTGGTGGAACATAATAAATGTTAAAACACCTTCAAAAGGAAAACATTTGCAAATGGCAGTGTTTCAAGGGATCCAAAACTTGAGTTTTTAAAACAAATGTGAATTTCGTTAGATACCTGGAAATCGAAAGAATTTTTTAAAAAATGAACATGTCAAACTCAAAAAGCTACTATAGCTAAATATTATTTATGGTATGCTAGAAATATTTAAATATTGTTTTCATGAATTAAACTTAAACCATGTTTTATTAGGAAAATTACAAACTGATCCCTTAGAAAATCCCTTTGGAAAGTACAGACAGTTGGCAGGGGTACATTACCATATCTCTAATAATTAGACAACTTTAAGGGTCTGAAAAAAGACTTCAGATTCAATCAATATTGACACTAAAATCTTGTAAATATGGGGACTTATCGATAGAGAAATTCTATGAATCATTTGAATGTGACGAATAGGGCAGTGTTGAAGACTGTTCTAATGAAATTGACCAAATATTAAAAAAAACCATTATTGAAAAATCTGATATTGACAACTTAAAACCCGAAATGCCCGTGATTAGTTATTTAGAATGCTATTGTAGCCACATTGCTTTAAAGAGACTAAAATGCAATTATTGTATTTTACAATTGCAACTTCTATTGATATGCGATAAAGATAATTGTTGATGATAATTTTAAAGCCGAGGGGCACCACAATATCCTGGAGATTCTGTAATTGAAATAGTTGTGATTTCTTATATTTTATTCCAGAAAATACTAAGTGACCATGAGAATACATTCTTGAAAATTTTTTCTCAAAAATCATACCTGACTAAACTCATTTTAATTATTTCTTTAAATAAGAATTTCTAGTTTATTTTGAAGGCTGCAATACGCACTCAGCAAAAACAATTATCGAAATTTTATTTAGCAGTATTACCAATACTTTAATTAAAAATTGCAGCAAAAAAAAATCAATTATGTAAAGGTCATAAAAGGAAATTAAATACATATTGGCCTTAGTATATTAACTTCAACTAAATATTGGCTAGATAATCCAATGATGAAACGAGAAACATTCTGCTATATGAGGATGCACATTATCTAGACTTGTATTTAGGATGTTCAAAAACTACAATAAAACATCATAACTAAATAAAAATAATAATTGTAGCATAGCGGACTACTGGCTACACTGTATATAAAATTCTTATATAGATTTAATATTTTCCCTCATAAAAAGATTGTCTTTATCGCTAAGCCGGCTTGTTGTTTTGTCTTATAGGATTGACACAATTTTATATCTCTTTCTGCTTCACATTTAATTTTTGTTTAAAATTTGCACTTAATAAGACTAATCAAGCCTTCATTTTATTTCCCATCATAAGGTTTAAACAAAATTTAACTAGTTTAGTTTTCTATCACACTTGATTTTTATCCCAATTTGGGGTAAATTAAAATAGTTTTTTAGTAATATGTTTTTTAAAATTCCATTAGGCCGCCTTTTTGTTTGACTATGTTGGATTTTTACCAAAATATATCCCCTAATTTTTAACCAAAGTACAGAATTAAGAAAACGTGTTTTTCAGTATCTAAAGACCCTGAAACATAAGAACTTTAATAAATCTCAAAAGGAGATTTTAAGAATGAAAATTATTAAGGAAAGAAAGCAATATTTTACTACTCATTGTACTTTTCTGAAAGCCCATTGAATTAGTAGTCCCTAAATAATGATTTTTTAAATATTTTAATATGGCGCTATTTTGCTCCGTCATATTGGATTTTATCAAAATGTTCCCCTTCACCAAAATTTGAAGTCTCTCAGATAAGTCGCTTCTGAGCTGGCAGAACGTAAGACCGACAAACCGACAGAAATGGAAAAACACAACGATTTTGAGAAATCTTAGAGGGTGATTTTTTTCACGATACAATTCATTCAAGGGAAGTAAAAAACGCGATTTAAGACAAATTAATTATTCCGTTTCCTTTTGTTGAATCAGATTCATATAACTTATTATTAATGTCAAAAATATCTAATGCCAAAAAATTTTCAGCAAGTAATTTTGTAACTAATTCAACTGAAAATTTCGGTTTAGTTAAAAAAGTTCTTATAAAGTAAATATTTTAATAAGTTACATAATTAGTGTTGAAATAATATTTCTAAGAAGTAGAGCATAAGCATCACTATATTCTAAAAATTGGATGAAAAATATATAAATAACTTTTCTTCGAAGTACAAACTTCTCAGAATTCGCAAGCTATAAAAAGACGTCAGATTTATTAACTTTAGCACATGAATTGCTAAGACTGAATTATACCAAGTAAATAAAACATATTTTTATTACCATACAAATTTAAGTCTGGGGTACCTATTCATCTCAGTACGATGTTGCCATATTTCTGAGGCACGTACACGTGAAGAATATGTGGAGGGTAATGCAACTGGCCAAATGGCAAGTCCGTAAATATATTATTTATAAATATATATATATATATATATATATATATATATATATATATACATATATATATATATATATATATATATATATATATATATATATATAATGTGTTTTCATTCCGGGTGTACATCCGTTCACTACTGTCGTTCTGAAAAGAACAATTTTGCAGACGTTTCGCCAAAATCACATTTGGCATTTTCGAAAGCTTTCTTTCTCGCGTCCGAATAGAGACTGAAGTGTTGGTGACTGCGACGCTTCCTTTTATACCCCCACTCGGGGCCGAAGGTTATATCTCCGCAGGCGTTGGTCGTTATTTATGTTTTCCGGATGGTGCTGTTGTTGTTGCGCTAATTGCGCTTGAGTTTTTGCGATTTTAGATTTGTCGATTATTGTCTTCCATACTGTTGGTAGTTTTAATGATTCGTCCCTTTTATTCAAATCACCTTGCTTTTCAATTTCTATGAATTTCTATCTTTTGGGTTTCCGAGTAGTTTACCTATAGTTGTTTGTGGCTTGTGTATTGTTTGTATGTTGTGTTTCCTCAGAATTCTTCCGATTCTGTCTGTTGTGCCTTTTACATATGGTAAGACTGGTTTTCAGTTTGATTTTTCTTTTGGGTTCATGTTTTTTTTTTGTTGTTCGTTTTTCTGAATGAATGAATGAATCAGCTTTTTCTACAGTTGGTTGCATAATTTCAGAAAGGTATTTCTCCAGTTTTTGTAGCGGCGAATTAACAGCACTAACCATAGAGTTTAGGACATCTGCTCGACTTTTCCCGTGGTATGATTTTTTGTTGAATTTCGGGGTTTATTGGTGAACTTTTTATTTTATTTTTAGTTGTTTTTTCTAGGTACGTTGTTGGGTCTCTTGGAACAGGCCTATAACAATTGTCTTGTAGGATATCCTGCATTTTTTGTACGTAATCTTGAGTATTCATAAGCACAATTGCTTTTCCTTTATCTGCTGGAAGGATTGTGATGTCTTTATTTTTTCGAAGATTTATTAGAGCCCTTTGTTCAGTGGCATTTAGGTTTTGTTTTGGTGTTTTGCTTGATCTTAAAATTCTTGCCACCTCTTGTCGAATCTCCTCTGCTTTTGTTTCTTCAGAGAAGTCAAGGACAGCTTCCACTCCAGCTATTATTTCTGCTTTAGGGATATTCTTAGGAGATATCGCAAAATTAAAATCCTTACTGAGTACGGATTTTTCACTTTCTGAGAGACTGTAGCATGATATATTATGTACTAATTTGTCGACGTCTACTGATGATCTTTGTGGCTGACTCGACTTTCTTAGAAGATTGTCATACTTTTTCGAAAGTTTATCTGTCTTAATAAGATTAAGATAAGACATTATTAAGACAGATAAACTTTCGAAAAAGTATGACAATCTTCTAAGAAAGTCGAGTCAGCCACAAAGATCATCAGTAGACGTCGACAAATTAGTACATAATATATCATGCTACAGGCAAATGTATAAACAAATGGATGGTGCTCCAATGGGGTCCTCGCTATCACCAGTAGTCGCGAATTTATTTATGATATACTCCGAGAAAGCTCTTTTTTCTCTAAAAAATCAAATGGTATGATATGACTTTTTGGACAAATTATATATACAGGGTTATTCACGCAACCCGTTCATTAAAAGTTTTTGATGATGCCATTTAGATAAAAATGTCAAATTTTGGGATTAAGATAGGGTCAAGGGGTACTTCTTTTTTGAAATATTTTCAACTTCCTGTCACTTCCGGTTTAACCGGAAGTTGGTATCAACTTGCTTATTTTAAATGGAACACCCTGTATTTTATGATATTTTTGGATTCTACAGAGAATTTTAGTGCTATATAATGTAGCATGTCCTGTACCTAGGTTCAAGCGTTCTTAAGATATTTGACCTTGAACCGAAAATGAGCCTTCGGGGTACCAAATTTTAAAATCTCATATTTTTGTAAGTTTTGAAGATGTAATCTTCATATTTTGCAGACGATCGGTAAATAATCTTAGGTTTCTATTTTTTTATTGAATTTGTCTATTTTTATACAGGGTGTGCTAAATTCAGCGGCAAACATTCACATTTTCAAAGCCGCTAAAGTCCGTTTTTTTAAATAGGACACCCTATAACTTTATGCACTACCAAATGTAGAATTTCATTTTCTATCGAACTGTATTAAGGTTCCCTATACCTATTCATAACCATTTTCGAAATAATTGGGTTTTATAAAAATATCGTATGTATTTGCTTAAATGTTTACACGTTCCAATGGTGAGCCATGGAAAAACAAATGGGACCCAATATCCAATATGACAGATGATTAGTATGCGTTATTTATCGAAAGCTGTCAGTGATAAACTACATCTTCTAAATCGAAATGGAAGAATACTCAAACGCTGATATTCTCAATGTATTTTATATTCATGGAGAATGTTATAAAGTTTTGGAGAGAACGTGTCGTGTGTTTAATGAACGCCACCCTGATTTGCCGCCAATGAACAAATCAAAATTCATGAGGATTGAAACGAACTTTTTGCGTTTTGGCAAGGTTAAAGTTACAAAAAATGTTCCGAAACCAGTGACAAATGCCGAGGGTAACGTAATAAACACATTAGCTTATTTCCACGCAAACCCGCAAAGTTCAATACCGTCTGCAGAAAACGATTTGGGAATTTCTTCTTCATCTGTCCAAAGAATCTTGAGCGAACATCATATGCACCCTTATTCCTTCCAAAACGTTCAAGCCTTGAGACGTGGTGATGACGTCCGACGAGTAGAATTTTGCGAATTCATGTTTTTAAAAATTTAAGAGGACCCTCAATTCCTTTCAAAAATATTTTGGACCAATGAAGCGAAATTTTCTAGAGAAGGAATAACAATAGAAGAAACGCGTTCTCAAGAGAGGTTTAGCTTCAATGTTTTCGGTATAGTATTAAATGATCACGTGCGGTACTGTATTTAAGAAGACAATTTAAACAGTGATAAGTATTTGGAAATTCTACGAGGGACGGTTTCTGAATTTATAGAAGAAATTCCTATTGGTGAGCTGCAAAATTATTGTTATCAATTAGATGGGGCACCAGCACATAATTCCGCTGCAGTTTATCTCCAATTATCTCGAATTTTTGAAGATCGCTGGATTGGTCCCAATGGCCCTTGGAGATGGCCTCCGCGATCTCCTGATTTAACACCCCTAGACTTTTATTTATGGGGATTTATCAAAGGTAAAGTCTATGCTTCCCCAGTAAATAACCAACAAGATTTACTGGACAGGATACGAACAGCTTTTGTCGAATTAGAAAACGGACAAATTCAACGGGCCACAGCAACTGTACAAAGAAGAATTGAAATGTGTCTTCAAATGAACGGACAGCATATAGAACATTTGTTATAATTCAATTTTATTATTTTATTTATTTATTGTTGATTGTTAGATTGCTATAATTTTTAAGTTCACTAAAACAAGTTTAGAACAGTTTCGAACTTAGTAGATATGGTTAAAAATAATGTAAACATTTTATTACTTTTTTTATAACTTTAACTTTTCCGAAACGAAAAAATTTCGTTTCAATCCTCTTCAATTTTCTCTTGTTCATTGGCCATAAGTGAGGATGTTTTTCATTAAAAACATGGCACGATCTCTCCAATATTTTGTAACATTCTCGGCGAATATAAAATAAATTGAGAATATCAGCTTTTGAGTGTTATTTTATTTTAATTTAAAAGTTTCAAATCAGCTGTCATGTTGAATAGAAAAGCACAACAATTGTTTTTCCATGGCTTACTATGGGAAGGTGTAAGCATTTAGTAAATACATATGATAGTTTAATAAAAACCTGATTATTTCGAAAATGGTTATGAATAGGTATAGGGAATCTTAATACAGTTTGATAGAAAATTAAATTCTACATTTGATAGTGCATAAAGTTATAGGGTGTCCTATTTAAAAAAACGGACTTTAGCGGCTTTGAAAATGTGAATGTTTGCCGCTGAATTTAGGACACCCTGTATAAAAATAGACAAATTCAATAAAAAAATAGAAACCTAAGATTATTTACCGATCGTCTGCAAAATATGAAGATTACATCTTCAAAACTTACAAAAATATGAGATTTTAAAATTTGGTACCCCGAAGTTTCATTTTTGGTTCAAGGTCAAGTATCTTAAGAATGCTTGAACCTAGGTATAGGACATGCTACATAAAATAGCATTAAAATTCTCCGTAGAATCTAAAAATATCATAAAATACAGGGTGTTCCATTTAAAATAAGCAAGTTGATATCAACTTCCGGTTAAACCGGAAGTGACAGGAAGTTGAAAATATTTCAAAAAAGAAGTACCCGTTGACCTTACCTTAATCTCAAAATTTGAAATTTTTATCTAAATGGCATCATCAAAAACATTTAATGAACGGGTTGCGTGAATAACCCTGTATAAAGGTTATAAACGGTATCTAACAGTCAAATAAAAAATCCAGGTCCGTATTTAAATTCAAAAAGTTGACGATGGTCGCCCGAATCCGAAACGACAGATTGTAAAACTAACCCCACCAATTTGTAGAGGAGAAAAAGTGACAATGTAGAAGTGAAAATAATTTTCATCTGTCATTTTAACCAAGCCACAATTATAGAAAAACCATAAATGTTATTATTTGTTTTTATTTCAAATTTTTCTAAAATTGTAGGCTCAGTTGAAATGACAGATGAAAATAATTTTGACTTTATTGTTCACTTTTTCTTCTCTACAAATTTTTCAATCCGACGTTTCGGATTCGGACGACAATCAACAACTTTTTAATTTAAATACGGACCTAGATTTTTTATTTGACTATCCGATACCTTTTATAACTTCCTTCCCCCACTACTTTATTATTGAAAACAGAAAAAAAATTTAATACAGCAAAAAGTTGCATAATTGTCTGAAGAATACAATGATTATATTTTCAATAAACCTTAATGAGAGAAAATCGGAATTTCCATTTTTGAGATGATGTTACGCCTCCTAGCGGCTATAATTTCCAGTTATTTCTCTTGGCTGATTTACCTATAAATATTTTTCCCCATAATTCTGTTCAAGGGTTACCGAGTTATGGCCAGAGACCACTCTTAATGGATCACCCTGTATCTATTCATACATATATATATATATATATATATATATATATATATTTATTTATATTTTTTTTTTATTTTTGCTATACAGGGTAGCTCTGAAAAAGAAAAAAAAAGAGTTTATCTTTTTTAATGTGGAAATTCTTTTGCCTTTTTAAAAACGTGGTGAAACACGTCAGATTTCATTTATCTTTATTTGTATAATTATTATTAGTAATTAATGATAAACTTATATCTATGTAATTATGTTTTATTGTACCATTTGGAGATTTTCTATGTAGGGTACTTATCTGAATAAATAAATAAATAAATAACAAACTTTTATCACTATACAGGGTAGGCCTTGGGCGAATGAATTAAGTTTCTTTAATCATTTTTTATATAATTTTCTTTCCTGTAGAGGTGTTAGCCTTTGGGGGGTATGAAACAGCCCCTTAAAAATTAAAATACTTTTTATTTTAAAAATGGTTTGCTTTCTTAGAAAACAGTAAAATAAACAATTATTTTACCTTTCCAAAACTTTTTATTATAAAACGTTAAGGGGACAAAATGGTCACCTTAAAACCAAAATATTTTTTATTTCAAAAGCATTGTGTTTTATTTAGAAAATGGTGAAACAAATGAAATCTCTTTTCACGTGGTACATAAAAACATTTTTTCCATGTGATGCAGCCCAAAGAGATAAAAGAGCTACTCAAAAACAATAATATTTTTGATTTCAATAACAGTTAGCTTTCATAAAAAACTATGAAACAAGTCAATTTTATTTTATATTTTTACATATAAAAGCAATAAACCCATTAAAAATTGCACTTTTGGAACTTTATCTTTGACAAATCCATCAATAAAACTAACATTGAGAGGATATGTTTTATTTATTTCTGATATAACAAACTAATAAGTAGAGTGGATGGCTGTTCTAGTTTTCATATAAACTCCATCCTGTTTATTTTTAGGCAATAAAATTGTTACTGTTAAATCCAAGGTTAGATCACTATTTTGTATTTTAAACCAATAAAAGCATATATTTGAAAGTTTTATTGTTTGTAGTTTCGTAAAAAAAAATATAGCTGCAAGAAATGGGCAAAGGGGTCAGTTGATGGGTTTGGTGCAAAAAACTGATAAAAACACCAAAAAAGTGCTTCTCTATTGTTTGGAGAAAAATCTGTAGGCATATCAAGCTTACAAATGCTAATTAAGGGGCTGTTTATCAATATGTGCCTCCTTCTTATGGCTTGGGATCCAGTAAACTATCTTGACAGAAAATTTTTGCATAGCTTATTTTTTTTCCAGAAAGTACCTACCCTTTTGTAATATTACATTTCAAAAATAAAAATTGTAAAATTTACAAGATTTAACAGAAAATAAAAAATCACTCTATCACAATTTGACAGCCTTTAAATGAAAAATTTAGCAAAGTTGCCAGATTTTAGGTTTACTAATTTGTTAAGTGGAATGAAATCCCCTAATTGAAAGTTACTTGAATAACAGACTTATAATGTTAATATTTGTTGTTTTATTATGGCTTTAATGATGGTTTTGTCGATGAACCGGGGCTAATTTAATGCAAAGAGGACAGTCCACCCAACAGTATAGGTTTTGTTACAAAAACATCCTTTTTTTTTTAATATAGCCTTTGAATTGATTTGATATCGCGCGCTTTCTTTACAGCAAAACTAAGCAATCCTATCCTAACCTAATCCGCATGTTTATTAATTAAAAATTTCCATCCTTGTCAGGATTTACTTATGGGTATTTCTTTAATTATAAATATGGCAATATGGCAAATCGAATTAAAAACAAGCATGCCAATATGAACAGACGGTAAGAAGTTTGAAATCAAAATTGCCTTTAATTTGTACAATAATCGTATTTTAAAATAATTTTTCAGTGCTGATGAAAGTTTTCCACACATTTTCTCAATTTGGACTGCTAGAAAAGTGAATAAAAATAAAAAGACACAAACATTTTTTACCGAAGCCTGACTGGTTGGATTGTTACTGAATCGAGCAGTTCAATTGTTGCAGAAGAAGAAGCGTAACTTAAATTTTTGTTTTGCTACAAATGCCTTCTCTATAAATCATTTCAAATTACAACATAGTTCTTTTTGCATGTTTTGTTCCTCCTAAAGTACACCCTAAAATCGTATTCCATGTATAACCCCCAAAAATTAAAAATTGTGAAGGTATCCTGTTTTTTTCTGAAAATTTGGTAATTTTAATTAAGTGAGCCACAATAAATGAAACAAAAATGAGGGCCATAACTTAAACTTATTTTGTAGTGGATCTGGTTTGCAGCAAATTGAACAGATTCTGTTAAAAACTGCCAATAGTTTTCTGCATTTATAATTTTCTTTTTATGTGATATACCCATTGAATTTTATTTATTTCAAATTTCACTAAAATTGAAAACACATGGTGAACATGACAGAAACAAAGGAACACTGATGGAGAAATCAAATGCCATTTACAAAATAATTTATATACTTACTGCTAAAAATTCCCATACAATTACGCAACAATACAGGCCCAATAATAATTTAAAACAATAATTTTTAAACAAATATATTTTAAATACTTACTTGCATGGAATCTGCACCAATAATTTCTCCGCCAAATTTTGAAGCTAATTCTAAAGATAATTTAGTTTTTCCTGAACCCGTGGACCCCAAAATCACAACCAAGGGCAATTTGGTACTCATTTTCAATCCCATAAAGAAGCGCAAAAAATAACCTGAAACAAAGACCACATGCACTAAACTGCATGTTTTATGCATTTCATCACCCTCCCAAAAGATGACAATTCCAACCGATAATGTCCAGCTTTGATACAGGAATTAATTAAATTATGAAAATGGTATTACTTACCAACAATTTCCGAAAAAATTTACTCAGAAGCCCTTTAAATTTTTAAAAAAGAAATTTTGCATTATCGAACTAGAAACTGGAAGATTCGACAGAAACAGAAAAAAGATAGAAAAGGATAGATAAAAGACAAAGAGCGTAGAAAATTCGAAAAGGATAGAGAACAGCTGATGGAAATGACCGGTTGTACTTGAATTACGTATAAACGCTGAACTGCTGAAAGTTCAACTTTTTGGCTTCTAACCCAGACTGGTAAAAGAGCCTAGATCTGCATTCGGCAACCATTCTCAGCATTTTCGCCAATCACACTACTTTAGAATTCGTACGTATTTCATATCGGTTTTCGATACGATTAATAATGATTTATAGCTTGATTATAGATAGATGGTTTTATCTGCAAACATGTACTAACCTAAACCTAATCCTTGTTTTAATACCGACAACCCTAACCAATCCTAACCCAAACAGACTAATTGAAAATTGTATTCTGATGTAAGCGGGCAAAGAACCCCATACTGCACACTAAACAAAACATGTTGTTCTCAGTGGAAATAAATGACGGACCAATATAGGAAGCACATCTAGGACAATCTTTTCTGATTGCAGGGAATGGTTGCAGATCTAGGGTTTTGTGACTGACTTAACTCACCATTTATACCTTTGTACTTATTAAAAGCGGCATTACGCTTTAACTTTCTTCTCTATCCATGGGGCACTAAAACTCTTTTAAAGGAAGGGAAGTAGCGCTGGCGCTGTGCCTTTACAAACATTTTCACAAGGGAGGGCAAGAATATCCAGAAACAGGAGTGCGGTACGCTTTTAAATATAAGTTTGGTGATTAGTGCACATCGTTCCAAAGACCAAGAAGAGGATCCCTCCCTGTGCTTATGCAATGAGGTTCATAATTTACTCTGTAAGAACTACTAAAATGACGTACTACGAAAGATTGAAGCTGGTCCGATTAGATTAGAACCAGAGTCCAACGCAAATTTTAGTGTACATTCATTATTTTCAAAAAGTTGCTAGGTAAAAGAATTTCTTTACAATATCGGAAGCTTTAATAAAATGTTCAACTTGTTAATAATCACTGAGTACTAGCGTTATTGTTTGAAGAAGTTCTTGGAACAACTGCACTAGTCAGCATGAACATATGACTGGCCGGCGCAATATAAGATTATTAACTTCATAAATCTGTTGATGTAAATCACTTTATTTTCACATTGCTGAAGATCAAAATATGTGATACAGTACACTTGGAACGTCTGTTCGTAAATATAAGGTGTGACTGCAGCGGTCAAAGGTTCCATTCTGCCACAACAGAATGACACCATGCTATAATCTAAATAATTATTAATTAACTATCAGAATTTAGAAAAATAACTCATGTGGCAAAAGTGAAACTGGCAGAGTAATTTTCGTTGCACTTTGACGCTCAATAGATGTAACAAATACAACTACAATTCTGATTATCTATGTGGTTTATGAATATCGGGAGGATTTTAAAGGAAAGGGGAACTTCCTTATCTTCGTTAATAAAATCGATTGTTGGTAAACTGTTCTATAGATTTTAATGTAATAAATAGCTTTATCTATAATATCCAGGATAAGACTTTATTATATAACTCATTTCAAGTTGAGTTATGTAAAGCGTTTCATTCTATCACAATAGTTGTGTAGTATTTATTATTACAAACTAGTAATGTAATGAGCTCGTTACGTAACTCATTAAAAAAATAATACAAATTTTAACATTTCTTGATTTCGAACCAAAATTTGCCGATGGTATCTGTTTGGTATGCACCAGCATCTAATTTAAAAAGTGGACGACTAACTGCATATTTGTAAGTGAAAATTCAGAATAGAACTAATTTAGTTCTATTCTAATATGTCTGGCTAAATTAGAGTGATTATTTGATATTTTCTGATGTTTTAATGAACATAGTATTTCCATGTTCTTTGAATAGCATTGCAGTCTATCTTGTAAGCGTTGTTTGATAACTTCTTCCTTCAAAGAACCCTTGTAAGTAATGATATAATTTATACTTGCAGAACGACGCAGGCGCCGGGCCGCCGGCATATATAATGAATAAATAAAAAGTAAAATTCCAAATAAAGTATCACAAGTTAAAAATATTGACAGAATAACAATGTAATTTATAAATTAATCTTTTAAAAAAAAATTGAAAAAGTTTAATTTTATTAAAAAATTCACAATTAAATTTTATCATTTTTATATAAAGCAATTTACATTATTAATAAATAACAACTGTCATATTATTTCTTTTGAGAAGTATGTTAGTTAGAAGTTATTTCACAGAGACCCATTTTAAACATTTCTGCAGCAATATATTTTACAGTCGGTCAGGTCAATACACCCTCAAGCATATTATGACGTCAAATAATAATAGCCGGTAAGTTGAAAAACTTACCGGGTCGGATCTTCTGCAAGTTGAAATCTTGTTACTCCTTGTTAACAGCTGACTAGCTGACGTACAAAAACCGACAAGTTCTATAGAATTCCCTAACAAATATGTTTTGAAATTCGTTTTTGATTCATGAAAGACAAATCAATTTAAACCTTTATTAAAAAAAAATCTCGAATCATGGCACGCCATAGGGATATCCGGAATATGGATTATGAAGACGGTAAGTGCTAATGCCTACAGAGGTCACGACTACCAAACCAATATTGTTAAAAATGATAAAATAATTTTTTTTAAGAATATGATGGTTACGACGACATATATGGGCACTCTATGGAAGACGAATATTATATTTCACCCAGCAATAGGCAATTCATTTATAATAGAGAATCCTCAAGAGACTCTAAGTTCGAACATGATGATGATATTCAAGAGGTAGATGAAATTGATGAACTCTCAGACCTTGATAGAGTTAAACTAAACTCTTGCATTGATCAGATAACAAGTACTTTGGGATCCACATTAATTCCCAGAACTGAACTTGTGAGCCTGATATTGAAATATAAATTTAACACTGAACTAGTTACGAATGCTATTCTGGAAGACCCTAAATATGAAAAACCTAGTACAGGATCTAAAGACAAAGGTGACTATTGCTTTAATAATTTTTTTTATGAATGAAAATTATTAATTTTTTAGTAACAGATCATTGTAATAGCTCTTATCATGCCAGTTTTATGTAGGTCTCATTTGCTTTTTGATAATTATTTTATTTACAATTTTCTGGACATATTAAAGAAATTTGAAAAATACCTAACACATTAAGCACGAGAGCGCTCATCAGTCACTGATGTGTAGAGGCAAATATATTTGGCTTGCTAGTCCAGATGACCAATAATAAACTTACTTTAGCAGCCACTTTTTCCAAGTCAATAAAGTTTCTTTTCATGAACTTTTGTTTAGAAAAAAAATGTTTTTCCCAGAAAATAAGTGATCATTAAGTATTCTTACTTGATTAAGTTAGTCGCTTAAGGTAACTCACACAACGTTGCCATTTTTTATATGCACTATCACCAAGTACATGTCATATAGAGGACAGAGCATCAATTGTACTGTAATTTATCTAGGAATGGTCTGTAAGAAACTTGTATGCAGTGGCTGATAATATTACCACCTAGCTTAGTAGAACAAAAATTCACATCAGGCCAGGGCGGCTACAAGTGACTTATATTTTTTAAAAAATCTAATGAGAACACAACCCTGAATTGTCTGAACCATGTTTATTTTACAAAAACAGATATTAACACAAAAAACTTTTATTTTATATAATGGCCCACAAGCTGATAATTTTTGGAACACTAAATAGTATAGTAATTAAGAAATAAATATAATCATATTTATTAAAAAGAAGCCAAGTAGGAATCGGTTCTTGTTACTTTTTTATTAAGGATAATTTGATCTGGAAGAAAATCAGTACCTAGTTAGTAGTACTGTTAGCCATAATACAAGAATATATATAAGAAATTAATAGTCATAATGCGATGTCCATGAAATTAGCAATGGTTTTCAACGATGAATTATGTTCACAGGGTATCCACACCAATACAATTTGTATTCTTTGATGTCTCGTTTGATGTATAATTTTAAAAAGAGTTTTCACATAAATAAAAGTTTTAATACAAATTATAGAAAGGTTTAGACATTCCCCATTTAAGAGACATATAAGAAGTTACCAAAGAGAAAGAATAGTAAGAACAATAATAACAAAGAAACTTTTTTATTTTACATTTTACACAGAGAAAACTAGGAATAATAGGTATTATGTTAAAAAAAACTCATTCAAATATACTTTATTTTTTAGATTTTAGATGGTATTACACTTTAATCTCCTTAGGAATAACTGAGGAGGTACTAAAAGTACTTCGATAAAACATTACTTCGGTAAGTACCGTCCAAGTGGGTAAAAAGCAAAATAATATATAAAGTTAAAAAAAACCATTCAAAGATACTTTATTTTTTTATTCCAGATTTTGGATAAAATTACTCTTTCATCTTTTTAGTAATAACTGAGGAGGTATTAAGGACCATTTATGCGAAATATTACTTCTGTCAGTGTCGTCCAAGGGGGGTAAAAACGCGAAATAATATATAAAGTTAAAAAGCCATTCAAAGATTCTTTTTTTTATTCCAGATTTTGGATGGAAATACACTTTCATCTTTTTAGAAATAACTGAAGAGGTACTAAAGGCATCCAAAATCTGGAATTAAAAATAAAGTCTCCTTTAATGGCTTTTTAACTTAATATCTCATTGCACTTTTTTACCAACTTGGATGGCACTTAGAGCAGTTATATTTACCAGAAATACTCTTTAGTGCTCCTTATATATTTCAAAAGATATGAAAGTTCATCTGTCATCATCAAAATCTGTCTGTGTCTGATGTGTTTTTTAACTTTATATATTATCGCGCGTTTTTTACCCCACTTGGACCGCACTGACAGCAATAATATTTGGTAAAAGTACTCTTTAGTACCTCCTTAATTATTCCTAATTCTATAAAATTTCTTATTTTTACATTCTTAGACAGCACTTATGGCAGTAATATATTTGGTAGAAATACTCCTTAATACCTCCTCGGTTATGCCTAGAGAGATGAAATTGTAATCCATCCAAAATCTGGAATAAAAAAATAAAGTATCTTTGAACGGCTTTTTAATTTTACCCCCCTTGGACGGCATTGACAGCTGTAATATTTGGCAGAAGTACTCTTTGGTACGTCCTCAGTTATTCCTTAAAAGATGAAAGTGTAATCTCATTCAAAATTTGTAATAAACTTAAAACATTTCAAAGTATCTTTGAACTTTTTTTTTAACTATATATTATTTCGCGTTTTTACCCTCTTGGACGGCACTGATAGTAGTAATATTTGGTAGAAGTACTCTTGAATACCTTCTTAGTATTGCTAAAAAGATGAGGGGGTAACTCCATCTAAAATCTGAAATAAAAAAATAAAGTTTCTTTTGAATGGCTTTTTAGTTTTATATATTTTTTTGCATTGTTACCCTCTTGAATGGAACTGAGAGCAGTAATATCTGCCGGAAATACTCCTTAGTATCTCCACAGTTATTTCTAAAAAGTCGAAAGTGTAATCCCATCCAAAATCTGGAATAAATTTTTTTTTTTAATTTTATATATTTTCCATTTTTACCCCCTTGGACAGCACTAACAGCAGTAATGTTTGGCAAAAGTACTCTTTAGTGCCTCCTCAATTATTCTTAAAAAGATGAAAATGTAATCCCATCCAGAATATGGAATAAGAAAATAAAGAATTTTTAACTTTGTATATTATTCCGCGTTTTTACCCCATTGAACTCCACTGACAGCAGTAATATTTGGTAGAAGTACTCTTTAGTACCTCCTCAGTTATGCCTAAGGAGTTGAAAGTGTAATCCCATCCAGAATCTGGAATACAAAATAAAGTATCTTCAAAATATGTATGTTTTAACTTTCTATAAAATTTCTTATTTTTGCCCACTTGGACAGCACTTATGGCAGTAATATATTTGGTAGAAATACCCCTTAATACCTCCTCGATTATTCCTAAAGAGATGAAATTGTAATCCATCCAAAATCTGGAATAAAAAAATAAAGTATCTTTGAACAGCTTTTTAATTTTATATATTATTTTGCGTTTTTACCAGCCCCTTGGACGGCATTGACAGCTGTAATATTTGGCAGAAGTACTCTTTGGTATCTCCTCAGTTATTTCTTAAAAGATGAAAGTGTAATCTGATTCAAAATTTGGAATAAAGTTAAAACATTTCAAAGTATCTTTGAACCTTTTTCTAACTATATATTATTTCGCGTTTTTACCCTCTTGGACGGCACTGATAGTAGTAATATTTGGTAGAAGTACTCTTGAATACCTGCTTAGTATTGCTAAAAAGATGAGGGGGTAACCCCATCTAAAATCTGGAATAAAAAAATAAAGTTTCATTGAATGGCTTTATATATTTATATATTATTTTGCATTGTTGCCCTCTTGAATGGCACTGAGAGCAGTAATGTCTGCCGGAAATACTCCTTAGTATTTCCACAGTTATTTCTAAAAAGTCGAAAAAAAAAATCTGGAATAAAAAAACTTTTAAATTTTATATATTTTTTCCCATTTTTACCCTCTTGGACAGCACTAACAGCAGTAATGTTTGGCAAAAGTACTCTTTAGTGCCTCCTCAATTATTCTTAGAAAGATGAAAATGTAATCCCATCCAGAATCTGGAATAAGAAAATAAAGAATTTTTAACTTTATATATTATTCCACGTTTTTACCCCATTGAATTCCACTGACAGCAGTAATATTTAGTAGAAGTACTCTTTAGTACCTCCTCAGTTATGCCTAAGGAGATGAAAGTTTAATCCCATCCAGAATCTGGAATAAAAAATAAAGTATCTTCCAAATATGTATGTTTTAACTTTCTATAAAATTTATTATTTTGACCCACTTGGACAGCACTTATGGCAGTAATATATTTGGTAGAAATACTCTTGAATACCTGCTTATTATTGCTAAAAAGATGAAATTGTAATCCATCCAAAATCTGGAATAAAAAAATAAAGTATCTTTGAACGGCTTTATATATTTATATATCATTTTGCATTGTTTACCACTCCCTTGGAAGGCATTGACAGCTGTAATATTTTCCAGAAGTACTCTTTGGTATCTTCTCAGTTATTCCTTAAAAGATGAAAGTATAATCTCAAAAAATTGGAATAAAGTTAAAACTTTTAAACTTTTTTTTTAACTATATTATTTCCCATTTTTACCCTCTTGGACAGCACTAACAGCAGTAATGTTTGGCAAAAGTACTCTTTAGTGCCTCCTCTTGCTAAAAAGATGAGGGGGTAAACCAATCTAAAATCTGGAATAAAAAAATAAAGTTTCTTTGAATGGCTTTTTATTTTTATATATTATTTTGCTTTGTTACCCTCTTGAATGGCACTGAGAGCAGTAATGTCTGCCGGAAATACTCCTTAGTATCTCCACAGTTATTTCTAAAAAGTCGAAAGTGTAATCCCATCCAAAATCTGGAATAAAAAAATCTTTTAAATTTTATATATTTTTTTCCATTTTTACCCCCTTGGACCGCACTAACGACAGTAATATTTGGCAAAAGTACTCTTTAGTGCCTCTTCAATTATTCTTAAAAAGATGAAAATGTAATCCCATCCAGAATCTGGAGTAAGAAAATAAAGAATTTTTAACTTTATATATTATTCCGCGTTTTTAACCCATTGAACTTCACTGACAGCAGTAATATTTGGTAGAAGTACTCTTTAGTACCTCCTCAGTTATGCCTAAGGAGATGAAAGTGTAATCCCATCCAAAATCTGGAATAAAAAATAAAGTACTTTTTAACTTTATATATTATTACACTTTTTTACCCCCTTGGATGGCACTGACAATAGTAATATTTGGTAGAAGTATTCTTTAGTTCCTCCTCAGTTATTCCTAAAGAGATGAAACTGTAATCTCATCCAAAATCTGGAATAAAAAGTTCTTTGTATGGCTTTTTAACATAATATTATTCTTAGTTTTTAACCCTTTTTGTGGGATTTTTTGGTACTATTTTAGTTGTCCATTAATGTGTAACTATGTGTAAATAAAAAAAAAATGTTTCTTTGGATAGGTTTTTGGCTTTATTTATTGTATTTCAGTACTGACAGTTGTAATATTAGTCAGAATTACTCTTTGAAAACTGCCATCGTAAATCGTCCCTGAAAACTGTCGCTAATTTAAGTAGTAAGGTAAAGTACCTTTCCGGGGTTCCTCCTGTATTTTTCTTTTTATTTCATGTAATAAATTTATTTTATATGTTTGTGGCCAAAATATGTTGGCATAATACTTATTTGTTTTGCATTTTTTTTAGTTTAATACTTTGTAAAAAATGGCTTTTTAAATTTTTTTTAGGTAAATTACTTATTTTGTGTATGTGTGTTTTTTTTTAATAAATTTTTTATTAATTATTGGTTCCATCGTCATTTTTTTAATAAATAAACAAAAAATATACTTGTAGTATGTAAAAAATGACTGACAAAACATATGACTTTATTTTTAAATATTATTTGAAGAATTTGGAAAACATTCTTTAATAGACACAGTAAATATAAGGAAATATATCTTTAATAGCAATTATAAATATTGTTTTTTTTTTTCTCAAAAAGCCATTTGTGATGTTTTGTTTATTAAAATTTGTTTTTATTTCTTTTTTTAACTTTTTATTTTCTTTTTCATGTGCTGTTTACGTTGATGTTTCTTTGGAAGGTAAGATCTTACAGAGTTACTTGATAATACATTACTAACTTCCAAATATTACTCTAGTAATCTAGATTGCGGATCTAGTGGCACATCAATTTTTAAAGTTCCTAAATCACATGCCACCAAACTAATAAATGCTAGTTCTAGCCCTAAAGGTTTTGTGATCCCAAATATATTTGGTCCCAAAAAAGATGGGATTGCTAAAGACACCTCTGGTATTAATGAATCTAGGTCAAAAAATTTTAGTGTTCCAAACATTTTCAATGCAATCCCTGAAAGTCATTCAACTGACAACATTAGTCCTAAAAACTTTGCTATTCCAAGTATATTTGGGTCAAAATCAGACAATTCATCACCACTCGTTAGTGGCAGCCCTAGTAGGAACTTCACTATTCCAAATATATTTGGGTCAAGTTCAAGTAGAGCAAGTCCAAACACGAGCAAGTTTACAATCCCTAATTTAAGTGATAAAGAATTACTGCTCCCATCAACTGAATCTGAAAATATTGAAGAAAATTTCAGTACTCTATCTGAATTGGTGTCAAGCCATTTAAAAAATACAGTAACTTCTGATAATAATGCTGTTAGTTCATCCCCAAACAATGCTGTATCGGCAGTAAATATAATTGCGAAAAAGATATCTGATATGCAGTTACATGAACAACCTAAAGAAACAAAATCCTTAATATCAAGTGACGTCAAAAATAATTTCGAAATTGATTTATCTAAAGCTCTCAAAACAACAGGTAGTTTACCAAACTTACAAAAGAACAAGGAAAATGTTTCTGAGAAATTTGAGATTCCATTTATCGATAGTGACTTATATCTTGAAGAAGGTCCTAAACCTATTTTGGCCACAAGGAAAACTCTTCCGTGTATTTTAAGTATTAGCAACATAGACTTGAGTTGTAAGTTTGGAAAAAAACGTTCTAGGTTTGGTAAAGTTATCTGTCGAAGGTACAAACATGTTAGAGAAGGAAAATTGACTGCTTATTTAAGTCACAGATACCCGATCCCGAAGGTTGTGAAAGTGTTTAGGTTTGATATTCAGTCTCCCGATGAACAAATTAGTTCTCATTTAAAAAGATAGTTAATAAATATCAACTGAAGGTATGTTTACAATATCTTCTGTCTCGAAATTGCCTTTGCTGAAATTACTGGTACCTGATGCCATAAAATATATAAAATATACTTTTAAGTTTTGACAAATATGTGTGTTTTAGAATGTTGTATATAATAGTGTGATAGTTTTGTTTTATTCTTTTAATCCATGATTTCAATTTTATTGTGCATTTACAGAGATGATATTTTTATACATTGCTCGACAAAAAGAATGACAATTTGAGTAGGCTTTTCGAATTTTAAAAGCTTATTTTATGTAAAATTAGTGAGAGGGAATGCTGCTCTCGCGTTAATTATTTTTAGCGTTGTACATGGTGGTAGAAAGGTTACTGTAAGAAAATTAAAATTTTTAACAAAACACAGTTGGGTAATTAATGACACCTATGGCCCATGTTTAGAAAATAATTTTTATGTAGGGCCTTTTGAATTATACAACAGCAAATTAGGGTTTGATCTAAGAAAGGTTTTATGTAAGTGTAAAGGTTTTACTTTGAAATACATATAAATGTTACCATAAGCAAGGCTTTTGACTGTGTCGATCATGGTATACTCCTGCGAAAGCTTGAATTCTACAACTTTCTTTTGGATAGCATACAGCTATTGAAGTCGTATCTTAAAAATAGATGCCAGGTAGTGAGGTTTGGTGAAGTGTTGCTAGTGCAGAGCAAAATTAATCTGGGTGTGCGGGAAGGATCAGTGTTTCCAGTTTTATTCCTAATTTATGTAAATGACCTTCCTGCGTGGGAAACAATGACAAAGTATATGCTTTTTGCTGATGACACAACAGTTTCCTTTGCTGCTGACACATTTGAGAGGTTGAACTCTGCACAAGAAAGGGTTAAAGATTGGTTTGGCTCAAATAGGCTTCTGCTGAATGAAGACAAGACCAATAGAGTGGTATTTTCAATGAGAGATCTAAAAGGGTCTCCTTTGGGTGCAAGCTGTGCAAATCATTTCCAATGAACTAAATCAGGATATTGCAAGGAGGGTATATTTTGCTCTTATTGAAAGGAACTTATGGGTTATGTTTTTGGGGGTTTTATTGCTAGCATCTCTCTAGTTCACTGTTTGTTTTGCAGGAAAGGGCTATTAGGTATATATGTCGAGTTGGGCCAAGAGTCTCCTGTAAAAATCTATTTATTCAATAGAAAATTCTAACTTTGCCCTGTGTTTTTATATTAGAGACAGTGTGTTTAATGTTAGAAAAATTTAGAGAACAAATAAATAGGGAATCATTATATAATACATGTAGTCGAAATATGATTGCACTTCCATTTCTTTTAAGTGCCCTTACAAAAAAATCTCTTCTCTATAATAGTAAAAAAATGTTCGATATATTACCTTTACCCATTGATTGATTGTGAAGGCTTATTATATTATACATGAATTCATGACCGACAGTTATGTCTACAAAAAAAATGTAGATACATTTTTTTTGTTTTGAGTAATTCTTTACCTATTTTAAACCCTGCTTGCATTCTAAATATTGACTTAATTAAGTTTAAGTAATTTTATAAATATTTGTTTATATCTGTTTTAATTTTTTTTTCATTTTTTTAAATGGTTTTAGTTACTTTGTTTTCTTTTTGTATGTATGGGTATTTTGTTACTCTTTAAGCATTTTAACTAAACCCTAATACCCCGACGTCAAATAACTTGGGTGTGATTATTCTATATTCACAAATGCAATATGTAATAGATAAGTTTTTGTTGCTTTATCAATAAGATTGTAATCTTCTGACAATGAAGGTTATTTTGATTTGATTTGATTTAAATGGAGTAAACAATATTTCAATGGTTGGTTTTGTGGGTGTAACCATGGATTCAAGATTGTATTGGGGCTCACATGTTGGTAGATTTGCAAAAAAGTTAAATACGAGCTTGTTTGTGCTCCAGAATCTATCAAACTGTGTCTCCATGGTTGTACTGGGAATGGCATATTTTGCTATACTCCAGTCAAATCTGGTATATGCAATCCTTGCTTGGGGACACTCTGCTAAGGAACATCGAGTCTTTCGCCTACAATGTAAGGCTGTTTGTCTGGCCTCTCTTATAGAGATGACTGCAAACAAATGTTTTCAGAGCTGGGATTATTGACTGTGCCATGTATGTTTATATTAGAATGTGTCTTATATGTTAAGCAAAATGGAGATCTGTTTAGGGCACACAAGGATTCCAGATAGGCTTTTTTCTCAAAATTTTGAAAAATGGTAAAGGGGAAATTTGTCTCTTCTTTGATTTTATATACCTTAAGCCAAATTTCAAATCTTTCTGTTGACTTTAAATTTATGTAAACACAATTTAAGAGATGTATATATCACCAAAATTGTTATTCATAAATTCATTAGTTGTAAATATATTTTTTTTTTAATTAAATTATTTAAGAGCAATCTCACGGACGCTAGTAAAACATTAAAAAACTTGCTCCCATAAAAACGAGTACCAGTTTTTATTGTATATATACAATAAAAATTTTTATATGTGTTGTTATGATTCCTATGGCTAGTTGCAGAAAGCTCAATTAAAGTTTAGAATGTTTAACAGAATGTCAAATTTGACAGCGGGTTCCTAGAGAACTAGTAAACATATAAAATATAATACAAAATAAAAGATTTATACATATACAAATACATATAAACATATATACATATGCATATACATATCTACAAACATATACACATAAATACACTTAAAACCGATCTTCAAAAAATTCATTTAGTGCATAATAGGGTCTCTCCAGCAGGAATCTTTTAACTTACCTTCTAAATATGTTTTCTTCCTGTACTTCTCTCAGATGTATGTATATTTTTTTACTGCAATAAATTATAGAATTTTTTATTTGAGATGTAGATGGTATAGGTAAACTAGCATTATATATTTTGCGAGTGTTATAAGCATATATTGAGTTTCTTTTTAGTCTATACTTCTTTATCAGACATACAGTTTCCAATATAAAAATACAAACCAAAGTAAAATTCTGTTTTTTGTAAACAATGGTTTACATGATTCTCTTGGTAGAGTCTTAGTCATATACCTCAGTGCTGGTTTCTGAATTACAAAGATACTTTGGAACAGTGTGGCTGATCAGGTTGCCCAAAAACAAATATCATAACGCAGGTGTGATTCTATCAACGAAAAATATGCGCCATGTGTGCTATAATCAGTAATATTTGGTTTTACATGTAATAAACATTGGAAGATATAAAGAGATAGTGAGATTAATAGATACAGTTTAATAAAATGTTCCCGGTAGTCAGCTCTGAAATGAACATTTCGTAAAATTCGGACAATCCTTCTCTGTAAAGAGAACATACGCTGTGCTTTCGCCAAATGCCCCCACACCTGTAAGATGTCCTGGACTGAACGCATGCGAAGAAAACTGATAGCGCTGCAACCCTGGACACGCTCTGAGCCAATGTTGTTAGTGCGTAAACGCCCGAGGCAACCCTGCAACAGAGTCCACATGCGCGTCCCAGACAAGCTTGGAGTCTATTTGGACTCCCAGAAAAGTAACTGGATTATTATCTTATATGTCCAGAGCCTGGGTCGATAGAAATAATTTTTAGTCCTTAGGTGCATTTTCCTTTTGTGATCTTCCTATTAGAAACGATTAAAGTAATTTGATGCTACAAGAAGATATATAGAAAAACTATAATATTTTAGTTTTGATGAGAGGATATCAAAGGAGACACAGTCAAAGGCCTTGTTTTAATCACAAAACGAGGCTCCAGAATACTATACCCTAATTTACTACACCAAATTGATGCAAACTAAATAGGGATGACCATTCCAAATTTTTGAAAAAATGTAAACTATGGAAATTAACACGAAAGTTTGTGAATTTGTCTGCTGTCTCTTTTTTATAAACGGGTACCACTCTAGATATTTTTAAAACTGGAGAGAATATAGAGTCTCTGACACAAAAATTTAGTAGTTTAGTCAAAGGGTTGACAATTATATTTACAATTGATTTAACAATTTGAGTATTTAAACCATAATGATCTTTACTCTTTATTTTTTAATTGCATTATTGTATCTCGTATTTCAGTTCTTGTTATATCAGTAAAGAAGGGAAAAGGTTCATTTGGAACTTGAGTGTTGGAATTAAAATTTCTTAAATAGAACTCTGGAGAATTAATGAACTGTGGTATGTATTTTTCTAATTGCGTAGCAACATTACAGATATAGTTATTAAAATGATTGGCCGAAAAGCACAGATTTTTATTATAATTTTTATGGTATTAAAATATTGGAGTTTTCTTCTTATAACTTCCTTGATGGATTATGGGCTATAACTATTATTTTGTAGGTAAGAGTCATGTGCTTTTAATTTAACCATGTTTAGGTCTGCCTGAAGAGATTTTTTTTGGTTTTTTTGTTTAGCCACCTATGTAACAACATGCAGAAGGTCCCTTTTTTCACTTAACTGATAGATAAACCAATTTATAGTGAAACGCTTTTTACGATCCTTAAATTCAACTTCTGGAAAAGCTGTATTAATGTTGTTTTCCAAAAATTTTAAAAACAAGATGAATTTGACCTCCGTTGAAATAGAAACACAATTTATAAAATGCCAACTTATAGATCCCAGAAGCTTATGCAACTTGAACATACCCTGCTTTGTGATTGGCCTTGACTTGCGCACCGACACTTCCACATCATTTCGTTGATAAGGTACTTCAGGTAACACGGCCAAATGATCTGAGATATTAAGGTTGAGAGTGTATGCTTTCGAATCTGGGACATTAAGAAAAATCATTGCTCGAAGAATTTATTCAATTGCGTCTCTAGGCCACTTTATAACTTAGGCCTTATTTAGTTATTCAATACTCTAGTAAAAATATCCCGTTTATGTTTTTATTAACAAAATATTATTTAAAATAAAAAAAAATTAAGGAAACGCGTGTAGGCGACAAATTAATCATAAATAGATAGTTTAATTCAAGTTTGTTTACATTTGGTTAGTTTAGGTGAAATAGCAGTAATCAAAAAAAAAAATGAAAAATTTGATGTCAACCATTAGTATTGAAATTTGGTATATAGCTAAAAAATCAAAAGGAAATAACTTTTTCGTTTATCATTTACCTTATAGTAACACCTGTATGATTTTCAAAGGAAATCAATCAAATGTTTAATAATTTTACACACAAATAAAACCTAATTTAGATTGAACCCTGTTTTAGTACTGTCTGTGTACAAGGGTTCTTAGCGACCTGGAAAAGTCAGGTAATTCAGAAATCCGACTAAAAATCAGTGAAAAGTCAGGGGATTTTATACTAAACCTGGAAAATTACTTTGTCTCGTTTATGTAATTATAATTATAGTGAACATATATATTATATAACTATAATTTATTTAACATCCCTCGTATATTCTGACTTGCCCACCAGCGCCATTCACAATGACAGTATCTCTGACGACTAGAAAATCGGCTTAAGTAGTGTGAACATTATGTTTTAAAAGATTCATCTGCCAGGAGAGCTAGTTTTATGGCTCTTACAAATTGTGACAAATTCCCCTGTAAATTTTGTAAAATTAGATGGGTAGAAATTAATCGAGTCTGTAAAGGGCTTTGGACATTTTATCTCCCCTTAAAATTTGGATGGAAGATAAAGCCACTAAGCTTCCATCAAATGTTTCAGTTACTAAGACAAAAAAGGTTTTACACACATTGCCGCTATTTTAGAACTTCTTTTAAAAAAAAAACCAGTGCGATAAATCTATAGTTCCGTTTTTTTATAATGATCTATTACAAATACTAAACGAATTAATCAAAAAAATCTTAAAAACACAAGTTCTGAATAAAGGTCTCCAACAAATTTTAAATTTAAATTTTGATAATAAAGGTAACCTTTTATTAATTTACAACAAGACTGATGTTGGTTTTGCTACTAAAACAGCATTAAAAGACCTAATGTTCCTGAAAAGGACCACTTATTTTTTGTAGGAATGTCAGATATTTTCGATAAATCAAATAAAGAAGTCAACAGAACATTGTTATCTTAAATATAAGTTTATTAAATATGTATTTAATAAATTAAAGTTTTACGAAAAAGAAATACCTAATTTACTCAGAAATTGCAGAAAAAGTGGTCAACTGTATAGTCTAGCATCTAATAGATACCGAATTTATAAATTTTTGCAAAACATGTAATCAAACTACTCGATTAGATACATTTTTCTACAATTTCTTGGGACAAAATGACTACTTTAAAAACGGTGGCATGTTATTAAGTTAATTTTGATCCTTTCTCATGGAAACACCACCGTTGAATCGGGGTTTTGCATAAATAAAAATATTTTAGTTGAAAATCTGTTGGAGGAGTCCATTATCTGCCAAAGACAAGTGTATATGACACAATTTATCAAACAGGTGGTGCATTAAATGTTAATATTTCCGACAAAATGAGGGTATGTATTAAAAATGCTTACAAAACTTATCAAGATGCCCTTGACAACCAAAATCGCCGAAAAGGGAAAGAAAAAGAAATTGATGTCGAAAAACAAGAGCTTAAAGTGAACTTTATCGTTTAGAAAATAAAAAGAAAAAAACTAGAAAAGAAAGCAGCATCCATGAAACTGGAAATATCGGAACTGAGACAAAAAATTTAATATACTTATTTTCTATTTTTTCTATAATCCTAATTTTAATTTTTAATAATGACAATATGCCTCAAGCAACTGCATTTTTTTAGTTAATTTTAAGTAGAACAGAATATCTTTTTAAAAATGTATACCAGTTTAAGTAACCCTGCTTGGTGTAGTACTATAGCATTTTCTTTAATATTTTGTATTTCTTTTTTTATAAGAAATATAACTTCTCAAAATATATCCTGGAATTTTCGTGAAATTATTAGTGAAAACCCGGAAAAGTCAGGGAATTTGATAATTCGAAATTTCTAAGATCCCTGTATGAGGCTCTGCATAAAAATTATTTTCTAAAATTGTACCATAGCTCATCAGTAATTATACAACTGTGTCATTAGCTAGATATATATGTTGCTTTTTTTTTTGAGAAAAATGACATCATTTTTGTTCCAAGGCAATAAACAAAAATCTGACAAAAAAGTTCCAAAATATTAACTTTGGCTTCAAAATGTCAGTGCACATTAAAGAGGAAAATCTGTCTTTAAGAAAAAACAACTGACATTTAAATATCTTGGAAAATAAATCTTTTGCATTTTTTAGTTACAGAAAACCTTTCTTTTTTTAAAGGCAGCTTGATTATTCATAGTAGTAAATGTTTGTTCCATTCATTTTTTTTAACATCTTGATTGGTGTCGAGAGTTTATCATATAAACCAGTGGTCGCCAACCAGTCGATCGCGATCTACCGGTAGCTCGCGAACACATTTTTGGTAGCTCACAACATATCTTGTAAAATAGAAGCCTGTCATAAATTTTCAAAAAAAAACACAATATGAAAGGTAGCAGCGGCAACACTGCGGTGAGCGCTCTGGGCAACAGCTGCTAGAATTCACCAGAATGTTTGAGAACACGAGAACGATCTGGATTGCTTTGAACGCGAAAATTCGCATGTCAGAGATACAAGGCGTTCAGTTTAAAACTAAAAGGCATTAGATATGTTAGTACACAGAGTGAGCAATAAAAACAATTATGGAAAGCAGTACTAAGAAAGCACATTCAATTTTCATTCGGAATGGGAAGAACAGTATTTTTTACAGAAGTTAAAGGTAAAAATGTATGTTGTTATGTAATGCCTGTGTTCGGTTGCTAAAGAAGGAAATATTGGGAGGCATCAAAAATATTTCCCATTACATGCTGCCAGCAGAAAAGAAAAATTGAAACAATTAAAGAATCAATTAATTGGACAACAGTAAATATTTTTAAAAACAGTTGACAAAAATAAGTCTGCAACGGAAGCATCATACGGTGTGTCCCAGATAATTGCACAAAAAAGAAACCGTTCGAAGACGGGGAAATGATAAAACAGGTGTTTTTAGAAGATGCAAATTCTTTATTTTCCAACTTTAAAAACAAAGACGAGATAGTTTCAGCAATAAAATCTATGGTGTGTTCAGTGGCGGCTCGTGGTGTCTAAAACTGGTGAGGCGAGAAAAGGTTTGTTACTTATAATAGGTAGATGGCGCCGCAGGTGAAAAATTTTTGGGCTGCCACGCCCAAATTGACTCATTTTTATGATTTGTTTTTGTCTTTTACATACCAATACCAAGATATATGCCCAATTTTTCATTACGTAATTTTTATAATAAAAATTATTACATAGATATAAAAATAAAATAATAATCTTTAAGATGTTCACTCAATTTTCATGTAGTTCGTTTTATCCTCAGATATATGTACCTATATACTCTTCTCAAAGATATATAATATACACATTTTTCATCATTGGATTTTTTTATAAAAAATATTTAAAATACTTAATCAAAATAGTCAGAATCGAGTTTAAAGTGTAATAAACCTGTAATAATCTAATATGGTTTGGAGAGTAATTTTTTTATAAAAAACCAAAACTGTTTTTCTATTGCCATGATCGACAGGGCTGAGAGCCTATCTTGAGATATACTATTTCGTAAGTAGGTCTTTATTCGTTTTAAGCACGAAAAATCTCTTTCGGCCTGTACACTTGTTAAGGGGATTGTCAAAATTAATGTCGCTAGTCGATATACTTCACAAAATACTGAAATTAATTCTAAACTATTAATTTGTTTAAGGAGGTCTTGAATATTGACTTTATAAAATTGTTCATCTCGGTAAATTATGCTCAGCTCATTTTTGAGGCGGTCTTTGTCAAACATTTTTGGATACGTTTTTTCTAACGAATTTAATAGACTAATAGGGAATTTTGTGGCAAAGTCTTTGTATTTTGATGTATTAAGAAGTTTCACAAATTCCAATTTGTGTAAATCTTCAAACCTGATGTTAATTTGAAAAATTATACACTCTAAAATTTCATAAAACAGATTTTTATATTTTTCCATTAAATCTGATTCGCTCATGCTACGGGTTTGTCTACTACATGGCAATCCGGTAAGTGATTTTGCTTTTTCAAAAATGGATTCAAGGAAATTTTCAGCGCGCAGCTCATTTTTGCAAAAGTTAAAAAAGCAAATTCAAAATCGGAAAGGTCTTTTAGATACCCCTTGGCCATGTGTATAGTATCTGAGTCTTATTCTGGATTTTCAATCATTTTCTGAAAAACTAAGGTTAATCCTTCCCAATTATTTGCAACAAAAATTAGAATTTTTGATCGAGAATACCACCTTGTATAACTTGCTTGCGGGACTCGTTTTTTTATTATTTTGTCCAATATAGATTTGCGTTTGTACGATTTATATAAAAAAGCAGGCAAACTTTTCAAAGTTGCGAAAAAGATTCTGCTTTCCTTAATATAATTTGAACCCTGTTGTAAAATTAAATTGAGACGATGAGCAGCATAATGAGTGTACATTGCTTGTGGGGCATCTGATCTTATTCGTGTTTGTAGACCGCTCAATTCTCCGGCCATAACCGCAGCTCCATCATAACATTGTGCTACTAATTTCCGTTTAAAATTTAAAGGTTCCAAGATTCTTACAATTAAGTTATAGAGTGCATTAGCTCTAGAATCCTCACTTATATCAAAAAAGCCTAAAAAACGTTCTTTTATTTCGGCTAATTTATTTACATACCTAACAGATACACAACATTGGGCTTTTGCAACTATATCCGTCGTATCATCTACAATTAATGAGAAAAATGTAGCCTCCGATATTTCTTGTTTAATAAAGTCTCTCATATGTTCGTCAATACAAAGCATTAATTCATTTTGAATAGTTTTCGATTGTCCCGTAAATACACTTTTCTCTTCTAAATGCTTTACAAGTTCGGTGTTACGTTTAATTAAACAATTAAAAACTTCCTTAAAATTCCCTCTGTTAAAAGAAGATTCGGATTCTTCATGCCCCCTAAAAGCCAGTTCTTATTTTCCCAGTAATATGGTCGTATCTATAAGGTATGTCAAAAGCAAGCGGTTTTTCCTCATCATCATCATTGTATAATAATTTAGATAAACAAGCATTTTCGATTAGTGCATCTTTAATTGTAGTCATATTTTGAGACAAACGTACAAATCCTAAGGTATTTTGAATATGGTCTTTAGACCCTTCATGCATTTTAACCGCTCTAGAAAAACTTTTAAAATTAACGTATCCATCTGAAGTCCATACTGTTTTTGTTTTTCCCAGTATTAAGCAAGGCCAGCAATATAAACGCTGCTTAAATCACTGCACAAATCCAAGTGTGTGTGTTTGATACCATGACGTTTGAAATGATATATTGTCGACCGTCTTTTTTATCACTACTTAAGGTACTTATCTTCGGTATGGGTCTATCTCCGTGAAGAATTTATTTTTTCTCATCTTCGGGACGCCTGGAAAATGCCGTTGTCAATAGTGACATAACGATATCGTAGACTGGATTCATAGTTCACACGTTTCGTTTATTTTAAATTTTAATCACTAATTCATATAAACTACTCTATCAGTCTATCTACTTAATAATTAAACTAACGCAACGTCAAAAATACTTTAGATAGAGTAACACTCGACACAGACTAAACGCGCGACATTCACGAAATAATACTAGAAAACAAACACCAAATTATTGCCGAATAATCTCAATATCCACCCACTTCCCGCTCAATCTCAAACCGTTACCGGTAACAGTCAAATACGAATACCCCACACGCCCACGCAAATATCAACAAAACTAAAAACGGCTTGCATTTGGCAGCCGGATGCGCGATTGTCATTTACCGATAAATAATAATTATTTCCATTTATATTCAATCTGTGCTAACATTAAATGGCAACGTCTCAATCATTAAGCGAAGTTTTCATCGCCTCAAATGAAATAAAAAGAGATGGAATGAATCTACATATGCAACACGACCCTTTTCCTTCTTTCTCAGACTTATTAAAAATCCAAATACCATTCAAGTGTCCGAGGCGCAATTCGCATCGCTGCGTATAGATAAAGTCGAATAAAAAAGAAATGATATTGCAGTTATTGGACATTGTATTGTTGGTTAGTAAAGAAAAGTGTTTGTTTATGATTTACGCATATTTGATGAAATTTTCATAGTGTTTGAGACAAATTTCAGAGAATAATGTATCACTTCACTTGGAAAGAATTAATTTTGAAAACAAAAATGTATAATTATAGGAAAGCGAGTGAGGCGGCGCCTCAGTTGCCTCATCTGACGAGCCGCCGCTGGGTGGGTTGTGATAAGGGCCTGGTATCATTTTGTCGTAAAGATGAACGCTCTCCACAATTTCTGTGTTACCATTGCATTATTCAGCAACATTATGTGGAAATTTTTTAAAACTAAACGTCATGAAATTGGTAGTAAAAATTGTAAACAAGATTAGAGCACACGCATTACAAAGATTATTCAAAATCTTAGCCGATGAAATTGATTGTCAGTATGGAGATCTACTTCTTCATTCTGAAGTGCGATGGTTAAGTAGAGGACGTTTTAATGAAGCCCAATCAGTAATAGTTCAATTTTTCAAACAACGCGGCGAACCGATTCAGGAACTGGAAAATTCAATTTGGCTTAGAGATTTTGGGTTTCTTGTACACATTACAGACAAGATTAATGAACTCCATTTGCAACTTCAGGGAAGAGATAAAGAAGTGGCGGTAATGATTTCCGATATAAATGCATACATAAAAAAACTTCATAAATCGGTTTAAGGATTTCAACAAAATGGCATTGGTGGCTCAATTTGTTGTTTCACACTTCATGGAAATTGATACCCAACAGTTTGCAACCGGTGTTATGTAGAACTTTGGCGAAGACATCGCTGCAACTGAAATGAAAGTGATTGCATTTCAAAGCGATTTAGCATTGAAATCGTTAGTTTCAAGTACAAAATGTTTCGGGCCTATAGTAAGTAAAGACAAATATTCAATTCTATGTTGTGTTGCCTTAAAAATGAAAGAGTTATTTACTTCAACATATTTGTGTGAATCTTCTTTCTCCAATACGAAGTTTATTAGGAACAAATACCGCAGTCTCCTTACAGATGAACATCTAGATAATTGTGTTCGAATGGCTGTATCAAATTACACTGCGAATATTAAAAAAATTATCGAAGAGTCCGAGTGTCAACCTTCTCATTGATTGCACGCATTTTTTATTATGTATTTTAGTATGTGACATGCCATTATGGCTATATGAAAATTTTGTTTATTTTTTAGGTATGTATTAGTATTAGTTAAGTATTGATTAATTACCTAAAAACATGTATGTCAAATACAACTGTATTATTTCGTTTAGGCTGGGTTAAGCGCTGGTTACAAGTAGGTAGCTCACGGTTTATTTCTAAATTATCGAAGTAGCTTAACACCTTGAAAAGGTTGGCGACCACTGAAATAAACCATATTTATGAACATACTTTTTCCTTATACTCAAAAAATATCTTTTGTTCTTAGAAAATAGGTATTACTCTTAATTAAGAAACTAGAAACCTTTTAATATCTGACCTCAACCATTATGGGAAAATGAGAAATAAGCAATATATGAAATGGTGAGCATAATGTTTCTCTAAATAAAATTGGAAACATTAAACGGTGAAATCTCACGAAAAGTAGTAAGAAGCATGCTTATACCAACATACAAGGTTTTGGGGGGGAGGGTCAGAACCCCAAGACCCCTCCCCGCTACATGCTTGTAGCATTGAAGAGGATGGTATAAAGTATGCCAATGCAGGTAGCCTAAACGTTACTAACTTGATTTTGTCCCATAGTTTTTCTTTATCACTTGGTTTTCACATCCCATTCAGTGATCACTCACTCATCCAAAAATAAAAATGTAAATTACAGACAGTTATGTCTAATAATACAGTTAAGGTCATAGTTTCACTAAGCAAATTAATTAAATTGTGAACAGTTTATATGTTTACCACATCTAAGATAAAAAATATATGAAAGTGAATTGAAAAGAAGTTTCATAGTTACAACTTGCATTTGATTTTTTTTTTCTTTAGAAATATAGAATAAATTTTAATGGTTTGCCTGTAATAATAATAAAAGTGGATAGAATATATAATAGTAACCACTGAAATTAGATAAAATAGGAACTTTCACTGCCAATATGTTTTAATATTTGTTCGAAATGCTCAAACAAAAAGACATGATTATTGATTATTCAATTTTTAAACATTGATTGTATTAATGTGTTTAATTATTTTATGTATAGTATTTTAATATTGAGAGAAGTATCAATTTTGTGAAGTCAGAAAAATTATCTGATTTCTAGTATGATTCATTAAAATGACAAATGAACTCTTTAGGTTTAGGTTTGTGAGTGACTGAGTGACCACTTTTTAGCAAATCTTTTTATTTCTGAGTATTGTACAAAAAAAAAGTTAAAAGACAAGTTACTTAGGAATACATTTTTATACAACCCTGCAAGTAATTTTTATTGTTTTAACATAGATCTACATATTATTATAGTTGTATTAGTTTGGTGATTTGGTTATCAATTATTATGCAAGGTTTTATGACTGTAAATAAAATATTGTTATAATATGATTTGTATTATTTATAGTAGTAGTAAAGTAGTAAAAAATATTCCACTTTGTTCCGGTATACAAGGAAAAACAATTTTTTATATTTTGCTAAATTTTCTTGATTACAAATAAAGTGTTTGATTACACACTTAATTAACTAATTCTCGTACGATTATCAGTTATTTCACACTTGGTCCTTGTTGATAATTTGGTGTTTGGTACTTACTTATAATTCAAAGATTTGTTTCAATACTTGTTACAGCTGTGGCCAACCTTTAGTCCAGTTGGAACATCCTCCTTTGGAGAGAGAATATGTATGTATGAGAATGTTCTCATACGTAAGTGAACATTTAATCTAACAAAGCAAATTGGGCTATCCAATTCAATATGGAATGTGGTTGTGAACAGAACTGGGCAAAAGAATAATTGCATTGCTTTTAACAAATCGGTAAATTTCTTTTACCTGGAACTTTCGGGGATAATACCACGAGTGCTTAAAAATTTCCGATAATTTTTCACGAATGCGTGTTTTCTTATAATTTCCCGAGTCCGAAGAACGACAGAAATTTGTAGAGAAAACACGCATGAGTGGAAAATTATCTGGTTAATTTTTAAGCACGAATGGTATTTAGGAGGAATATTCCACGAATCAAATACAGGGAAACTAAACTTTATTAACTGAATATTAAATACATACCTATTTCAAGTTCAGAAATTTGAATTGTGTAACAAATTGAACACAAATTGAATAATACTAATAAAATTGTTTGTCTAAATATTGAAAAGTACTTAATATAAATCTAAATATTCAATTTTAATTTTTGAATGTATAATAAAAGGTACAGTTCTGATAATTATTAACCACATTGTTGTTTTGCGACGACGTAGAAGATGCCGTCAGACTACTACTTGTACTTGTGCTGGGTGATGCTGCTACAGGGGCTGGATGCACGTGTTGTTGAGGTGGTTCTTTTCCAAATGAGGGATCATTTTTTCAATAATTTTTTTGTGGTGATCTGGATCTATTTGCAAATAACTTGATAGGGATTTCGCATTCGAATGACCTGTAATTTTTATCAAGTTTTCCTCCGACACTCCGCTTTTGGCCAGCTTGGACACGGCAGTAGCTCTGAGAGAATGGTTGGTAAATTTTTTTGTGGTATTGAGGCCTGATTTCTGTGCTTGTTTTTTTGTCCAAGTTGAAATCTCGTTTTCTCCTACTGGGCTGTTTTTGAACCATTTTCCGGAAATTTTCTAGTGGGGGTTTGGCATCAAAAATAGTCGAGTGTTGGAGATACTTTTCCTTTTATCTTGTAATTCTTTATAAATTCTTACTGGACAAAAGCTGGGACTTCTCTCGTTTCTCACCAACCACTTCGAATCGGCGAGTTTTCGGCCACCACCTTGACATGTTTTAGAAAAAACAGGGTTGTATTGAATTCTATTTGTTTTTCCTCTGAAGTTGTCAATTTCTTCTTTGAAAAAATTTGTTTTGGCTCTTGCACCTTCTCCTCCTGTCCAGGCTAATTCATAGGACAATAGAAAAAAACACTTCTTTTGTAAACCCTCTGGAGTTGATTCATCACAAGCTTCGATAAGATTTTTTTAATTCATTGTATGTTAAAAAAACGGCCGATTCTCTGCATTTGCCTTCAATACCTTGCAAATGTCTCCTTTGGCATTTCTTGCGTCTCGGGCCGATTTGAATTCGATCTGCTCGAAGGGATTTATTTTAATTTTGTATTCATTGAAATACCTTTCCATCAATAATTTCGCCATCACATTCCAAATAATTTTTACCGTGCCTTCTTTATATTCCTCCCGGTTCATTTTTCGCATATTGTAGGCCCAGCTTTTCAAAATCATTGCTAGTTGGGATACTGGAGTATCTTGGTCAAACGTATAGTTTTTTTCATCGCAGAATGACATAAACTGTCTCCAGATGCTCTTCTTGGATTTAACGGTGTTTCTTGGTTCGCTTCCAATTATAATTTCATCAATTTCCTTTTCTTGAACTAGCCCAAAGCGATTATTCATATTGATAACTTTTCAAAAATGTTTGAAAGATACTTAAAAAAAATCAAAATCTAGGGACTCTAGCGTCTCTCAAAAGCAGGTCTCATATTGTCAAGATTTCATTTTTTGGTTAGGTATGTAGCCACACCTAACCAGGTAAGTGGAAACACCATGTTTCCTAGATGACGTGGTATTTATATTATTTTTCGAAAACACCACCAGTCTTACGGGAAAATTTGTACATGAGTGGAATATTCTTCGTTATAAATCTTTGCTTTTATTAGGAACAGTGACGTGTAACCCAGTAAGTTCTGCATATAGCCATTTAGTAAGATGTTATAAGTCCAAGATAAGTACATAAAATTATAAATTAATGAAAAATTCGCCAACATAATTTAGAATTAACAAGTAGAACAGGTTCGTAGATTCAGGAGAAGAGGGCGTTAGTGAAACACCAAAACATCTAATTCACGACGTTTCGTGGATTTATTATCGCTTCTTTAAGTGTTGATAAACCGTTTTTCACTTTTTTGGCCTGTATAACACTTGCTATCTTAAGCACTTGAAGAAGCGAGAATAAATCAGTGAAACATAATGAATTCACTAAAGCCCCCCCTAAATCTACACACCTGTTCCAACATAACTACTGTTTCAAATTTAAACAAAAAATCTTATGAAATAGTATTTTGTATTTAATAATAATTTATATTATTAAAATTAGTATTTACAACTTATAAATAAAAAAAAAGATTGCAATACTGTATTAAATCTTCGAAACGTTTGCTATTTAAAATTTCTACTAATTTCATTATGCAGAGTGTGTGTCTAAAGTCTGGACCCTCCTTTAACTTTCGATGAATCGGTATATTTTCATGAAAATTTGAGAGCTTTAGTACAGCAACACAAAACAAATTTTAAGCAAAAATGATAAAAATATCAAATTGACAGCTTGGCACCATTTTTAGAAAACAAGATTGAATTGTAAGGGGATCGAGTGATACCTTATTTGCAAGGTCTTTACGCTTTTATTATATCCTGCAAGTTTGAAGTCGCTGTCACTTTGTCAAATGAAATGACGCCATGTCAAAATTTTGGTAATCCATGGCGCTATTTTGTTTGGAAAATTGACAGCGACTTCAAACTTGCAGAGTATAATAAGGGTAAAAAGATCTTTCAAATAAGGTATCACTCGATTCCCCTTTCTAACCAAATGATTCGAAAGTTAAGGGACTCTCCTGACTTTAGACATTCACTGTAGGTACCAATAGCCTTATTCGTTATTTTCTTCATCAAAGAGATTTTTATCTCTTAAATATTTCTTAATTTCGTCATTCGGTAAATCGATCTGATTCAATCAAAGTTTTTGATTGCCTGGTGCCTGCCCTCAAGCGCTTCGCCTGATAATTGGCCTATAGCCATAGCTATAGGCTCTCCTGACTTTAGACATGCACTGTAGGTACAGGGTGTTCCAGCGAGAACTGAACAGGGACCTATTTTCGACCTTCCTTGTATTTTGGAAAAATTCAAAATAGCCAATCGATGTATTTTTTCTTGTAGAATCCAAAAATATCATCGAAAAAATATTTGAACCAGATACAAAAGAGTTACGCTATGCATCAGGTGTTTTTTAAATGTAAGAGTGATTTTTTTTATTTCCGTTCTGATTAAAAGATTTGATTTTGCGATCTGTTTATATTACATTTTAATGTTTTTTTTATCCTGTTTAAAATAGAATTGTATTGATGGATATATTTCTAAAAATGAAAATTTGCTAAAAAATATATAAATCTTCTTCAGATTGTTTGCTTCTCTTGCATTTTCATAGAAATATATCCATCAATACAATTCTGGCACTTGTAAAATAGCATAACAATCTGTAGTCTCTCGTCCAAAAAGAGTATTTCATTTCGATCAGAGTCAAATATATATTTTTTAGGTAAAGACTTCGACAATAATTAAAATAATGTCAATTTTTATTGACAAAAGCATTCAAACGTCATTTTACCTTGATCACCTATACCAACCTATCGTATATTTTAAACAGGTGAAGCTAAAAATTATAGTTTGTTTCGAGAAAAACGGCGGTCACAAAACATTAAAATAATAATATAAACAGCTATCGCAAAATCAAATCTTTTAATCAGAACGGACATAAAAAAAAATCACTCTTTCCAAAAATCGTATAAAAAACGATACATTCCATTTAAAAAACACCTGATGCATAGCGTAACTCTTTTGTTTCTGGTTCAAATATTTTTTCGATGACATTTTTGGAATCTACAAGAAAAAATACATCGATTGGCTATTTTGAATTTTTCCAAAATACAAGGAAGGTCGAAAATAGGTCCCTGTTCAGTCCTCGCTGGAACACCCTGTACCAATAGCCAAAAAACTCGATTATAATGGCATCATGTAACAACACTTTGTGAATACTACTAGGCATGTAAAACCAACTATAGTCAAAAGCAGTGTTATCGTGCGGGTCATACGATTCAACGACAAACTTTTTAAGTTTGTTTTTCTTTTATTACGTGTAATCATATCCTCAAATCCGGAAGATGAATTAGATAGACCTATGATATTTTCATATGAAAAAGAGGATAAACATATAAATACCAGCAGTTGCAAAAATCTTTGAGCGATGTCACTTCAAAGTCAGATTGACAAGTCAGTGACAAAATGAGTAATAGAAAACAATTTTCGGGTTTCTGCTTCCACAAGCGAAAAAAATGGTATTAAATCTAATAAAATATTTACCAAAATGAAAATTCACCGGGCAATATCCAGAAGACAGTAGCAAAAGTTTTGGGAATCGGTATGGACTGTGCAGAAAATTGTGCATGAAAAAAAGCATAATTTACTACCGAAGAAGATTAGGAAATGTACACGAAAAAAGCCAAAGACAGAAGACTTAAGTGACAATGTAAAAATGGATGTTCGTAATGCAATTTACGTTTCATACACATCAAAAACTAACATGACCCTTCAAGTTTTAAAAGAAGCTTTAAAAAATCGTTGTCAAAATTAATAAAAATGTTGGGTTTTCGATATAAAAAGGACTGTAATCGAAGATTTTTAAGCGAGTTGCCACATATAGCAAGTCAGCGTATCCAGTTTTTAAAGAAATACACGGAAAATGTTAATTCAAAATTTAGAAAAGTGGTATTTTTAGACGAGACTTGGATATTTTCTAATGGAAGTGGTTCGAAATCTTGGCAGGACGAGTCTGTAAAAAGTGTCAAGAGAAAAAAGGTTTGTGGGACGGGAAAACGGTTCATCATTTTGCATGCAGGTTCTTCAACAGGATTTCTCCCAGGTGCAAGTTTACTGTTTTCTTGAACATGCAAAAGTATGGACTACCATGACAATATGAATTGTGAACTGTTTGAAAAGTGGTTAACTGATTCCAAATTTAGATGCTCCATCTTTAATCATTCTGGACAATGCATCTTATCCTTCAGGAATCCTAAATAAACAACCTACTTCATCCTAGAAGAAAAGTGATATTTATGACTGGCTAATAAAACAAAAACAAAATCCTTTACCCAATATGCTGAAACTAGAACTTCTTTTAATGTCAAAATCTATTAAAAAAACAACAATATTTGCCGTAGATAAAATATTACGGGAAAATGGACATGAGGTTTTATGACTGCCGCCATACCATTGCCAGTTTATCGCAATAGAATTAATACGGGCTGGGGCAAAATCATATTACAAAAAACACGTGAACGTTGGTCTTACATCAGATGAAGTGCAAATTGTTTGGCAAGATTCATTACATTATATTACGCCGGAATACTGGAAGAAATCTGTGGAATATACAGAGAAATTAATATGGGATTGGTGGAATCGAGAACGAGTTATAGATGTCGAAATAGCACCAATGATTATTGCGCCATTTGAGGACGATTCAGAAGATGAGAACTTTTTAAGTGATGATGATATTTTTTAGTCTATAATATTAAAAAGTTTCTGAAGGATTTTATTAGTCTTTGACGTGTATAAATCATAAATTGCATTATTAATATCCATTTTTGTATTGTAACTTAAGTCTTTAACAAAAGTGTATAATATTTTTGCAAAATAAAATTTTTTTGTTATCACAATACAAAAAAAAAACTTTTAATTGCATTTCCTCCAAAAAAAAAATTATTTAAATTTTAAGGACAGTTTTGGGCAGATTCTCATTACAAAATTAGAAAATACTTATTACAAAGCTTTAAGCAAGGGAAATTTCAACGAGGTGTTTATGGAGGTATTTTAGAGAAATCTATACAAAATATATACCTTTGTTAACTTTATCCATAATTTGCACAATTAAATTGAGTTTTTTTTACAGTAAATCAACAGGTTAACACAAGCAAATACGACAGTCGCAAACCAGCAGATGACGCAAAGATAATTGTCATATTTTATTAGCCTACTACGACCAACTTATTGGGTAGCTAAGGCAAATTTTTAGCTTTTCTATATATTTGGACTTATTTTTCTCTAAATACATTAAAATTTAGGTGGAAACTGATGATAAATTTTTCGACTTTTGTCCATTGCATGAAACACTGTGCGCCGCACCATTTTGCTTCTACATGTTGAATTCCTACCAAAAATTTTACCAGTTTATCCCTATATCACATCTAATTTTTGTGCAAAATTTGTAAAAGTATTGCGAATGTAAGGTATATAAGGTTTTTATACGTTGATTTTTTTGGCCTCCATCTTGAATTCGTATCAAAATTTTACCAGTTTACCTCAATATCACACTTAATTTTTTGAAAAAAAGAAATCAATCAAATAGGTAGTTTTGCCATCTTTGATTGGAACCGAAATGTAAACAGTTCACTTTTACTTATTTTTGTGCAAAATTTGGGGTAAAATTATAATAAAATAAAATGATTCTGTCTCAATAACATTTCACTAGGCCGCCATTTTGTTCCCCGATGCTAGATTAGGCTGCCATTTTGTACCTCCATACTAGATTTGTAATTGAATAACAAATTCAATTACAAACATTCCCATATGACTCCTAAAATGTCAACCAAAGTTTCAAGTCAATAGGGTACTTAAGTAGTTTGGAATTGAAACATGTTTTTGACATCCAGGAACTTTTTTGCAATAGCACCGTTGCCATATCTTTTATTTTCGAATGTCTGCTGATAACCTTTATTTTTTGAATTGGACATCCTATATTGTTTGCTTTTTTTGGATTTATAATAACATTCTAACTTCAACGCTAGTTCAAAACAGAGCCCTCTCATATCATGGGTATCAAGTTACTCGCACAAATATTATCTTTTTGACTATCCCGATGAGCAACAGAATGGTAAAGAGTAACCCAATTTAGATCTGCATGTAGTCATATACTAGCACATATACATATACTGTCTTTTTATACATTTTTACTGGGCGCCAGTTTGTTCCACCATATTGAATTCGTACCTTAAATTATGAAGATCTGTAAAATCCTGGGAGGGTAAATTTTTCACGATTACAAACTTTTTACTTGGCCGCCCTTTTTTAACTCAATCGGATACGTAGATTTTTAGGTATGCCGCGAACGGAGACTCACAGACCGAGGAGACCCTAAAAATCTGAGGGGTGATTTTTTTCACGATTACAATACTTCCCTTTTACGAGGCAAGTAAAAATATTAATGATTATATGAATTGAATTACTTTTGTCAATAACATTTTTAAATGTACAGGGCTTTCATTTATTTTTGACACCTGTTTAGAACTTTAACTGTAAGAGATACAAAAAAACTTTAATTACAAAAATCGTTTCTTGTATTATCTTTTAAGAGTCCCCTACAGGATATCCTCCTTATTTCTTTATATTTTCATATAATTTGTTATATCTACATTATTTTGGCTAGTGTTGGTAAACAAAAATTGAATGTTTCTTGCAATTTCATTTAACTTACTAGAATGTAAACTTTGTTTAGTTCAAAAGCTAGTGGTAGGGGTTCACAACCTTTGCCGTTTAATATAAATAGGCACTGCTGGAGCGCCTCTCACAACTAAAATTTGATTTTCCAAGGAAATGCCACCCCTTTGTTCTTAAAGACTAAAAGTAGTGCCGCATATACTGTACGTTATGCAAACAGAATTAGAATTGTAATTGAAAAATTGAGTATTTAATTACAAATTACAAGTAATTCGTAATTGAATTACATTTTTTCGAAAAGAAATATAATTTATACTTTAATGATTACTTTTGAGGTTTTTGCCCAGATTGAGAGCTTACCATTTAAAAACAGTTGTGGACCTGACCAAATTCCGAATACCTTTCTAAGAAAATGTCTCTTTACAATAATAAACCTCTTCAGATGATTTTTAATAAATCAGTGGATACATGTACATTTCCAAAATTATTGAAACAGTTTTCTTAACCCCAATTTTCAAATATGGAGATGCTGATGACGTTGGTAATTACAGAAGAGTGTGCATTCGGTCCGCAATCCATAAATTATTTGACAGCCTAGTTTTTGACCAGCTTAGCTGGAGCTGTAAAGGGATGGTTCATGATAGCCAATTTGGTTTTTGCAAGACTAAATTAACCACTGATAATTTAGCAATCTACAAGATTGCCTTGTTAGAGGCCTTGGAAAGGGGTGAACAAGTTGATGCTGTCTACACCGACTTCTCAAAGGCCTTTGACAGGGTAAACTTTAAAATTCTTCTGGCCAAGTTGAAGGCTATGGGTTTTTCTGAGCATTTAATTGAGTGGCTGGAGAGCTTTCTCACAGGCAGAACGCAAGCCGTGAAGGTAAATAACCATATATCCTCAACTATTGAGGTAACGTCAGGGGTTCCCCAAGGCTCCCATTGCGCCCCACTCCTGTTTATTCTATTCGTCAATGATATTGCTGAGATTCTACAACACACGCGGTGTCTCATGTTTGCGGACGAACTAAAGATATTTAAGGTTATCAAACAGGAGGGGGACGCATTGGAGTTGCAACATGATCTGAACTCTCTTTCGCGGTGGACGCAGGATAACCACTTATATCAGAATGTTGGAAAGTTCTTTCATATTAGTTTTTTTCGTTCCATACAAAGATTTCCAACAACTTACTCCATTAATGGCATTCATCTGTCTTACTCCAAGACCATTAAAGACTTGGAAGTTTTGAGGAAAGGCTAAATTTCAACGAGAATGTATCTAGGGTGAGTGTGAAGAGTATGCGAATGTTGGGATTTGTGTTGAGAAATTGTGATGCATTCTCGGTTCGGACCACAAAGGTGGTGTATTGCTCCCTCGTTAGATCGTGTGTTGAATATGCAACTGTTATTTGGTCCCCTTTTTATCAAAGTCATAAAGACCAGATTAAAAAGGTTCAACACCGTTTTTTGAGATTTATGGCATTTAGGATGGGTATTAGCATGACTAACTACCACAGAGTCGACATACTGAATTCACTAAACTTAAGTACGCTGTAAAGTGGGCGTTGTATGTTTGATGCGTGCTTTGTGTATAAACTTCTGCACGGAATGATTGATTCACCACATTTGTTATGCAAAATAAGACTGCATATACCCGGGAGGAGGCTGAGAAATAGTGATTTGTTTTATTGGTTAGGACTCTAAAGTTGCTTAATTCGATCGGCTCTAGAATTGAAATATTTAACTGCAGTCTTTCTGGCTTCAAGAAAATCATTGTATCCCCGTTATTGTGATTCGACATTTATTTATATTACTCATTCTAGGGTCTCTGTTTTAGTTTAATATGTATATACATATTTAAGTTTATTGATATACACATATTTACTGTAAACATTTTTTATAAAAGGGGGTTACCCGTAAATTTCGTAAAATAAAAAAATAAAATAGAATAATTATACCCAACTCTGTTTGCGGTTGCCAAGTCACAAAAAGTAATTCGCAACACGAAAGGGTCGAGATTTATTTTTATGTTCTATATTTGCAATCCGTTAATTTCATTTTTTTTATTACGTAAATTTCCGGTTTAAATTGACTGCTGCTGACCTAAATCGCAAAACGCAAACGTGCTAAGCGAATCATTTTCTCTAAAACATAACTCTGTAAAAGTCTTACTTTCCGAAGCAGCTCCTCCACCAACAGTGGTCGAACCAGTGCCGACGTCGACCGCTAAGGTGGTCGCCTCCACGGCCACAGCAACCAACGTGGTGAAGGGCTTCGACCTAGCCCAAAAGCTTAATGGTACGCCGAGGTCGCAAAGCCCTGTGTCCGGCAGAGGACAAAGCCCCGCCTCGGGGAGGGGAACCCCTATCATGACTGTTAGCGAAGGAGAAGAAGTTAGAGGTAAGTAATTTTACCATTTATTTAAATTGAGAAAGTTTCTTTTTTTTTATGTACAGGGTTGTCATTTTATTTTGTCCCACTATTAAAAACGTTTTAACTTTTTTATTTTTTTTTGTTTTCAAGCTACAACTTTCATTCAATGATAAGGTTTTTACTAGATTTTCATTTGCAGGTTGACATAGTTTATAATTATTTCTCTAAGGCTTTCGATTGAGCTGGCCACTCAATATTCCTGCTATATGCTTGTTTATTTATTTACATAGAAAAACCCCCAAAGGGTATGGAACAATGTCATAAAAACAACTTTAATCACAAATAAGGACATTAAACAATTAACACAGATTTAACCAATTTAAAAATGGTATTGATATCACAGAGTTTTGTTTCAGAGAGTAAAACGGCTCACTTAACAATTTTTTTTCAATTATTTTGACAGTGGATTTGGGAAGAGTTCGACCATGCTCTGGGAAACTATTAAATATTCTAATCGGAGTATATTGCACATTCTTATTCCTAGTATCATGTTGTAAATCACAGTTTATAAACATATCACTATTATTAAGTACAAATATTACAGAATCTAATATATAAATAGACACTAATGTTAAAATTCTCCTTTCAATAAAGACACCTCTTCAACTTTCTTGCTAATTCATTTTAAATATACTCCTAATAGACCTTTTCTGTAAAAATCATAATTCTGGGTATGTCAATAGAATTGCTCCAAAAAACTACATCATACCTAAGTCTAGACTCAACAAAGGCATAATCCACATGCATCCTCCAATTCAACCTGCCATCTATATACACACACACCCAAAAATAAGATACTCTGCAACGACTTCAACTCTTTATTCTAATATATGATTTCCAAATGATCATTTGTTCTGTTGCGAAATAAGATCAAGTGCATTTCTGAAACATTAAAAAGTTTAAAGAAAAGTACCTATCGAAAGCACTCATTGCTGCATCTAACCTGTCAAAACACACCTCCTTCCTCTTTTCACTGGAGTGGTTTCATCAGTATTTGTATATAGAATATATAGCAGAGGTCCTAGAATGCAGCCCTGTGGTACACCTTTAGTGACAATAATCTTTATTGATTTAAGCAGATCTCAACTTCAATCGTCAATTTCCACTATTTGTTGAGTACAACCTGTAAGAAAAGATCTAATCAGATCCAAAGCAACCCCTCTAATACCATACCTGTCCAACTTCGTGATGATTTACACAATCAAATGCTTTAGAGAAATCTCTACACAATGCCGCGGTTTGTTTTATGTTATTTAAAGAATGTAGAATTTTTGTTCTTTTTCTAAATCCATTTCATTCACTGATGACCTGTTGATATTGAAGAAGTTTATTAATATGTTAGAAATAGCCGTTTCAAATATTTTGAGATAGGATACTATTGTTCCTACACTCTTTAAAAGATTTATGGAGATCTGATCTTCAAATGCCCTCAAGACATACTACAATATGGTGCAGTGACTTTGCATCCAATTTGTGACAAGATATGAATCAGGTAGGGAATATCCAAAGAAAGTTTCGTGTATGTCGTATCTTGATTCGTTTTCCTCAGTTTTCTCGGTCTTCGTCAAAGATAAAGGTATCAAACCTAGTGTATAACCCACAAGAAGAAATTCATTTAGTAGATTTAAAATATACAAAGAAAAAATCGGTAAAATTCTTTACCCGGAACTTCTCTCGTTATGATTTTTTCTATTTGTTAGGAATAGTGAACTGAGACCCAATTTACTTCAGTACATAGTCACAGTATATATATATATATATATATATATATATATATATATATATATATATATATATATATATATATATATATATATATATATATATATATATATATATATATATATATATATATATATATATATATATATATATATATATATATATATATATATATATATATATATATATATATATATATATATATATATATATATATATATATATATATTGTTAATTATTTTCTTGGGCATAGGTTAACTCATTGAGACGTAACACTATAATTTAATCGACGTTTCGCTCATTATATTGAGCTTTTTCAAGATATTTATTTTCTACAATAAAAACATGTATAGTTAGTAATTAAATTGGTTAAAACAATATTGAATAAACATCACTCAAAAAAACATTACATTTAAAACAAACTATGATCATGAAACAAAAATACATTTAAAACAACATTAATATTAATACAGATTACGTACCTTGGACACATGACATGTTTCCAAGGTACGTAATCTGTATAATATTAATGTTGTTTTAAATGTATTTTTTTTCATGATCATAGTTTGTTTTAAATGTAATGTTTTTTTGAGTGATGTTTTTTCAATATTGTTTTAACCAATTTAATTACTAACTATACATGTTTTTATTGTAGAAAATAAATATCTTGCAAAAGCTCAATATAATGAGCGAAACGTCGATTAAATTATAGTTTTACTTCTCAATGAGTTAACCTATGCCCAAGAAAATAATTAACAAAATATTTATATATGGTTAAAGAAAAAAAAACGAGAAATATATATATATATATATATATATATATATATATATATATATATATGTGTGTGTGTGTGTGTGTTACATATACTGTCTTTTCAAAATCAATTGAACAAGATTTTCTAAAAATTTTATTGTGCCGCCATTTTGTTTCGCAAACTTAAATTGAAACCCATATTATCGGTTTTACCTACTCCGTTGGTCCACAGATACTTCCCAGATATTAAGTTTCTAACTGGTTCTTGTTAACGATCCTCTTGTTGTTATATTAAAGTGGTGTATTATTTGGGGTTAGGTTTCAGTAAAAAAACTTTTTTAAAATGTCGACGTTTCGCAACTTTATTGTCGCATCCTCAGGAAACATATTTTATATTCTAAATGAAACCCATATTATCAGTCTTTACCTACTCCGTTGGTCTGTAGATATTTCCTAATCCCAAATAATACACCACTCTAACAAGAAGAAGATCGTAAACGAAAACCATCTAGAAACTTAATATCTGTGGAATATCTGCGAACCAACGGAGTAGGTAAAGATTGCTAATATGGGTTTCATGCAGGATATAAAATCTTTGTGTCCTGAGAATGCAACAATAAAGTTGCGAAACGTCGACAATTAAAAAAAGACTTTAGTTTTTTTTACTGGATCCTAGCCCCAAATAATACACCACTCTAATATAAAAACAAGAGGATCGTTAACGAAAACCATTTAGAAACTTAATATCTCGAAAATATCCAGGTAATAGGTAACAATAAAGTTGCGAAACGTCGACAATTTAAAAATCTCTAATTATTTCTTTACTGGACCCCAACCCCAAATAATACACCACTCTAACATCACAACAAGAGGATCGTTAACGAAAACCATAGAAACATAATATCTGGAAAATATCTGCGGACCAATGGAGTAGGTAAAGACTAATAATATGGGGTGCATGCAGGATATAGAAATTATATGTGTTCTGGAACAATAAAGTAGCGAAACGTCGACTATTTAAAAATAGACCTTTTTTTTACTGGACCCTAACCCAAATAATACACCACTGTAACATAACAACAAGAGGTTTGTTAACGAAAATAGGGTTAGTTTTTAAGTTATGCCGCGAACTGACCGACAGACGGGCTGACGGAATTGATGAAACATATTTTTTGGCATTTAGGAACGCGAAAACGTGAAGATATGTAAAACCCGAGAGCGTGATTTTTTTTCACGATTTCAAACATTTTATTTGGCCGCCATTTTGTTTCGCCATCTTGAATTAGTACCACTGTTTCACTAATTGATCTCTATACCACAATTACTTATGGCGCACAATTTTAAATCAAACCATTAAGCGCTTTTTTCAGGCTGAATTTTTAAATATTTTATTAAGTTGCCATTTTGTTCCACCATCTTGAATTCGTACCAAAATGTTACCAGTTGATTCCGATATAATACTTGATGCAAAATTTGAGATAAATTGGATGAGTAGCTCTGTAATAATAATTTTTTTAACATTTCACGAAACCGCCATTTTGTTTCGCCATACTGGATTTTTACCAAAATCTTACTAGGCCATCCCCATTCATTTTTGACCAAAATTTGAAATGAATCGGGTAAGTAGTCTTTAAGCTATGCCGCGAACTGACAGACCGACAAATAGATAGAAAGACCGACAGATGGATTGATAAGACATATTTTTTTGTCATCTAGCGACGCTAAAAAGTAAAGATGAGTAAAGGTGAGAGGGTGACTTTTTTATGATTACAAACATTTTATTTGGCCGCCATTTTGTTTGGCCATCTTGAATTACTACCACTATTTTACTAATTGATCCCTATACTACAATTAATTATGGCACACAATTTGAAATCAAACCATTAAGCAGTTTATTCAGGCTGAATTTTTAAATATTTTGTTAAGCCGCCATTTTGTTTCGCCATCTTAGAGTCGTACCAAAATATTACCACTTGATTCCAACATAATTCTTGATGTTTTTGCAAAATTTCAACTAAGCAACCATTTTGTTTCGCCATATTGGATTTTTACCAAAATGTTACCAGGTCATTCCTATATGACCCTTAATTTTTGACGAAAATTTCAAGTCAATCGGTTTAATAGTTTTTTAGCTACGCCGCGAACAGACAGACAGACAGACCGACAGAATTGAGAAAACAGGTTTTTCGTCATCTAGGGACCCTGAAACGTGAAGATCTGAAAAAATCTCGAAGAGTGATTTTTTCACAATACTTCCCTTTTACGAGGGAAGTAAAAACGGTAATTTGCACCAATAACTTGAAAATTTATGTCACTTTTTATAACATTCATAAATACTTGGCAACAAACCTACAATGTGTATTTTCAAATAAAGGTTCATACTAGAAAATAAAAAAGTTAAATGCTCTTAAAAGTGGGACAAGATTAAATGATAACAAAGTACAGGCTGTCCGGATTTGGTTGCAAAAGCAGGGTATCTCGCTTATTTTTAAAGATAGAACCTTGCGGTTTTCACGAACCTGGCTAATTTTTTGTGAAACTCACGAAGCCGTAAACAAAATTTTCATAGCCTTCTTCGTTTATGAGATACAGGGCGAAATAGAAAATTTTGCATTTTGGGTTATCCTTTAACTTAACGCAAAAGGAAAAATTGCTGCTTATGCAGTTTTTTACGCTGCATCCAGTGGCGTAGTCATATTTTTCATTTGAGTTGTTATTTTTTAGATATGACCCAAAGTTGTGTTTTTTTAAATGGGACACCCTGTATATTTGTCCAGAAATTGATTTGTCCTTTTAAAATCTTCTCAAAAATATATAATAGTATGGGTCTGTTTTAATAAACAACAACAAAAATCAATTTTTATAATTATCATCCCAAATTTTGCAGTAGGCCATGCAAAACAATGCTGCCTTTTATTTAAAGTCGTTAACAATATTCTAACAATAAATCAAAATAAATATGTAATTAAATCTATTTATCAAAATATGTATTGATAATTTCGCACCACCTACCTAGATTTACGTAACACAAGAACAAAACAGTAATAAATTATTATGTAACAAGCCTTTCAGCAAAAATCAATTGTCGTATAAGAACTACAGTAACCAAGGAAATCAAAAGAACTGTTCAAACTGATTTCATTTTGTTCTATGCATGCTTCGCACAATTTTCGTATTCGTTTTAGGGAATTAAGCAAAATAACGGGATGATTTTGTAAATAGCGAACATTTTCTCTAATTCTATTTTCCAGATATCCCCATAGAAAGAAATCTAAAATCGACAAATCTGGGGACCTAGGGGGCCATCTTATAGGTCCATTTGTTCCTATCCATTGATTGGTAAAATTATTGTCCAGAAATAATCTCGTCATTCCAGAATTGTGTGCAGGAGCACTGTCCCGTTAAAAATAAATTTCGTTAATTTGCGCTAGAGGAACATCGTCAAGCAATTCAGGTATAGCAGCCTCTAAAATTTCTATATATCGATTGGCTGTTTGATTTCCCTCAAATATATAAAGTTTTATATGTGTTCCTAATATGAAGCAGGACACATTTAGACCAAACCTGCCCTGCTGTCTTCTGGGAAATATTTGGTGTTGATTTTCCTGGGACCAGAATCTACTATTGTGCCTATTGAGTATACCGGAATTACTGAAATGTGCTTCGTCTGACCATATAACAGTAATTTCCTTAGCCTCCTGATTTTCTTTATTATATGTTTTCGTACGAGGTTTGATAAATGATCCGTGATTAAGTAAATTCTTTTTTATCCGATAAAAAGTGGATATATATTAGGTTGCCTCCTTTCTGGATATCTAAATAAAAATTAAGCAATAGTATTTCAACATACCTAAAAATTAACTATTTACCTGTTAAAATACACCTCAAAAGCCGCTTCAACATTTTCATTACTTAATATAAAACAAGCTAACATATCGTAGTTTTCATAATGTTCGAAAGTTTGGTTTTCTTCCACAATAATACAAATATATTTTTACACAATAAATAAATACAAAAAACTAGTGCTATATTTTATATACGCGTACAAAATTGGGAAATGTCATTTGCTTCCAAGAAAACAAAAGAAAACGGCATCGTTTTGCATGGCCTACTGCAAAATTTGGGATGATAATTATAAAAATTAGGATTTTTGTTGTTGTTTATTAAAAAAGACCCATACTATTATATATTTTTGAGAAGCTTTTAAAAGGACAAATCAATTTCTGGACAAATATACAGGGTGTCCCATTTAAAAAAACACAACTTTGGGTCATCTAAAAAATAACAACTTAAATGAAAAATATGACTACGCCACTGGATCCAGCGTAAAAAACTGCATAAGCAGCAATTTTTCCCTTTGCGTTAAGTTAAAGGATAACCGAGATACGAGGGGGGTCCCAAAATGCAAAATTTTCTATTTCGCCCTGTATCTCATAAACGAAGGCTATGAAAATTTTGTTTACGGCTTCATGAGTTTCACAAAAAATTAGCTCAGGTTCGTCAAAACTGCAAAGTTCTATCTTTAAAAATAAGCGAGATACCCTGTTTTTGCAACCAAATCCGGACACCCTGTAGACGGTACAGTTAGAGGTAGGTATTTAGCTGTGTTTTAAATTAAAAATGTATCTTTTATTTTTTTATTTATAATTATTAAAATATGCACATTATATTAAGTATAGCAGTTATTCCAATTTTTATTCAATTATCTTAAAAGATATAGAATATAGATTTAAACAACTAAAAAAGAATAAAATAAAATAGATAACATTGCCGCCCTGGATTTCATTGACTGATGACCTTGTTGATATTGAAGAAGTTTATTAATCTGTTCGAAATAGCAGTTTCAAATATTTTGAGATGCATCGTCCTAAGGTATTTTAAGTTATGGCGAGTTCCACATTGCTGCCAAGTTGACCGTTTTTCTGTTATAAAAGGAAATAATTTTTTTTAATGGAACACCGTATAATATATTACTTTTTTAAAATCTGCGTAAACTTCTCAATACTTTTTAATTAAGAGCATTTTTTACGAAAGAAAACAGTTTTTACGAAAATAAGGGTCTGATATCCATATTTTTAGTATATTACCTTTTATTAAAATACCTGCAAACAGAAGGTTACCTAATATGTTTAAGAATGTCAGTTTTGTTGATTTACAAAAATGGATCGTTTAACTGAAACCTAAATTTTAATTACACACAAACGCAAAGTCTAGGGATATTTTATACATTTGTCCCTATTGACTCTTATATTTGTTCAATTTTTTTTATTATTATTTTAGTGTTATGTGGATCAAAATACAAGAAAATAAAAGGTTTTTACAGGAAATATTGTCTTCTGAAAAAAATCTGAAAACAACGACCAACTTATCACCTAGGAAAAATGTTTTATTTCTTCTAATAACTCGTTCGACCTCACAACTGCCCGGCATCGTCTGGGCATGCTCAAAATCAAGTTATCGATGTCAGGCTGCGGTATCTCATTCCAGGCACCCTGTAGGGCCAAAAAAAGATTCCTTCTGTTATCTCTAGGCATTCCCATATGATGAAACACCCTTCGTTGAAGCATATCCCACATGTGCTCTATGGGATTTAAGTCTGGAGACTGCGGTGGCCAAGGTAAGACATCGATATTGTTGTTCGTCAAAAATTCCCTGGCAACCCTTGCCCTGTGGCCTGGCGTTATCGTGCTTGTATAAAAAACTGGTGCCCACAGCGGCTGCATGTGGAATGACAACAAGTCCAAGTATCTGGTCAACATATGACCTACCAGTTAAAAAGTTCTCCAACAGTTCTTCCACCGATGCTGATTCCACCCCACACCATTATTGTCCCTCCTCTGTAAGAGTACACCTCCTGGACATTTTAAAGACGATTTACAATACTAGGCTCTCTCCACACGTGAATTCTTCTTGAATCAGGATGAATGCCAAATCGAGACTTATCCGTGAAAAGCGCTGTAGCCCAATTTTCATTCTGCCAAATTAAATGTTCCTGTGCCCACTCAAGTCTAGTACCTCGATTGCCCCACGAAAGTGGTTGAACTCTCAACGTCGACTGCGAAGGTTATTTTCATGTAAACGTCGACGTACAGTATCATCAGAAATTTCGATTGCATGCATTTGCTGCACCATGGTTTGCAGCTCTGGGGCTGTAATATTGGGGTTCCCTCGAGCGTTAAGTTGCAGAAACCGATCTTGTATAGGGGTTGTAATACCCCCACGGCCCCTGTGTCTTTCTGCCACATCACCTTCTCCATATCGTGTGTGAAGACGTGATATCACGCTTTGTGTGGTGCCCATTTCCCACGCAACATCAGTTTGCCTCATACCCCCGTCCAAAGCACCTACAGCTCTAATCATATCACGAGTTAAATGTCTTCGCTGCATGATAAAAATTTAAGTAATATCATTGAAGTATTTGACATAAAACGAACAATAAATCTAAACAAAGACTGTTTTATTTTTTTCCTTTCAAAATATGCAGCAAAAACTACGTCCGAAATAAACGTAAAACAACCAAAAAATTTGTGAAATTTTGTCGGTTATAAAAAAAAATATAGGCAAAATATGAAATATCCCTAGACTTTGCGGTTGGGTGTATTATGGGGATTGAATGAGAAATCTGTAAGATGTTTGTAACATTTTTAATGACAAATATCCTAACAGAAATCCAATAACTAAATCTACCGTAAGTAAAATTAACAATTTTGTGAAACTGGAAAGGTAAAAGATGCTGTACGTTCTGGCAGACACCGGAAAACACAATAATTCCTCATCTTGCTATCAAAACACTAGCAAGAGAAAACAGCGCCTCAACTTTTAAAGTAGGCTGTAAAAAACAACGGAAACAATACAACAAACAATAAATTAATGAAAATAAGTAAGGTGTTTAAAATGTTGTCCATTTACTTCCTGGCAGTAGGCCAAATACTGTGGGAAAACATGTAATACATTAAAAAGAATGCCAGCCTTCTCGATTCATTTACATTCGATTTCTATTCCTTCTCGATTCATTTACATTCGATTTCTATTCACTCCTTTAAATCCTCGAGGTCACTGGGCTTAGTTTTATACACCACAAAAAGTAGTTGAGGGGCGTCAAGTCCGGAGACCGAGGTGGCCACTTTATCTACGTCCAATACATCTTCCAAAAAAAACCATTGTCTAAATATTGCCGAACATTCCCAGCAAATGCGGTGGAACACCATCCTGCTGAAATAATATTTCATCATTTGGTGCACCATTACTTAAAAAACTCAAGTTTACATATTTAACATGTCAGATAAAGTAAGGAATTTATGGTTATTCGGAAATAGTTATGCTATAGCTGAGACAATTTCGGTCCTTAAAAGATTCAAATACCTTTCTCCAATTAATGTGTCTCCCATGAAGAGGAAACCGATTATTTTTGCACCCTTTATACCACACCAAACATTTATCTTTTGCGGAAATTTAATAACTTTTCCATTAAAAAAAAGCTGCTTCGTCAGAAAAAATAATTTGATTGACAAAATTTAGATTGGTATTGCAACGTTCCATCATAATTTCACAAAATTCCAAGCACCTATCCTGATCATCCTCAGCATCAAAGTTATTTGTATGGATGTTTTTTTTAGAAGTCGGTCTATGGACATGTGTGAGACGTCATTTTCTCTTCCTGATGTTCTGGTAGAAAGGTGTGGATTTTCTTCTAAACTGATTAAAACATTCAGAGCCTTATCACTATCTGTTGCGCTTTTAGGTCTGCCAGAACGTACAGCATCTTTTACCTTTCCAGTTTCACGAAATGTTTTGTTAATTTTACTTACAGTAGATTTAGTTATTGAATTTCTGTTATTATATTTGTCATCAACATGATTAAGTTCCATTAAAAAAATCCTTTTATAACAGAAAAACGATAAATTTGGCAGCAATTTGTAACTCGCAATTGGATCCGGCAAAATTTCATACCTAGGTGTACATATTTTTATTAAATTTAGATAAGCGTTATCGGAGATATTTCGCCGTTTATTTACTTGTGTTACAATCTGTATATTGCATTAGTATAAGGCCTTCATGAAATCCTAAAAAGAAAAAAAGGCCCTCATTTACTTTCTATGTGTCAATAAAAGCGTGGTACAACAAAATTCGTTATATAAGCAAGAAAATTATTTTTTTGTTTGAAAAAAAATGCTTTGGGTTATTAGCATTGGAGATTTGTCTCCGTTACACCCCCCTAAATACCCCAATGTAAGGGTCACTGTATACAGGGTGATTCACGTTGAGTGTCCTATTAAAAGTTCTGGAGAACTATAAAAGGGATTTTTTTCAAATTCGGCATACGGACATAATAGGTAATAATCTATATTTTAAAAATATTTTCGCAAGTGCAGCGTTGCCACATCTCTCCGAAACCAATAGCAACATTGAAATTTCAAATAGAACACCCTATATTTTATTGCAGTTTCTGATTCTATGCACGATTTTAAGTAACTTTTGTTAACATCTTCCTATACTTATCTCCTACCATTTTCTCTAAAAAAATTAATTTATAATTTTTTTTTGAAAATCACCACGTTAATAAAATTCCAAATTTACCTGCGTGAGCGAGACAATTACTAGGTTTTTTTTCTGGGTTAGAGAGTGCATATATTTAAAATAACTATATGTTAGAATAGCGATATATCATACAGGGTGTCGTATAAAAAGGGCATTTTTATCGAAATTTAGTAATGGTGAAAACTCATTTATTTTAAATACAACATCCTGTATTTTATGGTATCTTCGAATAAACCAATACCTTACCTACAATATTTCCATATATGTTCCTATACCCATCTCCCACCATTTTTTAGATACGAGCCAACTTTGAATATTTTCCTATTTTCAAAGACCATCCACAACAAAAGCATCCGCCTCGGCACCTGCTTAGCGAATCACTTAACTAGTTAGGCCATGTAAGGTTTTATTTACCTCGTACTGACAAATATTTGAAATAAACAGACAGTTTTAAATACGGTGAATAATCCAAAATGTATTTTTTTAAATACAATTTGTAACCTAAAGGTGTTAGATATTATAAGTGATAATTAAACAAACAAATAATACATAATCGTTAATTTTTAGCAAAAGAAAGATAACTAATTGTTAAATTGCTTAAAATGGCCACCATTCGCATTAAGGCATTCGTGCAAACATGTTACTTGGTTTCTTGTTGTTGCTCTTCGTATTTCCTCAGGATTTAATTCGTCAAAAGCTCGATGTACTCGATTTTCCAGATCCTGGAGATTTTGTATTGGATTTCCTACATACACTCGCTCTTTGATGGTTCCCCAAAGGTAAGAATCTAGGGGAGTTAGGTCCGGAGACCGAGGTGGCCAATCCCATGGTCACAAACGTCTGAACCACCTATCTTCGAACATTCTATATAATTCTTGACTCACTTCATTCACAGCAAGAAATCAATAATTGTAGTGGTAACTCATCCAAAAACTCATTAACTGTAGTTCTTACAATATCCAGATATTTATTCGAAGTTAAATTTTCATCGTAGATACAATGAGAATTGAAACTGAAATCTGCGTTCTATAACTAATTTTGGGTTTTCAGCCGCCCAAAAATGACTATTTCGTCTATTAAATATTCCTTCCCTCGTAAATTTCGACTCGTCAGTCCAGATATTTTTTTTCAAAAATAGCGGGTCTTCCTCAATTTTAGTTAGAACTATTTCGCAAAATTCAGTACGTCTCTGAAAATCTTCTGGTAAAAGGCCTTGCTGGGTAATAAATTTAAATGGTTGAATGTTATGTTTGCTTAGAATACGTTGAATTGTTGAATATTAAAGTCCTAGATCTATTTCAGCACTTCTAATTGATGCTTGAGGGTAAACGTTAAAATATCCAAGTACATTTATTTCATTGCCTTCATTATCAGTTTGTAGTTTTGTGTATGATCTATGTTTTATAATTTTGCCGTGATTTTTAAAATTTGCTTCATATATGAAATATGAAGGCAAAATAAATAGAAAGCCTAAAATGCTGTGTACACGTACGAAAGAATTGTATCAAAAGAGAGGATGTCAGTATTAATGTGTATAATCATAGTACAAGGACCATCATCAAAATATTATGTTATGCACGTTAATACTGACAACCTCCTGTTGTTTCAGCAACATAAATTGATTTTTAAGGAAATAAAAACTATTATTGCATTTAGTACCTTCTAAATTTTTTCCTGTGTATAGGAGGTAAATGAGGATACATCTCGTTTAATTTTCTGCAGGTTCTTGAAATAACTTTGTTACACTCTCCATGAATGTAAAATAAATTTAAAATATCAGTATTGGAATATTCAATTGCGTTTTCCATTTTTACGGAGCATCAATTGAAAACTATCTGTTAATGTCAAAAAGATGTCAGGAAGAAGTAAACAAAACCTTCCATGGCCTACCAAGCTAAGTTATTCGTTAAGCGGGTGGTTTTGTTATGGTAGTCTTTGAAAACAGGAAAATATTCAAAGTTGGCTCATATCTAAAAAATGGTGGGAGATGGGTATAGGAACATATATGGAAATATTGTAGGTAAGGTATTGGTTTATTCTAAGATACCATAAAATACAGGGTGTTGTATTTAAAATAAATGAGTTTTCACCATTACTAAATTTCGATAAAAATCCCCTTTTTATACCACACCCTGTATGATATATCACTATTCTAACATATAGGTATTTTAAATATATGCATTCTCTAACCCAGAAAAAAAAATCTAGTAATTATCTCGCTTACGCAGGTAAATATGGAATTTTATTAAAATTTTAAAAAAATTAATTCAAAAAAAAAATCAAATTATTTTTTTTAGAGAAAATGGTAGGAGATAAGTATAGGAAGATGTTAACATAAGTTACTTAAAATCGTGCGTAGAATCAGAAACTGCAATAAAATATAGGGTGTTCTATTTGAAACTTCAATTTTGCTATTGGTTTCGGAGAGATGTGGCAACGCTGCACTTGCAAAAATATTTTTAAAATATAGATTATTACCTATTATGTCCGTATGCCGAATTTGAAAAAAATCCCTTTTATAGTTCTCCAGAACTTTTAATAGGACACTCGACGTGAATCACCCTGTATATACATGCTATATCTTAATTATCAAATTATATTTATTTTTAAAAATCTATAATACATCAGTAGACAATTTTTTGTCTCAATCAATGGGTAGCTTTAAAAAAGGTAATCCTTCTACGATGCAATGAGATTATTGTTATATGGCGAAAATCTTTCTCTAAAAAATTACCAATATTTCAAACATCCTGTATGATTCTGCTAGACCAGTTATCGATCGCTTCTTGATGTAAGGTGGTCTGGCCTTTTCCAATTATTTTTGTATACCTATCATTTAATTAAAACCTAATTTTGAATCAATCGATATTATTTTTAGATTAGAGGATCCTTGCAAAACTATCAAAAACTTTTATATTAATATCAATGAAATTCCTAATTAACTTTCTATATTATAAATAAACATATATATTTTTTCAAAAATAATATTATCTAGTATATCTTTAAAACTGCTATTGTGAAACATATTGTAATACATTCAGTGTCTAGCGGCTTCTAACCTGAGAATAAATATTGTGCAACTTTACAATATATGGACTGCATTCGTTTTGTTTATATGTATGGGGGATACTCCCAAAGTTTCTACTGCTTTATATAAACCGTATTTAAACTACAGACGTCCAGTGTCCGGTAGTTCTTTGGAACGGTTTTTGAGTTGGGTGTTTGTGCTTGTTGTTTGAAATAAGTTTTAATTTATTGATTCGGTTTAGAATCAGCATTAGCGACATAGTAGATAATTTGTCCTCGCTAGTTTTGTATTACATGAGTTATTTCTTGGATTTTATAGTTGGCAGACGAGAACCGAAAAGTGATCCAGAATCTCAATACAAAAAAGAGCGGGGTAGCGGTAAGGAGCACTTGTACATGGTAGTGATCGGACATGTCGACGCAGGAAAAAGTACTTTGATGGGGCGGTTGCTCTGCGAAATAGGACAGGTAAATATTTTGCTTTTTAAAAAATTTGCTTTGATAAAATGTAAGAAGAAATATAGTTTGTGTGTATGTTAATAAGGTTTGGTGCAAGATTTACATCATTTTTCAGGATTTTTTGTTGCGCTGATTATTTTTGACACTACCTTCGATTTTGATTGACCTCTTTTCTACATTTCTTGAGGGTGTCAACCAATTTATGCCCAAGAGTTCTGGTGGATAAATTCGTGACAGTGGTGCCACTTGCGGCGATTTGCCGAAAGTGACTTTTTTTCGTATCTTCTTAGTCCATTAGACCTCTTGTAAAATCGATCCACAGACATACTGTAAAAAAATGATTAATTTGCTTCTATTAACCAATAAATATGTTTTAATTAGTTTAATTGTTCGTAAGTGATATCAACATTTTTTTCTCTACCGACAATGTTGCAACCCAGAAAGTACATACCCACTTCACTCCTTATATTTACATTAACAGGCATGGATATAAACAAAATTGTATGTTGTTAATTCTTTCTAGTTCAGTGTTCGAAGGTCTGTATTAGTTTGGAAGCTATTTAGCAAAATATCCGTTTATGCATTGCTAATTTCATGATCGAAATGTTGCTAAATAACTTCAAAATAGAATGAGGAATTTGGCCTAAATACCTCTTGAAATGTAGGCACGTCCTAAAAAAATATTAAGTGTTTGCGGACCCATGTTTATATAAAGGTTTTTTTGTTTTTATTACGTAAACCACCTTCATTGGACATAAAATAATTTACACCCTGTATAATAATAGTCAGCTGTTTTGCCATAATCGCAAAACGTTCCTAGGCAACATCTTTTTGATAAGGTCACCTATCAAAAAAGGCAGATGTTTACTTATTCTATTTGTTTAATTTAAGTAAATGGGGTAGGCAATAATTTAAAATAATATTTTTGCGATGCAATGCTAGTAATCTGTTATTAGTATTATTTGAAAGTTTTCTTAATAGGTTCTTATATTTCGTAGGGTTATACAAAAAAAGAAAACTTATCAAATAAATACCATCTTAATCTATCCTAATTTTTGTTTTTAACTGGGTATGAAACTAATGCCTTAAATAATGTGTTCTGTTTGCCGTCTTCATAAATGAAATGTCTCACGTCTCAGTGTTTTTTTAAATATGTTTCAATTTGAAAAATAAATATTTCACCCGGTTTAGTTCTATTTATATGAGGTCTTACTTTAAAGATTTACTTCAAAGTTTTAGAGGGCTAAACCTCTATATAAATTTATAAATATAAATATATAATTACCTTTTTTCAGTCACTAATATTCGTTCTAAATGTTATCTGCTAAACTTTTCTTGGTTACCATTTTGAACTCTCTAATCAAATAAACAAGTACTGGGGTTCACTGCATATAAACTTTTGATAAAACCACGGTAGTCCCTTTCTTTCCTCTTTACTTTCCTCCCCCGCCACACATCTCACTTAGTAACACAAATATTTTTTGTCCAAAATAAATCAAATCAAAAATACTTTTTATTTAAACCCCGAGTAATAAGGCTTCTATGCGGGTTTATCGTCTTAATATGTATATGAACTGTCCTTAAGAAAAAAGGATAAGTGCATTCCTGAACTACAAAGGAAAAAAACAAAGACAATACATTATACACGTATTCACTAAAGAGTTTAGTTAAGTTTAGACATGGTCTAACTTGACAGTTGTAGGTTTAAGATGACATTTTTAACAGTTGAACAAATAATTTTTCTAAATGTCACAATAATTACAAAATGACAGTGACACAAGCGAAACATAACTGGTGAACTAAGAGTTTTAAGTACCATGGCAACTAGACCTGGTCTAACTCTTAAACCTTTTTAGTTAATACGAGGGTTAAAGTTTTTTTTTTGTAGGACATGTAGTTTTTGGGTAATTTAATGACACAATAGTCACTACCTATTACAAAAAAAGCTCAAAAAGTTTTTTTGACGGATTTTTGCGAGGTAATTTAGCTCTGTTAAAAATTTGAATTTCAGTTTTTTTGTTTGTAAACTTTCACCGAATATATCGAAGAAAAAATAAAGAAGAAATTTTTTTTAATCAATATTATTTTTGAATTAATAAAAGCTTTTTTTGAAAAATAACTTTTTTTTTGGTAAATAAAAAACTTCAATTTGTTAGTTAAATTACAGACTCTGTATGGTGGAATCAAGGGATCATATTATTGTTTTTTATGGCAGCAGGGGTTTTCTAAAATTTATCAGGTGTTTTTTAAGACAAAGGTATTAATGGCTGTTTAGAATATTTAACCGAGTTTTCAGATTTGACAAGCTGCTTTAGAAATCTAGGAACTCGCTGTCAAATTTGACATTCCGTTAAACATTCTAAACTTTAAGTGACCTTTCTGCAACCGGCCGATAGTGTTCTATATGAAAAAACACACGTTGGTATTTTTGCAATACATGCAATTATAAATTCTGGCAATTTAGGAAAAACTCTGAACTTTCATAATTTAGAGATAATAAAGAGAGAGAAAATAAAGGCTCCAATAAATTTGATTGAATTGGGCATCTCCTCCTTTTTCCGACTATTTTTCGAAATCGTTTACGAAGCCACGGTTGGTTGTTGATTAGGTTTTTTTCTTTTTAGGTAAACAAGAAAACTATGCACAAATATGAACAGGACAGCAAGAAAGTTGGCAAACAGAGTTTTATGTATGCATGGGTTTTGGATGAAACAGGCGAAGAAAGAAATAGGGGCATAACTATGGATGTAGGAAGATACCTGTTTGAGACTAAAACCAAAGAGGTAGGGATGGTAAATTTTACGAAAAATGGTTCTGTTTAGGAAATTGGCCTATTCTGAACGTATGATTTATTAATTGAACCAATATTGGCACAATTGTATTTTTAAGAGTTATAATATCTTTTAAGTTTATATTTTCATGACCTGGTGCCGATTTAATATGTAATTCATTAATTATTGACAATACTTCAGCTGCACTTATATCATTTAAAAATAAAGAATTATTAGATGTATTTCCTCACACTTGGATAAATTACCTGATGACTGCTTACTTCTAATACTATTTACAATATCTTAGCCAATGTTAATAAAGTAATTGTTAAAAATATGTCAGATATATCATTTTTTTAGCAAATGTATGACCCTGTTCTTCAATTGAGTTTATTTCTATTACCCCCTTTACCTTTTATCAATTGGTTAACAAGACTCGATTGTTTTTTTGGACTCCATTAGTTTCAAAATATTTCTTTTTTAATAATGCTCAGAAAATGCATGAGCAAATTGCACATTGTAAGGATTTTTTCTTTTTCGCCTGTCCCATTTTCGTAGGTTTTACGGGGTTTCTCGTTTATGAGTAGAGATACTGGTGTTAAATAAAGCGAAACAAAAAAATATTTTGGTAATCTTATAGTATACCAGTTTTGATATTCAGTGTTTTGATACAGTAAAAGGTTGTTTTCAAAATAGAAAAAATGTTTTAATTTTTTCTGCAATGTGATGTCTATTTACACATTGTGGGCCATTTTGGTGATGCATGTTTTGGGATCAAGGAAACTATAAGAGATACAAAAATGATTAAATGAGCAAAGTTTTACAGAATTTTATTAAGAATTTAAAAACGTCAGCGGGGTGCTTTTAACTTTTTTGGTTTTCGAGATATTTTGAAAAAAAAACTAAAAAGTGGAATTTTCTGTAAAGTCCTGTAACTTCTATATTTGCATTTTGTTTCAAAATCTATGAACACTTTCCTATAGCCATTTTGTTGTGTAGAAAATGGTTATTGCATTAGATTTGAATTACGAAGTTTCAGTTATCTTTCACCATCACCAACTTTGTTTTTTCTTATGGACGCCATATTGGATTTTTATCTCTTTAAAATAAGCAAGAAAAATCCTATTCATTGATGTATAACAAGTTTACATTTCCTAAAGAAAAACTATCAAAATATTCAAAAATCGATTTTATTCTAGTAGGCTTTGCATCGCCATGGTAACAATATTTTTTGGTAATGTTTAATAAATATTTAAAATAGTAATCACAAGAAATACGAAAAAATAATAATAAGCTTTAACTAGAAACATACACATGTACACAAAAGAATACAATATTTGGTATATTAAAAAAAATGCTGTTCATTTTTAGCAACGCAAGCACATTTTTTTAAAACACTGTCGCTCGTCTAACTGTGTTTCTGTTAATATTAGCAAACACATCCTGAGCTCTCTCTTCGAGTACGGCCATTGTCTCGGGAGGTTCAAATTCAAAAATTTCATTTTTAACGTGCCCCCCCACAAAAAGAAATCCAAGGGTGTAATATCTGGCGACCTAGCAGGCCATGATGTAGGACCACCATTGGAAATTAATTTGTCCCCAAAAGTTCTTAATAAATCTCTGACAGCCCTGAAATTGTGGGCTGGGCAGCCATCCAGCTGAAACCAAACATTATGAAATTCGTATTGTGCTGCATCTCTAATTGCTGGTAGAATTTGGTTTTCTAGCCTATCTAAATATCTTTCACCAGTTAAAGTATGCTGGTAAAAAAATGGACCTATAGGTCGATTACCTGAAAATACAAGATTATCTATAAAGCAGTTAAACCAGCTAATATGAAAAACTCTTTTACCGTAAATGCCACACCAAACGTTCATGCCAAATCGAGTTTGCAACCTACGTTGTGCCAACAATCTAGGATTCTCTGTTGCCCAATAGTGACGATTGTGTTTCTTAAAGATTCCACAGTTACTAAAATATGTTTCATCAGTCCATATAATGGCACTGCTAAAATTTACATTTTCCTGGCATTTGTTAATGTACCAGTTACAAAAAATAAGTCTCCTTAGAAAATCTCCTTTAATGAGCCATTGAACAATGGTCGGCTTGTATGGGTAGTACTTATTTTTCTTTGAAATCCCTCTAAGGGTTGTCCTAAGAATGTCTAGCTCTGTACTGCTTATTCTTGTCCATGAAGTTGGGTTTTCGGTAAAGTAATTTATAACTTGATTGTCGCGATTGTTTTTGTCTTTGTTGTACTTTTTAAGCCTTGACTGTTCGAAACTTCCACATTCTTAAATTAACCGCAAGTTTTGAAAATTACATTTGGTTTGGTTGTTGCCTGTCTGGGTAAGTATAAGCGTAATTATTAAGGGCTATAACCACATTTATATTGTTTTTAATATAACACTCCAGCATATCAAATTACTCTTCGTTGGTATAACGCAAAGCCATTTTTAAGAATTTAAAATAAACGATAACAGAAAATAACTAACAAACTTTGAAACGTCAAAAAATCAAATATTCTAAAACAAAAAAATAATATTGTTACCATGGCGATCCAAACCATTTTGATGGTTTTTCTTTAGAAAATGTAAACTTGTTATACAACAATGAATAGGATGAAACAAGAGAGATGTAAATTCGAACTATTAAGTCGACTGAAGTTAGCTAAAAATAAGTCTGCGTTACCATAAATCCTGATTTATTTCAACCAGGAATTAGATATTAAACGCTGAATTTGAGGACGTATCTCCTTATATAAAGGACAAGCCGACAGAGGTGTAATACAGATGCTGCAGTTGTCGAGACTAATAAAATAAATATCAATTTAAAGGAAGATATAAATACTTTCTTTTAGGTCTTTTGAAATTGCTCTGAAAGCGTCTTTCCTACTATCAGTTTTATATGCGTAACACGTTTCTGCCCAATTCCATGCGGAACGAGTACAGTGAGAACAAAATTCTGAAAATACAATAAAATTCTCCGGAGTCTATAACTTTAATGGAGTAAAAAACGGGGCAAAAGTCGCTTCCTTCTCGATTTTTTTTTGCGTTAGAACACACCGATATATACCTCATTTTATTAAATGGATCATTGTACATACGAAATCACAAAGTATTACTTTTTTTGCGGTCTCGACTTTTTTTATTTACAAAAAACTGGAAAAATTATAATTTTTTTAAAATCGTTTTTTTTATGTTTCCCCTCGTATAACTTCTTACCTAATTAAGCTATCGAGACGATTTTTTTTTACTTAAAGCAGACATTTTGGCGCTTCTTCCCATGTAAAACATGATAGCTATTATTTATTTTAAATATGGCTAAATCATCGATGAACTTGAAACTTTAGAAATTATGTAAACAAGTTTTCACTAATCGAAAAAAATTTTTGTTTTTGGAAATTTTAAATAACATGCAGGGAATAAAATGTAGACAATATATCAAAAAAGTTTTTAGTAGCAAAATCGTTAGTGTAGATTTCATAGGATTTTTTAAAGTGCGCGAAATTTAAAACTTTGGTTATTCTCAACGGCGAGTATTAAGCGGCCGGTGTTTTGTACCAGAGCGACGCGTTATAAAATGCAGGACTAAACCAGTGTTTGCACGTATATTACTATGGTGATAATTATTATCACCATAGCTCTATGTGATAATTATTATCACCATAGTAATGTACAAATACTGCTTTATTCAGTTGTGAATTGTGGCTTATCCTAAACAAGTTTTTTGCAAAATATAGTGACAAGTGAGATATTAAAATGGAGTGTTTATTGTGTCGTAAAGGTGTGGGCGAAAAAGATAAAAATGTGGTACATAAACCTTCGAAGCAGGGTTTAGATACAATAATTTGGGCTTTTTTTTATCTTTTAGTGAAAACCTGCGTGCATAATTTTTGAACTTCCAAAGGTATTGACGTTTTAGCCATATTTGTGTGCCAAAGTGTCTGCTTTGAGTAAAAAAAACCATCTCGATAGCTTAATTAGGTAAGAATATATTACAGGGGAAATATAAAAAAAAACACGATTTTAAAAAAATTTAAATTTTCACAGTTTATTGTAAATAAAAAGAGTCGAAACAGGAAAGAAAGGTCATATTTTTAGGTTTCAAATGTAGAATGATGTGGCTAACAATACCCGATAGGTTTGATCGTGTTCTAAGCTTATTAAAAAAAACGACACAAAATTACCCATTATTTAATCCACTATAACCAAAATTTTAAATTTCGCGCACTTTAAAAAATCGTAGCACCTAAAGTATGGAAGCTACACTAACGATTTTGCTACTAAAAACTTTTTTGATATTTTGTCTACATTTTATTCACTGCATGTTATATAAAATTTCCAAAAACAAAAATTTTTTTCGATTAGTGAAAACTTCTTTACATAATTTCTAAAGTTTCAAGTTCATCGATGTTTCAGCCATATTTAAAATAAATAATAGCTATCATGTTTTACATGGAAAGAAGCGCCAAAATGTCTGCTTTAAGTCAAAAAAAAATCGTCTCGATAGCTTAATTAGGTAAGAAGTTATACGAGGGCAAACATAAAAAGACACAATTTTAAAAAAATAATAATTTTTCCAGTTTTTTGTGAATAAAAAAAATCGAGACCGCAAAAAAAAGTAATATTTTGTGATTTCGTATGTACAATGAACCATTTAATAAAATGAGGTATATATCGGTGTGTTCTAAGGCAAAAAAAAATCGAGAAGGAAGCGACTTTTGCCTCGTTTTTACTCCACTATTTCCCAGCGTGAGACTTTCCACACAGAGCTGGTTCAATACCACACAAAACCTCAAAACAGTACGAAAAATTCGAAACCTTTTAATTTTCTGTTTTATTTAGTATATTTTGACATTTTTATTAGATTCAAATTTTTAGATTGAGAAGCCGTTTAAAATCCCTTTAAAATACATATTGCACTGAGTGCAATTCCAATATTTTTCTATTAGTGCGTAATTTTTAAACACAGTATGAAAATATAATTTCATAATACATAACATTTCATTAACATAAAATTTCATCTTATGTGTCAAAGTTTTAAAACTATTCTTACTAGAAATGAGAATTTTTGTTATAAGATTTTAAAAAAATTTATATATAACCGGAAATTAGGATATTATTTGTTTTTTGTGGCATGTTAAACTGAGTAAATTCCTGAAAAAAACTGGGAATATTTCTTTAGAAATTTACTCCGTTTCGCTTCGCTAGGTATTGTAATGCGGAACAGAAGAATTTTAAAAAATTGACAAAAAGCGTTGTTCGTAATAGTTCGTTAAGAAAGCTGAAGGATGTTGCCCTTCAAAAGAAAACGCTTGAGGATTTTCATACATCCGTGTACCATCCTTCGATAATCCGAATGTATTCCTATTGGTAGTGGTCGACAGTTTCTTTTTTTCTGAAACTAACGAAGCCACAAACAGATCTTAGCTAACCGTCATAGTTTCTGACAGGGTGATTTTGAAAATTTGTCGTTTTCAGGCACCCCCCTATATCGGTTATTTTAAATATTATTGTAAATGTGAAAACAGTCTTTATAGAACAATTTCCGTAGAATCCAGTGGCTTACTCAGATTTTTTCCAAAGGTTATACTTTTTGAGATATTGACATAACTTGCCCTTTTTAAATGGGACACCCTATGTATTTTTCGCTTCTGATATCAGGCTCACTGAACGCTTTAAAAATATATATTTATTTTCATAAATAACGCCACAAAATGCATTTTTTAATTTTTTTACCCAGCCGGCCGTGGATATTTAACCATCATAACGCAAAAATCAAAATCAACATTTTTCATCATAAAAGTAAAATGACTAATACAGGAGAACCAATTGGAATAAGAATAAAAACGTAACAGATAAACTTTAACCAAAGCTAAAATAATATAATTTACAAATATTGTAGTTTGTTTGTAAGTTTTTGTATTTTTTTTAAGCGTTTTCTAATATAAAAGATTGTCTCTGCAGTTGTTCAAATGCATTTGCCGCTTTTAATTGTTCTATATTGTCATATTGCCTTGCATAAATTTTATTTTTTAAATAGCCCCACAAACAGAAAGACCAAAAGGTCCCGAGACCGTGGTGGGCATCGAATAGGTCCATTTGGAATGGATATAAAAAATAAAAATTCAGTTGGATTTGATGGTATATCTGTCAATCCGGATGTTACTTTACAAACTCTGGTAGAGTTAATTAACCATTCTTTTGCCAACGGAGTATTTCCACAATGTTTAAATAAAGCAATTGTTATCCTGCTATACAAGGGTGGTGAGCTTGATGAACCTTCAAACTTTCGTTCCATCGCATTGCTGTCTTCGTCATCATAGTTAATTGAGAAACTCGTTAAAGATAGAATCATAGCTTATTTGTCACGTCTCAATATACTTTCTGACTCACAGTTTGGGGGAACAGGGGAACAGCTGACGCAATTTTCACTTTTTTAGAGGGAGTGTATTTAGGACTCAATGACGGCAGTGCGGTAGCGGTAGTGTTTTGTGATTTCTCAAAAGCTTTCGATTGCGTAAGTCAAAAAACGCTGTTGCGGAAGTTGGAGTTATATGGGTTTAGGAGTGTGGCTCTTGACTGGATGAGTATTTATATTTGTGCAATATCTCAGACAGTGAAATGTGATAACAAGGAGTGTCCTTCAAGGGTCAGCGTTGGGACCAATACTCTTCCTCCTTTACATTAATGCCTTACCATTCTTGGATATTCAGGGCAAATTCACTTTGTTCGCCGATGATGCGACTATTTATTGAATTCAGTGTTCAGATTTCGTGGAGTAAAGATCTCTGAAGATGCCTCGTGCAATCGAAGGCGAAACGTCGGATAATAATTCCAATTTGACACGGTCTAATCCCACGAACTATGATTTCTTAATTGACCAAAGCTGTAAAAGCTTCCGTTCTATGTTATGTGTAATTTTATTTAATTTTGCCGCTAATGCAATGTGTAACGTATACAGCTGTTTCCTTAAGACCTTAACAAAAACACGTTTTTCAGGTTACACTTCTAGATGCACCTGGCCATAAAGATTTTATCCCAAATATGATTTCCGGTGCAGCTCAGGCGGACGTAGGGCTGCTTGTAGTAGACGCTACCAGAGGTGAATTCGAGACCGGTTTCGATTTAGGTGGTCAAACCAGAGAACACGCCTTACTAGTAAGATCTTTAGGTGTAACCCAGTTGGCTGTGGTTATTAACAAGCTGGACACAGTGTCATGGTCAAAAGAGAGGTTAGCATCAGTTATTCGCATAAAATTAACATTTTATTACAGTCGGCGAATGGCTTTATGTTGTAGATTTGACGAAATAGTTCAAAAACTTAAGGGGTTTCTGAAACAAGCTGGATTCAAGGAAAACAATGTCACCTTTGTACCATGCAGTGGCTTGACAGGACAGAATTTGGTCAAAGCTCCTACAGAAAATGAGTTACTCCAATGGTATTCTGGACCTTGTCTAATAGATGTTATTGGTAAGTAGAGATGTTTGTTTAAAAGAGAAAGAGTTAGTTTCACGAAACTAATATATTAAAAAAGAATATATGGATATTTTATTTTCTGAAAATTTTGTTGTCCACATGCCTTCAATTTAGGTTAAAACAGTCTCACTACCAAACATTTCTTCATGTATAAAAACTAACAAATATCTTGCCTCATACTAAATTTATTACTTATCCATTTTTGTGTTTTATTCACCCTGTTTGAAAGGTTTATTTAAGTATAAACTTAACGAAGTTTTGACACTTTGAGCTAAATAGCACCTTTTCATGCTTTCTTCATAATCTCTATAACAGCAGTTCTGTTCGGAATTATTTTTAAGGAATATACTCATAACTTACTCAAGGGTTAGAAATAAGTGAATTTTTGACACTAATATACAACATGGTTATTTTAACTTATCTGCATTTTATTCCACTACAACTTTCTTGCTTTGGATATAATAACACATATAAATATAAATTTAACTTTCAACAGATAGGTTTCTTTTTCCGAATTCTAAATATACCAGGGGTCTGATATCTTTTTACTTCCCTCGTAATAGGGAAGTGTTGTAATCGAAAAAAAATTACCCTTTATGACGAGATATTTGCTTTTTAGGGTTCTTAAATCCCGAAAAACATGTCCTATTTCCGTCGGTGTGTCTAATCTGATTGAATTGACAATTTTTGATCAAGAATCAAAAGCCATGCGAGGATGGAATGGTAACATTTTGGTTTAAATCAAATATATTCAGGTTTAAGTTTCTCTATATACAGAAAGCCAACACAAGCGTATCACATACTATCTTACCTCTCTCATCATTCCATTATTTCCATTGCAATGCTAACAGACTTTTAAGTATACCTCTCTCAACTAGCAATTACAACAATGAGGTCAAATATCTTAAATAAGTAGCATTCAACAATCACTACGATCCTAAATTAATTCTTAAAACAAAACATGAAAAGCTAAGGGAAAACCTTTTCTGTAGAGTAACATGAATCAAAAAATATCAAAAATTTTCTCCAGTCATATCTAATATTAAAATTTCACAAAAGGTCAGATTTAATTGGGAAAAAATTTCGTAAACACAAAGGACAAAATAGACTCTATTAAAACGCGAAGTGTATATACAACCTCAATTTTTGGCGAACATTTTAGATCTTGTAATAATCTAATCATAGCTTTAGGCCTAGGTCTAATTCTAAATTGTTATATAATATACCTTCTAAAAACTTTTAATAGATTGGATTTTATGGAGGACATAGAAATATGAAATGAACTTAAAAATAATGACTCTTGTTTAACACACGAGTGTCTCCCAGTAGAGCCTTCAGTTTTCTTAATAGTAATTCTATGATGAAATTAGACTGAGAAGCTAACTGTGAGCCAGATTAATTTCTTTTGTATTATCCTTTCTTCAGGATAAACTTAAAAAAAATTTAAAATAACAACATGCTCCATCACCCAGGTTTTATAATTGTAAAATTAAAAATTTTCAGGATTTTTGTATAATTAAATAAATTTCTAGTAATATCCCAATTTGAATTAACTTAAATACTTATGGCTTTTTTGAAAATGACTGTTTTTACAGCTTTAAATAACAGGTAATAATTTATTTAGAAGTTTTCATATTAAAGAAAAGTGTATTTAAACTTTTTAATTTAAATTATTTAAACCTCGATTCACCATTTTGAACAGAATACACTTTAAGAAATACCTTTCATTGATGCTCACGTTCAGTATGTCAGAAAATTGTTATAATATTCAATACCTCCTGTATTATTAGAATTAATTTTAAAAAGTTACTATTAAAAACTATTAGAATTAATTTTAAAATGTTAACAATAATTTATATCCCTTTTTCTTTTTTTGAAATTAAGAAATTTTATTGTTGATCAAAGTTGGTTGAGTCCAGCCCTGTTCTATAAATCATGCCAACCTTGTTAATATAATCCTCTAATAGTTTGTCACTAAATCAAATTTTAATTAATTGGTTGACTAAAATTATTTTCTTACTCTGATCGAATTTTTAAAACATTTTTCCTATCTAAATATTCATATCTTAATTTTATTAAAACTTTTCATTTGTCATTTGACAATTGACATTTGCTATTAGCAGGATTAAAATTTAACATTGTTAGACTAGATCGAAAAAAAGGGTTGAATTATACCTTTTTTTTAGGTTTCAATAAATTACTAAGTAATATTTTGTTATTCTTTTCGATGTATGATCCATTTTTTGAATGTAACCTGTACCCCCAAGTTGTTGACACAATTTGACATTTTTATATTTTGCTTTAAACCTTTTTTTATTTTAATTTTTATTTTAAATTTCAATTTCAACATAATTTGTAAAATTTTTTTATTGGTATTTTCTAAGAGAAAGTTATTTCCTTGCTTCCAGGTAGCACTGAATATGAGGAAAGCCGAAAGCACTTTGCTATGATTTTATAATTTTTATGTAATGAATATTTGTACAAGTCCAATGGTCTTTTGAATAAATGTTTACATTAAAGGACCCCGCACGATCATTATGGGAAATGGCTTTCAGTCAATAAAAATATACAATAGGCCCATAAAATTTAAGACGAACTATGCGACTAATGTAGCATTAGGTTTCACATACTTTTTTAGAATTATGCCTCTTTAAATATTACGATAAAATTTCACTAATAAGTCATTATTATACAAGGCGATTCGTGCATTTTCTAATGCTCTAGTAACCAAAAGTCTTATTATAAATAATATAGAACTCTGTTTACCTTATTTCAGTCTAAATCTAGAAAATTGTTGACTTATTATTATATATACCTGCTAAAAGTAAAAAAGGGAAATTAAAAATTTGGAGATGCATAGTCCGTATAGTTTTGCAGTTTTCACGCACGTGGATCAAAAACTCCATTTACATGCACCTTCAAACATTGATAATAAAATACAGGGTACGGCACTGGAATGTGACACATTTTAGCGCGCCACTGCCTAACACATGAATGGTTGGGGGAGTTCTGTTTATGACTGATGTGTTTGTTAATGTATGCAGTTTAGTAGCTATGGAGAATTGGCCGGTGATCGCGTGTTTGCCAGATTGTGCATCAATTATCCCCACAAGATCCACCTAACAGACTTGCATTTTGCAGGGAATTTGTAAGATAGTTGAGCGAAAGACCAGACCTTATGGATAATTTAATTATGTCGGATGAAGCTCATTTTCATTTATCGGGTTTTGTTAATAAACAAAACTTTCGATATTGGTGTGCAGAACAACCAATGCAGTTGCATGAGAAACCTTTATATGCTGAAAAAATTATGGTTTTGTGCGGTATTGCAACATTTGGAATTATTGGACCGTATTTTTTTGAAGAGAACAATCGAATTGTAACCGTTACCGCGATATTTGCAAATGCTATAAACATTTCTTACTGACGAATTACGTAGATTGAGATTGATTGAAGATCACGAAATATGGTTTCAACAGGATGGTGCATCTAGTCATACCGCTAGAATAGTTATACAGTTTTTAAGAAATAAGTTTCCTGGGAGATTACTTTCCTGAATTGGAGTCCTTGCCTGGCCAGCACGTTCCCCTCGCCAGATTGTTTCTTATGGGCGTACTTAAAGTCTAAAGTGTATCTAAACAAGCCCCGCACACTGGATGAGCTAAATAACAACATAACTGAGGAGGTAAGAAGAATTGATGGCAGACTTCGAGGCGCAGTTATGAGCCACGTCCGAGAAAATATTGAAAAATGTAAAGAGTTTAATGGTGGACATTTAAAATCTGTAATTTTTAGAAAATAATAAACTGTTAAAAACTGCATTCAATGAGTATTATTTTTCATGTTTTTACTTCTTTTTACAACAAAATTTCTAATCACTACAGTGTAGCGAAAAACGTCACATTCCACTGCCTGACCCTGTACATGAAAACTTGGTTATTGGTCATACAATTTGTTTTATGGATAATTTTGATACCTTAAAAAATAAGAAAGCTGTAGAAGATTAAAATGTAGACAAGTTAAAATGATCACCGTGTACACCATGATTGAAGATTTTTTTTTCTTTTAGATAAATTTAGGTCTCCATCTAGACCTGTTACTAAGCCTTTTAGGTTTTCAGTAAACGACGTATTTAAAGTAAGTTTCCAATTTTTTTTCTTTTATCGACACATTTTCTTTATTATAAAACAATTTAGCGTGGTATTTTAACAATCCTGTAAAATTGCAGGGCACTGGGTCTGGATTCTGCGTGGATGGAAGAGTGGAAACTGGTGTAATAAATATAGGTGACAAAGTCTTGGTGTGTCCTAATAAGGACCAAGCTGTTGTGAAATCAATAGCGATTGACGAGGTTCCAAAAACGGTGGCTTTTGCTGGTAAGTTTTAAATAAAATTAGTGAAAGTCCCTAAAACATATAGTAACTAAATTGTTAATATATTTTTGTTTCACGTTACACCATCGTCACAAGGATACAATGATGCCTACCTGGAACATGTCTTGCAATGCTGCAGAAGCAGTGATCCATTTCAGTCAAACGACGATCGCGATTTCGCTCTTTTTGGAGTTCATCAGGCCGCCATAGACGAACGAGCCCTGTGTAGGGTTCGCTAGTCTGTGGCACCCTGATGACGTGACGTTATTTCCCCCAACGAAATTCAGGAATATGTAATTGAATGACTTATTAAATTCATATGTTTTATATTGATAGCAACATCTTTTTTTTTCTAGGGGATCAAGCCACGATGACCCTATCGGGAATAGAGATGCAGAATGTCTCGGTAGGCAATATATTATGCGATCCACAAAATCCCATTCCAGTCGCCAGTAAATTTGAAGCCAGGATTGTTGTTTTTAATATTGCTGTACCGATTACCAAAGGATATTCTGTAAGTTTCCATTCAATAAAAAATCAATTTCTGGATTTTTTTAAATGTCATCCTTAAGGGGGTGAAACGGGGTATTGTTTTTACTGATTTTCAAATATTTCTGAGTTTTAAGAAAGAATTCTTCAGTAGCTTTCAAAAATAATGATATAAAAATTAATTTTTGGTTTTTTCGTAATCCACCCTTAAGGGGGTGATATGTTTTAATTTTTTTTATAATATCTATTTAATTAAATGAGTTTTTAAAGGATTATTTCATTAGTGACTTTCAAAAATGTTTCATTTTTCGAAATCCTACCTTAAAAGGGATGAAATGTTTTTTTTTTTAATTGTTTTACAGTATCTCTTTAACTAAATATGATCTTAAGGATGATTGTTTCATCAACGGATTTTAAAAATAATAACCTAAAGAATCAATTTCTGGATTTCTCGACATTCTGCTCTTAAGGGGATGAAATGGGTAAAAGGTAATTTTACTTTTTTAAATATTTCTTTAAGTAAACATTATTTCCAAATAATTCAGTTCTCAAAGGCTTTTAAAAATAGTTATTTAAATATTGTTCAAAATTCCAACCTTAAAAAATGTGTTTTTATTTAATACAATATTTGTCGGTATCTTTGTTAAAAATAAAAAACGACTTGTATAAGGGATTAAAAGTTGAGTTTATAGCTTGGTTGATTTTATGTTGCCTCTACCAGAATTATATAAAAGAAATATTTAATGTGTTTAGGCACTAAAAGGGAAGACTAAAAATGTAATTTATAAAAAAAACAATACTTTAAATGGTTTCGCATAACCCTATTATCATTTTTAGATATTATTATAAACAAATTTTTCTTTTTCCCATTTCGATTTGGAGATGCAATAAGTTTATTGGACGTAGTTCAACTCTTAAAGTTAAGCGCATTTTGCCTACATACTTTCAAAATATTTATTTATTTAATTATTCATTATCCATAACGTCATACAACTGACAAGGTGTCATCATTAATTACTACAATAAAAACAAAATACAACAGTATGACTACTAACCAATAAAACTAGTTTAAACTTTACATTTAAAATGAATGAATAATGGCAACTTTTCTTCATCATTACCAGTGTCTTAATTTTTTTTAATTTCCTTTCTTTTGGATTCCCTCAGGCAACCAAGCAAAAACGATATTCGATGACTACGAATAGTCAGGTGATTCTCTGATCTAGTAGTAATGGGTATACTGGTTGCTCATAATCTCTATTTGCCAGAAAAAGTTGAGGGTGTTCCTTAACAAACAAAATTTATACTAAGTAATACAAAGGAGTCTAAAAGCCCAACTGGCCAAAATAGGGCTTACACGTTTTTCGAGGATGCATCCCAAGAATGCAATGGATCAACCGCTTGTGTGCAATAAATATTCTATTAGCTGCCGAAGACGAACCCCAAAACATGATTCCATAGGAGATAATAGATTGTACTTAGTAAAAAATACGCAAACTGTCAATCGATATCTGATCTCTTATTGAACGAATAACTACACAAATACTATTGGGTTTAGACTTCAGATGTCCAACTTGGTTTTCCCAGTTCAGTCCTGCGTCAATATAAACCTAAAAATTTCTGTGTTTCAAGAACTAGGACATAATTATGATTTGAACAGAAGTAAAGATAGGAAGTCCGATCACCGCCACCGATAGCGAATTCAATAAGCCCAATTTTATGGGTGTTTAGAACCATGTCACTATTATGACACCAATAGGACATTTTTTGAGTACTCTTTGTTCCCTTCCTCGATAGATGACTACAAGTATCCCCGGACAGAATCACAGAGGTATCGTCAGCAAATTGGCAAGTCCTTCCAGGAGCCAAGCCCCTCATCGAGATTGGATCCGTCAGGAACACCTCTTGAGACACTGACACTCTCTGATACAGAATTGGTATAGGCATGCTTCTTACTCATTTTCCTGAGGTCTGACCATTTGGAAACTCCCTCCCCCCCGCAATGAATCTTTAGTTCAGATCCCCCTCCGCACTGAGTTTCTGGCTATGTCTTTTGATTTCTCTTTGCAGAAATCGCTATATTTTCTTTTTCTTTGAATTCAGTCTTTCATTTCTTGCAAAGTGTATTTTCATTATGCAATGTCCCTAGCATTTTGTGCTATTCTTACTTCACGGATAGAGCATAGTGCCATTTCACTTGGAACGTATGGTCAGTACTGACTATCAGAACGTATGTGATAGAGTCGCATGTTTAAATAAAAGGTGTCGCATTGGGCGTTGATCCTCTTGTAGGATTAGCTACGTCGACGGATGGCCAGCGTGCATTTATGAGCTAATTCACGTGCGTTGATGCTCCATTGCGTAGAAGCATCTCGTGTTGTTGGTTTTGGATTCTGGACATTATAAACTAGGACCACACCATGAACCATTTTAATATTGGCACGAAAGTACAGAGCTATATAGATGTATATGGGACTTTGCCTGCCAAGAGTATTAATAAGGCTTACGAGAACGTGGCAGCTGCTATAGTAACTTAACAAAGCAGAAACAACATGAAGGTGGTAAATAAACCCATTGATATATTACGTTAGGTATTGATTTATATAGAAATAAATTCATGTAGGTTTATATACAGAGTTTATTTTATTGATTTTATCAGAAAATAATTCAAAAATCAGAAGAATCTCTTAAATTGGAATATGTCACAAATATACATGCTTTGCAATCTTTTCCTTTCTTCTTCCCTTCTACCATATAACAGCCACAACAACAATAATAATAATAATAATTATAAGACGTTTATTAGTTAGCAATAAATACAGTTAACGAATTAACTTAAAATAACAATTATTATTATGATTATAATCATGGTAACTAACGGGCCTTGTTTTCAGATTTCAGGGGATGTTCATTCCCCGGATTCTGTTGAGGCCAAAAATATAAGAAATGAAAAAGAAATTTATAAGCAGCTAGCAGTTAAATTTTTTTTTAAAATTTGAAAAAAAAAACACAGAAGCAAAAAAGCACACACTAAAAGGAAAATGGAAGGTGGATAAAGATAGGGAAAAAGTATTAAGTTTCAAATTTAGCATTTTGTGGCATAGACAATCAATTAAATATAGTTTAGAAGAAGTTTTGGTTTTTCTCTTGAAAACTTTTTCTGAGTCAGTAAACTCATTTATTTTGAATTTGTTTATTAAATGTGCAATTAAATAAGAAAAAGACCTTTTAAAAAATTCTTTGTTGTGTGACGGTATAGTTAATAGATTTTTTCGTCTTATATTAAGATTGTGCACATCAGTACGATAAGTTATTTTTTTGTGCAAATATGGTGGAGTCCTAAACTTAAGAATTTTATAAAAAAGGACAAGAGCATGTAAGTCTCGTCTATTGTGCATATTTAACCAATTTGCTTCTTTTAACTTATGAGAAATGTGTTCACGTCTTCTTATACCAAAAATAAGCCTTAGACAGGGATTTTGGAGTTTTTGTAATCTATTAGCATCGGCATTAAAGTTTAAGGTGATAACACTAGTGCATCACAAAGCATTTTCTTAATGTTATAGCTCAAAAAGTGCCTTTGCGAAAATATCGTTTTTAATGCGGAATATCCACTTTTTAGTTTAAGAGTAACATGTTCTTTAAATCTAAGTTTATGATCCATTATGAGTCCCAAATTTTTGGCAGAGTTTTTAAAATCTATTGGATCATTATTTATGTGTAGATTTAAGCTATCTAAAATATTCATTCGATTGTTATCACCACAAAAAAGAATAGCTACTGATTTGGTTGGGTTAATCTTTAAGAGGAGCTTTTGAGTTTCACTATATAAAGTGTCCAAATCCGCGTTAATGCACCTATTGGCCTCGGCTATATCAGTACTTTTAAATGAATAATATACCTGGGTATCATCTGCGTAGCAATGATGGCTACAATATCGAAATTTATTTATTAATTGAGACGTATAGAGAGTATATAGTAATGGACCCAGAATGCTACCCTGAGGCACCCCAGAGGCAACATTAAGGGCTTTCGACATTTTACCATCAAGTACTACTCTTTGTTTTCTGTCTGACAAAAAAGAAGGCACCAGTGCCACCGCATAATCGCTAAAACCCAGACACTGCAACAAGCCTATAATATTTCGTGGTAGACCATGTTAAAAGCTTGGGTAAAATCCAAAAGAACCAAAACAATAGCTAGATTATTATCAAGGGCTTTAAATATATCATCCGTTACCTGAGATAAGGCGGTTGCACAACTATAAGCTTTACGGAAGCCAGACTGATATTCAGGGATCAAATTACTAATATTTAAATACTCAATTATTTACTGTTCCATAATTTTTTCTAATAGTTTAGAGAGAACTGGAAGAATCGATATTGAACGGATTTGTTTAAATTCAGTGGGATTTTTAACTTTAGGCAACGAAATAACATTGGCTTCCTTCCATTGATCTGGAAAATGATTTTTTTCTAAACAAACATTTATAATTTGAGTTAGTGGATTAATTATGGCAGGACAACAAAGTAAAATAAGTGTAATATTCAAATTGTCAGCTCCAAATGCTTTAGTCTTTATGGTTTTTAGAATGGAAATTATTGTATCTTGCGTTATCAGCTTAAATTTAAATTCATTTTGTGTAATTTTATGTTCCTTAATAAATTCTTCGTCAGGCTTATTGTTATTTTTATTTATATTTGTAAAATAAATATTAAGTTCATCTACATTTTGCAAGGAATTGGGAAGTTGTATATTTTGTTTTTTAGAAATATTAATTTTATTTAATTCTTGCCATGCTTCTTTATTACTGCACTCCAAACCTATATGTTAAATAAGCTTTTTTTTCCGATCTGATTGCGCTAGTAGTAAGATTTCCATACTGTTTGTATGTGTTCCAGTCGTCCCAATTTTTGGTGTTTCTAAACTTATTTAAGGCCCTATTATGAAGCCTCTGCATTAATCTAATATTAGGAGTAATTCATGGTCTGTATGGCTTATTTTTACCTCTGATATTTTTTAAGTGAGCATGCGGGTTTATAACGTCGAATAATGATTGGTTGAAAAAATTAACTTTGCTATTTATGTCCGCCATATGATACATTATGTGCCAAGATATTAGTTCGATATCAGATTGAAATCGCTTATTGTTAACACTTTGTAAATTTCTGTATGTAAAGATTTGGGTTCTCTGAAATGTATGTCGCAATAAATGAACATATGGTCCGATATCTCAACATCCCTTATTCCGCAAACCTCGATTGAATCTATATTTGAAAAAAGTAAATCAATTTAGGACATGTTTGTATTTGATATTCTAGTAGGTTCAGTTATATGCTGTTGCAAACCATAGACCTCAGTAATTTCACATAACGGTGCTTTTGTATTTAATTCGAGAAAGTTTATATTAAAATCACTTAGCAATAAAAGAGAATCATAGACAGTATAGAAATCGGTCATAATACCTTCAAGACGAGAATAGAATAAGTTTAAGTCACCCCTAGGAGGACGGTATATATTGCCTATTAAAATTTTTGTGTTGTTTACTTTTATTTCAATCCAAATATGTTCTAGAAAAGGGCAGGTTTCTCTAAGCATAACACGAAACTCAATACTTGCTTTTATATACACAGCGACACCACCACCCCTACCTAGCCTATCTTGCCTTATAAAATTATAATTTTGTAGTTCCATGATCTGATCGGCGATATCTGCATGTAACCATGTCTCAGACACACCGATCAAATCATACTGAAAGTCAGCTACATGGTCTTGACAAATGTGAAAATTATTTGACAGTGTTCTTGCATTAATATGCTTGCACGAAAACATAAAACGAGGTACTTATCCCTGCTAAAAACAAACAAGAAAAAAAAAGGAGTAAAAGGTACGAGGATAAAGGAAAGGAGGTTACCAAAAAGCATATGCTTAGTTAGAAAAAGAAATTTAAGTAAAAACCAACTGCTTATAATTAATTATACAAATATCACCCTAGCAACAAGGAAAAAAGTAAATCAAAAAAAAATTATTTCACTCCTAGAAGTATGCGCTTCGATAATTAAAACTTACGACACTAGTACAAAAAAGTAGCACAAAGTAAAACTGTATTACCTAATAAAGTAATAATTTTAGTTAACATTTTTACTTTAAGTAATGAAAATATTTCATATAAATATTTCTAGCATTGTTTAGATTTTTCTATCGTTTATGTCTTTGACAGTAGGCATAAATTTACATATTATTATTAATTATTAGAGTTTGTTTGAAAATGTACCTTAAAAATATATGCCCTATAAATATACTTAACGTGAATAAAAACTATTTCTATGTACAGTACCTTTTATGTCCTTAAAAATGCGTATTGCACCCACATATAATATCAATAAGAATTTTACATTTTAATCACCATTAATTAAATCATTAAATGTTTGTTCATTCCGAATTAATTTTCGCACTCCACCAGATTGCACATACACAAGACCATTAAAAGTCCATGCTTCCGAACTAAATGCCTCGCTAGCCCCTTTTAATAATTGTAAATTTGCCACAGTTAACAATTCTGTGATTAGAATCCGAGAGCCTTTCAGATGTTTTTTAGCCGAAAATACCTGACCTCACATCCAGCGACAAGCGAACTGAACAACAAGTGGGCGCGGCTTCTTATTTTGATTTGGACCCTTTTTTCCCATAGGATAACAGTGAGACAGATGATTTTTATCAACTTTTACAGATAATTTGTTCGTAAATAATTCGGCCGCCACAGCAAAAGGGTCAGAGGAGGATTCCTCTATGCCATGCAAAACCAACGAGCTCAAATTATTGTTTATTTCCATCTGTGTAGTTTTTTTCTGTAGGTTGACAATATTTAATTTTATCTCCTTAATTTCCTGCGAGAGTTGTTGTAGAGATAATGTATATATGAAGAAATGAACCATCAGCACTGACCATAGGCTCAATATGAAACGATACTTAAAGTGACTTAATTGATATGCACTATAGTTGCTTTCTGCATAAATGTCTGTAAAATCATTATATGATATATATTTTCTACTATAATTTGATTGATTTGCGAGAAATCTGCTTTTAGAGTTTAAGTGAAAAATCAGTATAGCAATCAAGTTGATACACATAAAAATTAGTTAGAAGTAAGTATTTTTGAAATCTGGAACTTTTAAAGTTCTTGTAATTTTTTCTTTCTTAGCCTCACGATGCCAATAGCGATGACGGTGTCGATTTTATTTTAGCCGTAAATAATTAAAATTTACTCCATTTTTACAGATTTTTACATACTTGTTAATTTCCGAGAACCCAGCCTTTGGAGTTTTAAGTGAAACACCCTTGTTTAAGATTAATGAAAACACAACTAAACTTATTTCATTTTAGGTTGTTTTACACCATCAATCGCTGGTAGAGCCCGCTGTCATAAGCAAACTGACCTCTCAGTTGAACAAAAGTACAGGAGAAATACAGAAAAAACACCCTAGATTTTTGGGGAAAAATTCGAGTGCTATCGTAGAAATAACCGTTTCTAAGCCGATAGCCTTAGAAGTATACAGTGAATGTAAGGAGTTAGGCAGGGTCATGGTGAGAGTTGGAGGGGTAACTATCGCAGCTGGACTGATTACTAGGATAATTTTGTAAATACATATTTTAGAGGTATTTAAAATGCTAATTAGATATATATTATTATTTAATAAAATAATATTTATTAGGAGTATGTGTGTTTAATATTTATTTAATAAAAATAGTATTTTTTAGAAAGAAATACAGTCGGTATCTAGAAAATGATATTGGAGAATGATAATGGGGAAAAAGGACTTCTTTTGAATATTTTCATCTTAATTATTCGGGGGTAACCTCCTCTACCCCCACCCCCTTAGCGACACCCTTGGAGGGTAGTTGACTAAATCGTAAAATGCTACTTAGCTCTATATATCATTACTATAATAGACCGGAGAGATGCTTCTTACATTGATCGTAGACATTTGAAAAACGCGTTATTTGTAAAGTGCGGGAGACGAAAGAAAACCGGGCGAAGTCAATCGGTTTAGGAAGGTCGGCCAAGAAATCTTTTTAAACTAGTGGTGTACCGTCGTTCTTTAAATAATATGGCACTCCTTTTTGACTATACGCGCTTCAGATAATTAAATGTAACTATGCTTAATGAATGAAAACGGCGAACTTTCGAATTTTAAAATTATTTAATTTTGATTTTTCTTGATCGATTTACCTATAAATATAGTTTTTCTTGAGTTCCGTCATTAACGGTTCACGGGCTACTGCCTACGTCCAATATTATTGGACCACCCAGTATAGTGATACACGATTTACAAGTCCAGATTTTAGTGAACGAGATTTATCAAAATTTTAATTTATGCAGTTCGACTTTGGGCTACTCGGGTATGCCAAAAGTGTCCGTCTGTCTCCGTTTGTCATATTACTTTATACAGGGGTCATTGTGAAGTACTATACAGGGCGTTTCATAATTGCGTGCTGATGTTAAAAAGGGTGTTTTATGTCCTAAAAGTCTTAACTTTTGAGATACAGGATGGTAAAGTTTAAAAAGAAAACATTTTTTTTTTCATCCCAATTCTGATGCTATTGTAGATAACCGCATGAAATTTGATACACGTCTTCTCTGCATTAAGGAGAACTGGTAGATATTTCAAAAATCGATTGTTAATAAAAAATGCCCTTTTATGCATAAAAGACTTGTATATCAAATTTCACACAGTTATTTATCTATAATAGCATCAGAATTAGGATTTTAAAAAAATGTTTTTTTTTTAAAACCCTTTATCTCCAAAGTTAAGACTTTTAGGTTCATATTAAACTTTTTTCTTAAAAAGATCCAAGAATTACCCCTCTTTAACATTAGCACGCAATTAGGAAACGCCCTGTATAGTACTTCACAATGTCGCCCCCTGTACAAAGTAATATGACTGACGGAGACAAACGGTCAGTTTTGGCATACCCGAATAGCCCAAAGTCGAACTGCATAAGTTAAAATTTCGATAAATCTTGTTCACTGGAATCAGTGCTGGCTCCCCTACTATAACTACATTGATGTGTTAATTTTGGAAAAATATGAGTTCTGTAGTTTTTCAAATATTAATTGCAATATTAGATATTTTTTAACACCCGGTATTGAACAGAAAATTAATTATTTTAAAGCAGTTTATTAACAGCTACTTTATGAACAATTTTACAAAATATATGAAAAAAAAACTAAGCCATTTTTGAGGTTGACGGCTGTGATTCTAATGGTTCGATTCCTTCCAAATCGTTGTCTTCCTCTGAAAATGATAATGTTTCGTCGTCACTACTTGAAGATCCCAGTGTGTTAACTAAATTATCAATAACCGTTTCAATTTTGTCATCTACTTTCCAGTATTTATCTTCAATAGAACGAACATGTTTTACATACGATTACCAATTCAGCTGATATGAGTCAATCGCTTCTAATGTTATTTTATTTAAATCTTTAATTGAAAGTTCACCGGTGTTGCCCTCTCGAATATATTTTTTTACTGCTGCCTATGCAAGTTGAATAGGGTTGAGATTGCACATGTATGGAGACAGCCTTAAAGATGTATGACCGAGGTTACGTAAAAGACCGTCAATTTTATACTTTTTTTCTCTAGGCTTGTTGGCTGATATTACTTCATATAATGGATATTTTCTCCATGTTGGATCACATACAAGTTTATTCAATTTAAGCCACGATATGATATGAGGTTTTGAAGAGTATGCAGTTTCACAATGTTTGCTATTCTTAGCCATTTTAGTTCGTTAATTTTTCCTAAAACAGAAAAAACAGCTAAGAATAAATGCTTTGCCAGGCAGTTTCAGAGTGTATTTGTGCAGGATAAAGGAACAACAAATAGGCCAAAATTACCAGACACTACATATTCACAAGCCGAAATAACAGATATAGTCTTCACCCCAGAGAAAATTCAAGAAGCTATTAAAATTCTAAAAATAGGTACAAGCTCTGGACCAGACGACATACCAGCACTATTCTTGTCAAAATGCTCTCAAAGCCTCTCTGGACATCTCTCTAGTCATGAATGACATATCCTTAATGGGACAACTGCCAGATGCTTGGAAAACAGCTGTGGTAATACAATACAATATTTAAAAAGAGAAAGCAATTAGCGGAGAACTATAGGCCCATAAGTTTGACAAGCACTTTATAAAAATGCCTGGAAAAAATTCTAGTTAAAGAACTAACATTTTTCCTTGATAATCATACCATTCCAGCCGAGCAACATGGCTTCCTGCCAAAAAGGTCAACCACAACGAACTTATTGACAAGACTACAGCAATGGACATTAGCGGATGACAACTGTCATCCCATCGACGTGATCTACCTCCTATACAAACCTAAGCATTATGGCGTCAGAGGTCGGCTACTGCAACTGATTGATAGTTTTCTTCAGAACCGTAAATTTCAGGTCAGGGTTGGTTCTCCTCTTTCCAAAGAATACAGTGTCTATAGTGGAGTCCCACAAGGCTCTGTATTGGGCGCCCTGCTACTTATTGTTTACCTGAGTGACTTATATGCTGGTCTATACACTACATATGCTTCGTTTGCAGACGACACCAACATCTACTGCAATCCATTGCCGCAAAACTTTCTGCTTCAAGAGGATATAAATAAAATAAAACTCTGGACAACGACCTGGTAAATGCCCTTAAATTATTTTAAGTGCACTATTCTACACATAGGCCGAAACAACCCCAAGAAATCATATTACCTCAACCAAGCAGAGATAACTGAAGTTCAGAGCCAGAAAGATTTGGGAGTTTTGATAACTTTCAATTTAAAATGGGAGCAAAACATAGCTCAAATAATAATAGAAAAGGCCAACACCCTCATATATCTTATTCAAAAATCATTCGAGTGAGATGATAATTAATCTCTATAAAACTTTTGTAAGAACAAAGATTGAATATGCCCACTGCATTTGGAACCCATATTATCTCAAAGATATAGAATACCTTGAGAGAGTACAACGGAGAATCACCAAGATACCAAATGAACTGAAAAACCTTCTTTATGAGAGCTGTCTGGGCTTTCTGAACTTAACAACTCTTCGTGAAAGACGAACGCGTGGAGATCTTATTGAAACCTTCAAGATCACTTCTGGATACTATGGGTGCAACCTGGATGTTTTCCACTTAAATGACACAACTTGAGAGGACACAATAAAAAACTTGCCAAAGAAAGATGCAACAAACTTCTCAGAAGAAACTTTTTCACAAACCGGGTTGTGTATTCCTGGAATCGGTTGGGGTAGAGATTGTAAACTTTGCCAATACCAATCAATTCAAAAACCGTTTGGACAGAGACATGAAAGACTGCAGAAATAACTTCTTAATTCAATATATGTGAATAATGTGAAAAAAATATACCTAATAACTAATTTGTTGTGACTGTATGAACTTAAGATAATTCTCAGTGTTAAATGGTACTAGCAATTTCGAGAAGACTCATCGGGATTCCCGCCTACTATTGATATTAATAATAATAATAATGACCATATTTTCTTAGACTGAGGACGAAACGACAGCAAACATAATGATACCGTATTTTTAAAAATCACATGCAGACATAAGTAGTAAATAATATAAGAATAGCCAAGCCCACTTCTCATTTTAAAATCAGAAAATTCCTATTTGCATAAAGAGCCTTCATTCTAATATAATTTGGGCAAAATAGCAAAACCTAAGTCTTGCTTATCACAAATATTTTTTCACAGATCGATATAGGGTATCAAGATCTATCCCTCACCTAAAGCATGATTTCAGCCCCTAGTAGCAAAGAAACCATCTCAGTGCGGCCCAATTTAAAAAAAAATGCTTATGATATCATTGATATCATCTTGCATCAGTCCCTAAGCAAAAACGAGAGACAAATGACAGTTGACAGACAACATGTAACACAACGTCTCCTCCCGCGATCAGCTGGACAGAAACTGATTGAAGATAATACATATATCACTTCCTGCCCAAAAATGAGTTTTGACAAATGACGGTTGATAGTGATTTTTGACATTAGCATGTGACAAGTGATTAGTTAGAGCTTGAGCAGCTCTGAATAATGACGACGTTGGCGAAAAACGCCTAACTTTGAGCGACTGCTGACTGCGCCTGTTCGTGCAGCCTTTCGCCAAAACAGATTTATTTCGCTGGGTATAAACAGGTTTTTGTTGTGTGTTTAGAATCCCTGTTCAGGCGGATGACTTTTTTATTTTTTTTTTAAACTTATAGTTAATAAATGCTGATTAAATTAGGTTAGGTGTGTTGCAAAAAAAAGCGTTCAGTAACGAAGTGACGTAGCAGGTCACGCTTCAGGTGAGCGATAGATCTTAATGCCCTCTATCGATCTATTAAAAAATATTTGCAAAAAGGTATAACATAGTGTCGTAGAAAAGGAAAAACCAAAGTTCAGAGAGACCAATGCTAATTACGAAATAAACCCAATAGTTTCGTGGTATATAAAACAAAAGGTACTTAAGGACATTAGGTAGGAACTTACTTTGCGACCCAATGCCCATACTTGTTAATAACAATAATCGGATACTCTGTCATATCTAGGTGCCTCTGCCAAAAAAGGAAACGAGGACGAATCCTCAATTCCTCCTAGGAAAATACCGCAAACTTTTCTGTGATTACATTGAGGACGTAAACATGTTATTACCACTGTCTGCCAACAATCTTCCCTTTTCTCATAATACTTCACTGGCAGCATAAATAGTAGCCTATTTTTTCTTTTATTAATACTCTACGAATTATATGCATGCATTTCTTTCATACAGGATAGTATTTTTATAGTTGTAGCTTCATATACAAAAGCAAGTGCAAATATTTTCTAATAAATTATTTATTTACATTTTATACAGATGATATCACTATTTTACATAATAAAAAATCGACTTTAGTACAAGAAAAAAAAAGTTATTGGTATATGTTTACATGCTACATTAGGGGTTTTTGTATGATATTTGAACAAAGTTTGTCAGTTAAATTTTTTACAAAATTAATTAATGAAACCACCAGTTTAACAGTTTAAATATGCAAAAAGAGTATTAATTTAAAACCTTTGATTCCTTAGGTAAGTACAGGGTGTCTATTCTATGTATGCCCGATAATTTTATGTTCGCTGATATAATATTAATGACAATACAAAAATAAATTATATGGATTTGACAATTTGGTTTGTATCCCGGTGTTCCTCGCTTTTGCCTCTAGTTGCACGGTAAACATCGCGTTCTTTGTCGGGATATTTCGATGGCAAAATTGGAGAATGTATATTGGCTTTGGCACGGTATCTAAAACAAAAAAAAAACCATATTCGAAACCTTTCAAACAAATAATTACCATTACAAAATGAAAATCATCTTACTTTATTCCAGCAACGTCGACTTCAAAATGGCCATTATTTATAAAATCGTGAGTAACTTTCTGTTTTACACCCTTTTCATCGATATTTTCAACAAATCCGAGACAAACCTATAAGAAGATAATAAAAACTCAAATTAAACTAATAATTAAATCTTAACAAGCATGTTTTGGCAAAAGATTTAGATAAGTAACTGATTAGTTTTAAGGTTTTACCTGTTTTTTAAAAGTAAATCCATATCCAGTGGTAGTACAAATCCCGACTTGTTTTCCATCAAGGTAGATCGGCTCTCCTCCCCAAGGCCAAAAATCCGTCTCCAAATCATGGTCTTCCAGAAGTAGCTGTATGTACATCCTTTTTACCCCTTCATCCCTTTGTTTGAGCAACGCATCTCTCCCAATGAAATCAACTTTTTTCTAAAAACAAGCAACATAGTAATGTCCTTCCTTAAACATTTGTAATTAAATTTATGTTGTATAAAATGTAATATTTTAAATTATTTATAATTTAAATAGTTTTGCATCATTGTTACTACTACTACTTATGGTTTCACATAATATGTTCCAGTGGTATTACAAGACTCGGTTAGGCTCCTATCAACCCCCATTCTTTCTTGTATAAAATGAAATAAATGTCTTATTACAGTTCTTTGCGTAGCGTTATAACTAATATAAAAAACTTGAAGACAAATCATACAAAACTAACGTGGATTCACTGACAGCAGCCAGCCACACTTCTGTAAATTCGGACAGAAAAGCCCAAAACTTAAGGTCAACATCTGACGTCTCTACGGAAGTAAAGTGCGGGACACGAAAGAAAACCGGGCGGAGTCAATCGGTTTAGGAAGAAATCTCTTGGTGTCCCATCGTTCTTTAAATAATATGGCACTCTTTTTGACTATATGCACTTCAGATAATTAAAAAATGTAACTATACTTCATGAATCTTTATCTATATTTGTCTGTTTTCTTTCATGTATCGAACTTCTATATCTTTTTTGTGATGCAAAAACGGCGAACTTTCGAATTTTAAAATGATTTAATTTTGATTTTTCTTGATCGATTTACCTGTAAATATATTTTTCTTGAGTTCTGTCATTAACGGTTCCCGGGCTACTGCCTACGTCCACTATTATTGGACCACCCAGTATAGTGATACACGATTTACAAGTTCAGATTTTACAAGGGCAGCCATCATCAGATCCAGTGAACGAGATTTATCAAAATTTTAATTTATGCAGTTCGACTTTGGGCTACTCGGGTATGCCAAAAGTGGCCGTCTGTCTCCGTTTTCCATATTACTTTATACAGGGATCGTCATTGTGAAGTAGTATACAGGGCGTTTCCTAATTGCATGCTGATGTTAAAGGGGTTGTTTTTATGTTCTAAAAGTCTTAACTTTTGAGATACAGGATGGTAAAGTTTAAAAAGAAAACATTTTTTTTCATCCCAATTCTTCTATGCATTAAGGAGCATACGGATTTACCCAGGTTAATTACATATGCACGCCACTGTTAGAAATTTCAAAAATTGATTGTTAATAAAAAATGCCCTTTTATGCATTAAAGACGTGTATCAAATTTCACACAGTTATTTATCTATAATAGCATCAGAATTAGGATTTAAAAAAAAATGTTTTTTTTTTAAAACCCTATATCTCCAAAGTTAAGACTTTTAGGTTCATATTAAAAAGGTTCAAGAATGACAGAGGTTACGTAAAAAACCGTCAATTTCATACTTTTTTCTCTAGGCTTGTTGGCTGATATTACTTCATATAATTGATATTTTCTCCATGTTGGATCACATACCAGATTGTTCGATTTAAGTCACGATATCATATAAGCTTTTGTAGAGTATTTAGTTGGCACTTTATCTTCTACGTGAGAATGATAAGACGCATTATCCATTACAACGACTGATTTGGGAGAAATGTTAGGTAGAAGCTTCTCGAGCAACCACTTTTCAAAATTATCTCTATTCATCTGTCCATAATAGTCTCCAGTTGTTAGTTCCGAGCGAAAAACTAAAGCAGCACCTGGAACAAATCCGGCTTCTGAGCATGAACTATAATAAAGCGACTACTAGAGCGGATTCCCTGAATAACACCTGTAACACTTTCACTTTGCCAGCATTTGTTCACTGTCATATCATTATCTACCCAGGTTTCGTCTAGATACACAATATTGCGTCCTTCTTGCCTATATTGCCTTAAAGTTGATAGATTTGTCACCCGCCAGTGAAAAATATTTGGTCTCTCAATGAGCAATTTTCGTTTATTTTGGCACTTGCGCCAAACAAACGTAAAAGCCGATTTAAGGTTTTATACCCGTACGGAAAATCGGCCAAACAAAACCATTTGATCGTAAAAGGCGATTTAAGGTTTTATACCCGTACGGAAAATCTATTTTGTTCTTTACAGCACGAAGTAGGAGTTCGCAGATCGGAACCTTCTTCAAGTTTTTATGAAAATCCTCTATTGTTCGTCGAATTACTTGAAAATCACCATCGTCAATTTTATCTTTGTATGATAATCGGGGAGATTTAAAGGTGAAGTAGAACATGAGCGATCATTATGTTCTCTTTGAATTTTTCTTACACTACTTTCCGAAACACCAGTGTAAAATGCAGCGCGTTCTGTTCGATTTTGAATTGGAATAGTCAAACAATGATTTTTAGCTTCTCTAGTACAGGGCTATATAACGCTCGCAATAACTTCACGTGCACCGCTTCGAATTGTTTTTCCTCTTTCGCTCGCCATCGTTACTTTGAAATAATAATTCAAATTCAACGCAACGCATTTATATAGAAATGAAAACAAATGCTCGAAATGTACAGGGTGTCCGGATTTGCTTGCAAAAGCGGGGTATCTCGCTTATTTTTAAAGATAGAACCTTGCGGTTTCCATGAACCTGAGCTAATTTTTTGTGAAACTCATGAAGCCGTAAACAAAATTTTCATAGCCTTCTTCGTTTATGAGATACAGGGCGAAATAGAAAATTTTGCATTTTGGGACCCTCCTCGTATTTCGGTTATCCTTTAACTTAACGCAAAGGGAAAAATTGCTGCTTATGCAGTTTTTTACGCTGGATCCAGTGGCGTAGTCATATTTTTCATTTGAGTTATTTTTTAGATATGACCAAAAGTTGTGTTTTTTTTAATGGGATACCCTGTATATTTGTCCAGAAATTGATTTGTCCTTTTAAAAGCTTCTCAAAAATATATAATAGTATGGGTCTATTTTAATAAACAACAACAAAAATCCTAATTTTTATAATTATCATCCCAAATTTGGCAGTAGGCCATGCAAAACGATGCCGTTTTCTTTTGTTTTCTTGGAAGCAAATGACATTTCCCAATTTTGTACGCGTATTTTCGAACATTATGAAAAGTACGATATGTTAGCTTGTTTTATATTAAGTAATGAAAATGTTGAAGCGGCTTCTGAGATGTATTTTAACAGCTAAATAGTTAATTTTTAGGTATGTTGAAATACTATTGCTTAATTTTTATTTAGATATCCAGAAAGGAGGCAACCTAATATATCCACTTTTTATAGGATAAAAAAGAATTTACTTAATCACGGATCATTTATCAAACCTCGTACGAAAACATATAATAAAGAAAATTGGGAGGCTGAGGAAATTACGGTTTTGGCTAATGCAGAAGCTTACCCTAAAAACTCTTGTGTGTGTGTGTGTGTGTGTGAAAAGAGCATAGGGATTCCAAAAAGTAGAGTTCAAGAAATTCTAAAAAAGCACAAATACCACCCATACAAATTTAGGCTCTTGCAGCACTTACAGCCAGGGGATGCAGAGCGTCGGGTAGTCTTCTGCAATGGGTTTCGAGAAAGATGCGATATGGTTAGAGATTTTGAAAGGAAGGTTATATGGTCAGATGAAGCACATTTCAGTAATTCTGGTATACTCAATAGGCACAATAGTAGATTCTGGTCCCAGGAAAATCAACACCAAATATTTCCCAGAAGACAGCAGGGCATTTTTGGTCTAAATGTGTCCTGCTTCATATTAGGAACACATATAAAATTTTATATATTTGAGGGAAATCTAACAGCCAATCGCTATATAGAAATTTTAGAGGCAGCTATACCTGAATTACTTGACGATGTTCCTCTAGCGCAAATTAACGAAATTTATTTTCAACAGGACGGTGCTCCTCCACACAATTCTGGAATGACGAGATTATTTCTGGACAATAATTTTACCAATCAATGGATCGGAACAAATGGACCTATAAGATGGCCCCCTAGGTCCCCAGATTTGTCGATTTTAGATTTCTTTCTATGGGGATATCTGGAAAATAGAATTTACAAAGACCACTATGATAATGTCCAAGATTTAGGAAATGCAATAAAGAAAATTTTCGCTATTTACAAAATCATCCCGTTATTTTGCTTAATTCCCTAAAACGAATACGAAAATTGTGCGAAGCATGCATAGAACAAAATGGAAATCAGTTTGAACAGTTCTTTTGATTTCCTTGGTTACTGTAGTTCTTATACGACAGTTGATTTTTGCTGAAAGGCTTGTTATATAATAATTTATTACTTTTAATAATTTATTATTTATCGTTTTGTTCTTGTGTTACATAAATCTAGGTAGATGGTACTTTTTTGGTGCGAAATTATCAATACATATTTTAATAAATAGATTTAATTACATATTTATTTTGATTTATTGTTAGGATCTAGATATTGTTAACGACTTTAAATAAAAGGCAGCATTGTTTTGCATGGCCACTGCAAAATTTGGGATGATAATTATAAAAATTAGGATTTTTGTTGTTGTTTATTAAAATAGACCCATACTATTATATATTTATATAATTTCTGGACAAATATACAGGGTGTCCCATTTAAAAAAACACAACTTTGGGTCATATCTAAAAAACAACAAAGCAAATGAAAAATATGACTACGCCACTGGATCCAGCGTAAAAAAACTGCATAAGCAGCAATTTTTCCCTTTGCGTTAAGTTAAAGGAAAACCGAGATACGAGGGGGGGTCCCAAAATGCAAAATTTTCTATTTCGCCCTGTATCTCATAAACAAGGAAAGGTATGAAAATTTTGTTTACGGCTTCATGAGTTTGAGGTTCGTGAAAACCGCAAGGTTCTATCTTTAAAAATAAGCGAGATACCCTGCTTTTGCAACCAAATCCGGACACCCTGTATAGGCGCCACTGGAAATAGCTAGAACCTTCTAGCGGCAAGTGCATGGAGATCCGCACATCCCAATTACAAGCGGAGCAGTGCGAAATTTACTAAATCCTCGATTAATTTTCCGTACCGCTTAGCTGGAGCACTTTATAGGTGAAGCGGCAAACTATTACAACAAATAAAATAACATAAAATTCATTTGCGTGCACAAATTTTACTTTTCCGCTTGCTTAAGACTATGAACCTTTATTTTAAGGACCGCCCGGTTTTCCTTCGTGTCCCGCACTTTAACCTTAGCCACCTGCCACGACAATCAAGCCCAAGGGAATCAATAAAAAAACCTCTCTTTTTTGATAACGTTTGGAATAGAGTGCGACTCCGGTAAACTAATTATAACAAAACTTAAAAAGAAAGTAGACATTTGTGGTACAAAAATGGGTGAGAATTGTATTTATTTCTTTTATTTATATTCGACATAAGGGACACAAACAGTTATATTTCTATACGCACTGCAGTATCCACAAAATTACAATTAATAATAACTACAACATTATAAATCTTAAATACAAATGGAAAAATTCTGGATTGTAATTACGTACAAATATCAAAATCCAAAAAAGTATATATTTAAATTAATATTATATAAGCATCATATTGAAACACAGCCCTGTGTCATTAAGAGTGTTTTTATGGCTCTTTTAAATTGAGATAGTGATATGGAGAAAAATCAATATTTTGTGTCTCATAAGTATTCCTAAAAGGCTGATAAAACAGTATATAAATATATTATTAATAATTTGTTCAAGGATGTCAGGACAATGAATTAGATTGTTAAAAACTTTAAACAAGAACAGACATAACGCTTCGATCCGCCAGGGAAACCAAGTGAAAGAGATTTCGTGCCAAAGAGATATCATTATTAAGGACAAGAAAATAAGTTTTTAAAGAAAGATATTTCATAAATCTATTTTATATATTATATATTATTATGTTTTCTATTCTTTCACCAAAAGTGATTTGCCTTGGATTCCAGATGATATTAGAAAAATTAAGTTGCTTAGAATCAGAAAGTTGTACAAACATACAAATGCTTTTATGTTTTTAAAAGGTTTACATTTTCTTGTGAACATATCCTAAAATTTGAGGCAGAATTAACAACATATTCAACATGCAAGTCAAAAAGTAATTTCGAATCGAATATAACACCCTTTAAGTAACAGTCTTTTACATTCTCAACCTTTCTCAGAGGAGTACTGTGCAGGTGATATACTCGATCTACCTTTTACAATACCCACCTAAGCGATCCAAATCATCCTGAAGCTTGCCACAGTCTTCATTATTGTTGGTGAGAATAAACATCTTCAGATCGTCTGCGTAAAGCAGAAATTTACAATAATGAAAACAGGACTTAATCCAGTACCTACTAAACAACGAGGCCTACGCGCTTACGCGTGACGTCATCAAATTTAGGCCTATGATATTTCAATACCTTCATTAGAAGGGACGGGTTATTTACAGAGACATATTTAAATGAGCATTTATCTTTAATTTCAGTAAATAAACATCAATTTATAGGGTTTATTTCACGAGTTTTTGAGTCTGTCAAATTTATTCGGTTTCGCTATAGAATTAAAATGCCAAAGGTGACTCTTAAGCGATTACTCGTTTTTTTTTGTTACACGACGAGGAATGCATTTACGCACGAACTATTATGCACAAGGCACTCCAAAACAGTGTGGGACTCGGTAAAGCCCCTGCCCACTAAACCCTAATAAGTTATCATTTTATATGGTCAAAATCGGGTACGGTTTCAAGTTTGGGTAAGTAATATATGCCTGTGGCGAGTCCTTATGATCAAAATTACAATCAAATCAAATCAATCAAATCAATATATGCTTTACTGTCAAAGATACAGAGAATTAATCTTATTGACAAAGCTAAAGTAAAACAGTTTAAACAAAAAATAAAACATCTCACAAAAGGTATGCAATTAATAGGTCACAATGAAGTAAAATTACAAAGTAAAATAGATCAATAAATACACAAATACATAAGTCGGCGAAAATAAAACATAAATAACCATAAAAATATTCTAAAAATGTTCGCTGTAATAATCCCCCAGCTCGTAATATGCTTTCACAGTCAGGAGCTTCTTAACAGCCCTTCTAAAATGCATGATACTTGAGCTCGCCCTAATGAAAGCAGGAAGATGGTTGTAAATCTTCCTGCTTTCATAGATAATCGATGCACGGGTCAGCGTCGAGGAAGGGATCGGCAGGTGAAAGTCCTGTGCCTGTCGAGTGTTGTAGCCATGGTCGGGCACCGGAATACTGTCTCTGTACTTGTAAACCAAACAGACTGTCTCAAGTATATAAAGCGGTGTTAATGTTAAGATTTTTTTAGCGATAAATAACGGTCTGCATGGCTCCCTACTACCAACGCGGCACACATACCTCACTGCACGCTTCTGTAAAACAAACAGCGTGCCAAGCAAGTAACTACAAGTGTTGCCCCAAAAGGCTATACCATATCGCAAGTGTGATTCGACCAAGGCATGGTAAACGGTCTTTGCAGCATCAGAGCCAATTTCAGTCGACACAGTACGCACAGCGAAGCAACCAGCAGCAATCTTCTTTGCCAGCGCCAAAATATGTATGTCAAATTTCAGCTGGCTGTCAATCTCAACTCCCAGAAATCTTGTACACAGTCTGCTCTCCAGTGGTGCTCCACCAACGGCCAATCCGTCAAGAACGCATTTGAACCCCACAATATTGGTCTTGGAAACATTAAGAGATAAGAAATTTGCATCACACCACTCTTTAACTTTAGGGAGGTGCGATGATATGGTCGCTGTTAGGGCATTTACATTAGAATCATGCCACAAAATTGTCGTGTCGTCGGCGAAGAGAGTGAAGTGTCCCCGAATGTTGACAAGAGACAAATCATTGACATATAAGAGAAAGAGAAGGGGACCCAAAACCGAGCCCTGTGGCACTCCCCACTCCACCCTAGAAGAACCAGACGAGACCGAACCAAATGCGACCCTTTGAACTCGACCTCCGAGGAAAGACTCAAACCACTGCAATACCCTGCCCCTAAAGCCATATACATGAAGCTTTTGCAGCAGTATTCCATGATTAACGCAGTCAAATGCTTTCGACAAGTCACAGAAAACGGCCGCAACTGCCTCCTTCGCATTAAGGTTCTGGTAAACCATGTCCAAGAATCTAAAAACAGCATCACTGGTACCCTTGCCCAATTGAAAACCAAACTGGCTCAGGTGTAGAATATTTTTATCCTCAAGAAAGGACATCATGCGTGCCTTAACAAGTCTTTCGATAATTTTAGAGAGAGAGGACAGCAGTGAAATGGGTCTAAAGTTACACGGATCATCAAGTTGTCCTCCCTTGTGCAACGGGATGATTTTAGCTTTCTTAAGACTGGATGGAAAATGTCCAGTCGTCCAAGAATGATTTATTGCTTCTGAAAGAGCATTAACGGCGACAGCCGGAAGTGAAAGGAATATAGCTTAGCTTATTATGTTAACTTGTCAAAATCGGGCATGGTTTCAAGCTTGGGTAAATGGGCAAGTGGGTAAGTATAAGTAAGTATATGCCTGTGCTGTAGTGAGCCTATATGATCAAGAATATAGTAGGTTGTTATTTGCTAAATTCTGAAAGATTGTATTGATAATACTTCCTAGCAATACAAAAATGCGAAACTTGTGCTAGGTTTTAATTACATAACTACCTATTTATTAAAAGTCTGTAGTTTCCTTTTTTTTTTTGTTTTTATTTAATAAATTATGATTAAGTTTAAAGCAATAATTATTAAGAAATGTATTTGAAACGCTACTAAAAAAGATTTTTGAAACATTAATTTTTAGGTTCTCTTTTACAGCCTTCAAAAGGAGGTTAAAAGTGTATTTTTATTAAAATAACTTAAAAATAACTCACAAAGAAAAAATTTTTTGTTGTAAATATACAAAAATGTATCTTCAAATTCGTCAATTAGCTTTTTAAATATAATATATGCGGTTGAAACTACATCTACTACCTGTTTTCGAGGCTATAAAAGAGCACCTCCACTTACAGAATTAATTAAATTATAAGAATCCTCTACAATACAAGGTTCATTGAGAGTTAGTTAAGTTTTCTTTGCAAAAAGTACAACTATTTTTTTTTAAACAATATAGCAGCAATATCCGCTTAAATAGGTTATTACTGGGAGTTCTGATTGTATAGCTTCGGTATCAGACTGTGTAACTATGATTTTAGATAATAAATTATTAACATGTTCAGAATTTAAATTGGTGTCTAATGACTGTGTGACACTCAGGAGGTTTGAAGAACTGATTTGTATTAATGTCCCCATAATGTCTAGATTTTAGAGATAACATAGACTGAATTCTAAGTCTTTTTTCTGATTCAGCTGTCGAACTGAGATATGATAATGACACCAGCAAATTGCCTATATTTTCCAAAACGCCCTTCCAATGGGTCTGTTTGAAATTTGCCCAGTAATACATAATTCATATTAAGCTCAGTTAAACAGTAGCAACTTTAAGAAGCCCATGAATGGTATGGTTTAATGCAGTGTGAGTTTGTCAAGTCAGTGTATTTGTAAAATTAGTTGGACTCCAAGTATCTAGCCAATTTTGTATTTTTAGCAAAAAACAAAATTTAGGATCATCATTAGGGGCTGTTAGTATTTGTTTGGTAAAAGGTTCCTGATATTTATCTAAAACATGTTTTCCCTTAAGGGGAGTTTTTACGTTCACAATTTTCCACCATGTTAATATAATACTAATAAAGTCTGCGGTATCTTGTGAATGTGACAAATTTTTAACAAAACCTTTTAGAGCCTCTATAATAAAATGATTAAAGATTTTAAGAGCTAATTTTACATTTTGTCTTTCAAGAGATGATGGAAATAGAGCCTTTAAACTAAGTGATTAACCATGCTTCAATAGTTTGTCTTGTTCTAGTTCGTATAGGTTTTTGATCACAGAAAAGGAAGCACATTTTTTTTGGCCTGTCTCAGAATCGGGATAAGAACATGTTTGGTCAGGTTTTGAATTAAGCGAGTTGTTAAAGATACATTTCAGTAAATGAACTCTGTCAAAAAGGTAAAATAAGGGTCTTAATGGGTTAATAGGATTATTGTCACTAACTGTACAAAATACTATGTACAATTTCTTCTAAATTTTCTATAATGGTCTTGATAAAAGCATATATTTCTGAATTAAGTTTAGCTACAGGAGATATATGAATGATTTCTGTAAGGCTTGAGCAAGGACTAGTGATCATAAATGCTACTGCAGATGATGCTAAGGCATCTTTATTTTTATTCACCGATGTTACTACGGTATTGCCCGCCTTGTAATCCAAATAGGGTTCGATGTGAATTTCATCAAAAAGTAATGTAACATATTTTTCTTTATCTGTTAAATATTGAAAAATGTTACGAGCTTAGGTTAAAAAAAAATTTCTTTCATCGATATGAGCATCGATATTGCAAATAGATTTTACTGTGTTAGGATGAGGTAAGATAATAGGAGCATGACTTCGCAAATATTTATAGCAATGAGGGCTTATTGTAAACAAAATTGAACATAACACAATGGTGCTTGGTGAATATCGATACCTTTTTTTTTGAAGTACTTAACAAAGTTAACTGTTCTGAGAGAAATTTTAGATTTTGAGTGAGTTCGTTAGAACCTGTTATGTTTAAAAGAATATCAGTCACAAATTAAATTTTTTTTTTATATTGTCATTATCAGACTCAACTTCATCTGAATTGGGAGTTTCTGTGGGAGTTTCACTAGTACTGGGGAGTTGACTTGACTCGGTATGGTGTAAATCACGAGTTTCACTAGGATCAGGAATGTCGCTATCAAGATTTATAGGTATTGACATCATCATATTGTCCATTGTGTCAATTAAACTTTCTATTTCATCCAAACTGCTAGATAAAAATGGTGATTATAAATTTATTGACCATATAAACATGTTTCTAATTTTAAATCGCTATTTATAACAATTGTCCAAGTTATTAGGGGACCAGGCGTATATTCAAGTTTAAATAAAGTTATATTATCTGTATCCTTTACCGAAAACCACACTTTCCTTAAATTAAAATTTAGAAATACTTTCAAAAACTGTTCAAAACTTTGAAAACATGTAGCCTCTCTATGTAAATTAAACTCTACTATGGCTTGCAAAAGATGTAGTTCATCAAGACTTTAATTTTTTTCATCTTTACTTTTGCAGCCAAGAAAGTTTTTTTACAAATAATTGGGGCAATTTGGGAAAACCGTTGGTACAGAATTTTCTTTTAATCGGGGTTTTTTTAAATGTACTGAAATAATTTTACCTGTTCTCGGATCCTGTTCTGAAATATCCCAAATTATACTACCTTTAGAAAAATGTACCTTACACACTTTAGGGTTTTATTGGTCACTAAATCATCCCGCGGAATTGCTCGTAGCCATTTTTTTTTTGCAAATTACTGTCTTTCGGGAAACTAAACACGTGAACTTTTGGTCCGATTTTGTAATTACCCCTGCATTTAGGCGCACAACACTTAAACGGCATATTTACGTGAATTTAAACGTACAAAAAAATAATAAATATAATTAAATTTTCACCAAAAATAGAGACAAAACTACTCTATTTACTCTAATTCACGAATAACGACATCATGTTTCACACTGTTTTGTTTTCGGTTAGCAAGTGCCGGTTGTCGGCCAGTACGTCTAATGGCGAGTTATCACGATACGACATAAGCAAAACTGCATTGCTTTAATGCATTTCTTACGGAAGCGATTCCAGGCCTAGATGTCGTGACGTCAGGCCTATTTTAATTTCAGCTGGTAGGCCTCGTTGTTTAGTATGTATTGCTTAATCTCATTTATATTAGGAAATAGTGGTCCCAAATGGGATCCTTGAGGCACACCAGTAGTAGTTAGAAAAGGTTGAGAACCGAATCATTGTATAGAAACGTACTGAGACCGATTTTTAATGTATGACTCAACCCAGCTGAGGAAATTGCCACCCACACCAACCTCAGCCAGTCGACATAGCAGTACGTTGTGACTAATTTTGTCAAAAGCTTTACTAATATCGGTGTAGATGGCATCCACTTGAACCCTACTGTCTAGTTGGTGGTGCAAGTATTCACAAAATATAAATAAATTGGTTTCCAAGGAGCATCTCTGGAAGAAGCCATGTGTTTGTTAATTTTTTTAATAACTTAGGTATGACAGAAAGTTTGCTTATCGGTAAATAGTTTTTAATATCTTTCTTTTGACCACTTTTAAATATTGGCACCAATATGGCAGTCTTCCACCTATTGGAGGAATGTATTTTTTAATTTTCGCTGTGCTTATGCAAGCTTAATAACTTGCATATTTTATATTTGTACCGTTCACCTTCAGCTCAGGTTTATGAATTTTTGGGGCGGCTTGATATGTTCTGTTCTCTCACACATTTCGCGTTGCTCTAGAATTATCCTGGCTGGTAACCTTAACATCAACTTTGATGATAAACATTCAATTAATACCGTTTTGCCTGTAAATTTGCTCACAACTTACGGTTTGGAAATGCATACTGACTCACCTACTCATGTAACTAGAACTTCAGCTACTACTGTTGATTACTTCTGCTCAAACATCGATGTTACATCTTGCTCAGTCATAGATGCTGGCCTTTCTGACCACAAGGCTGTGTGTTGTACCTTTTCTGGTATGTTGGCTGAGATTAATAATAAATGCTGTCATGGTAGAATCTTTGGTCAGGCAAATTTTGATGCATTTCGGCATCTTTGTCTTAATGTCAATTGGCTGGGTATAGAAGTGTCTCCACAGCCATTCACAACATTTCACAATCACGTCTTTGACCGGGCTTTTCCGTTGCGTCAGTTAAAACATAGGAAAAAGAAAAGAAAACTGTGGCTGACTAAAGGATTGAAAATATCTGCAGCTAATCTTCGTTGTCTTAACTATATTAAAAAATATTCTGATAATTTAGGTTTTACTTCGTATTGCAATAGATATCATAGGATTTACCGTAGACTAGTAAATGCTGCAGTTTTTCCTTCATGCCTAAAATCAGCAATAGTGATTCCCTTGCATAAATGCTACGGTCTCCAAGGTTATTGAGAAAGGTGCTAAGAAGAGATTGTGTAAGTATCTTGAGACATTTCATTTACTTACCTTGAATCAGTTCGGATTTCAAAATGCAAAATGGACGCACGATGCAATTTTTGGTTTTCTGTCGATCACAGAATATTGCTGTCTAAGCTCGAGTTGTATGGTTTTAGGGGCTCGGCGCTGTTGTGATTTTCTTCAAACCTTTCAGGTCGAAGCCAATCTGCAACTACTTCCGAAAGGCGATCTTCGTCATTGAGCATAAATTGTGGGGTTCCGCAAGGGTCTGTTTTGGGTCCTCTCTTGTTCTTGATTTATATTAATGATCTTGTGAAAGTTAATATATCATGAAAATTTACCTTATTTGCGGACGACACCTCGATTGTTTGGCATGATAAAGAGATTGCTCAGCTAAGGAAAATTATAACTCACGACTTGCTGGAGGTTAAATGATGGTGTAATTCAAACCGACTTTGCTTTAACTTGACGAAGACTAATGTTGTTGGTTTTAGGTGTGATATGCAGAACTTGCAGTTGGGCAGTGTTACAATCCTTGACAGCCATGTGACGAGGTTTTTGGGGTTTTTTGTTGATAAAAATTTACGTTTCGAGGATCACATTTTAAATTTGAGCAAGAAACTATCTTCTAGCTGCGTTGCAATCAGAATTGCAAGAAATGAACTTAGAATGGCAGTGGCGCGTACCGTTTATTTTGCCTTATTTAAATCGCACCTCAGATATATGATTCCATTCTGGGGTTTTAGTAGTCAATATCTGTTAAATATCTTGTTTGTGTTGCAGAAGAAAGCTGTTCGCTTTATTGCCGTTAGGGGTTTAGGAGAATCCTGCGGACCTCATTTTCTGTCACAAAAAATCCTAACTCTTAGCTCTTTATTTGTCCTCGAAACAGCATGTCTAATCTTTAAATACCGAGAAAATATACAGCGTCCTGCAGATCAACGAAACACCAGACAAGCTTTGGATTTACGTTTGCCAGTGCCTACTTCTGCTTTGACTAAGAATTCTATGATTTATGAGGGCAGAAAGCTGTTTAACCACTTGCCAAGTAGCCTTAGAACAATTGGGTCATTAAAACAATTTGAAAGAAGTCTTAAAAAAAGTATTGTTGGGCAAAGCCTACTATAACCTTGCCGAATTTTATGCTCACGCTATTGCCTAATCTGTTTGTATATGTTATCTATCTTATGTTCTTTTTTCAGCTGTACTGTTTTGCACATACTTGTATTTACTATGTTTGTATTTTATATTGTTTAGCTTGTTTAACGTTTTAAGATTTTTTTGTATACTATTACTCTTTATATTATTTTGTAGTATGCTTTGTCAATGGAAATCGCATTTCCTCGATAATAAACCATTTTGAGTTTGAGTTTATCCAGAAATACCCCTGTCTTTAAAGAAAGGTTAAAAATGTGTGAGTGTCAGACGTGCACACCACCTTTTTTCTGATCAATGGCTTGCAAGCCTATAAGTACTTCACTGTCGCTTAAAATAATATTATTAAGGTTTAAATTATTTGACATTTGAGGGATAGAATTTGGATCAAATTGACATAGCTCCGGCACAAAAATACTCTCAAAATAGGAACAAATAAATCGCTGATATCCTGCCCACCGTTTACATGTTTGTTTTCCCAGTAAATTTTGCTAGGTACTTTACTTATAAGTTTCTTATGAATTTTATTTTTTTCCTTGATAGTTCTTATTGGTTTTTGTGAATACAAATTAGGAAAATATTTATTTTGTGGGTAAGTTGGAATATTATTTTCTAAAATCTATTTATTTTTTCATAAAACATATCAAGACAGGTATTTAGACATTTATTTAAAAAAAAGTTAGTACCAGTTAATGCTCATCATCTCCTGATTAATATTGTTATAGTTTGCTCTTTTAAAATTAAAATATTTACAATTAAATTCTACTGGTTTATGCAACGTTAACGTTGGAACTAAATATCACTGTTTATCACCTATATTTAAAAAAACTATCTAATAAAGCACCCAAAAACACATAAAGAAAAGTTCCAGGGTTGATAAAATATGTACTAAAATGCACTCATAATACAGCCACAAATGATGCGACCGAAACAAAAATGAAATACAAAATATCTTTTTTATTTGGGTATTATATAAAATACAAACAATTAAATTTAAAATTTTGTCGTCAAGCATTTATTTTTTAAAAGGTACTGACTAAGAGCTGAATTTCTATTTTGTGTTGAAAGGTAATGCAAATGTGATTGAAAAGTTGTGTTTCGAAGATATTTCTTGATAAACTTCAGTTTCCTAAAAGACCTTTCATTTGTGGCCACTGAAACAGGAAGCCAACCAAACAGAAAGCTAATTAACAACGCCAAAAAAAACACTTTACAATATTGCATATTTGTTATACATTGTGTTAATAGACATTAACACATTTCTCAAAATTTGTATGACTGACTTGTTTTTGCACAGTGGTTAGTAGTCCGAAAATTACAGTTAAAAAAACGAGTACCAAGAGTACCATTAAGTGGTTTTGTGTTGGGAACTTAAGCACTACTTATTCCCGCTGTAGGTATCTCCACCACTACAATGTTCTACTGTCGGGCAACGCTGTCAGCTATTTCGTTACCGTCAACTGTTCGTGTTCTGTGATAACTTTTTAAATATTATTCAATTTGAAAAAAATGGTAACATAATGATCCCAACCTCAAACAGAATTAAATCGAATACACAAAATTAAGAAACATTTTGTCGGTTTGTCATTTACTTTTTAATAGTGACTGCTCTTGTACAAAATAATTTTTTGAAGTTTTGCATAACTTACGTCAAATTTAACACGCCAAACTCGTCCACATTCCAGAGGAGTAGTGGTAGTGTCCAAATCCTGGCCCCAGAAAGCGTAAAACTTTTCTACCCTCAGTGCTCTGGTCGCATAGTACCCTGCATGTGTTATGCCATATTTCTCACCGGCATTTATCAGGCTTGTATATACGTGAAGTGCAAACTAAAAAATTAATCACTATACATAACATAACATTACAATACACATAACGTCAAATCATCATTTTCTTGGACTTGCGCCGTTTTTATCAAGTGAAACTGATTTGCTACAGTTAGGACTACTATTTACAGTACAACAGTACAAAACCTGAAAGTTATAGGGATGCGAATGGCAGCTCCTTTTACCCTGCAGAACAAAACCGTTGAATCTCGCTGAAAGCTGACTAATGGAATTCATTAAATTCATGTTAATTATGGGCAACTTAATTATAAAATAATATTAATTCGTACTTGCCCAAACTAAGAGAGAGTAAGTAAGAATATAAGAGTATATTCTTTAAATTCGTAGGTTGTTTTTGTTGGTTCAGGTTGGTAAACATCTTTTATTCATAAAATGCCGACGTTTCGACCTTTATTGGGTCTTTAACAAAGCTATTCCAACAAGAAAAGAGATTTTGTCAGGAATATTGAAATCACTTTTCTTGTTGGAACAGCCCTGATAAAGACCGAATAGAGGTCAAAACGTCGGCATTTTCTAAATAAACTGAGGTTTTATTTGTTGTCCAGAACCCACAAAACGACCTACCACTTTATTCTCAAAATTCATATGATTAATGGCTGTGATACGATTATAATTGGAAGTTCTACACACTATTTTTTATGCAACACAACATTAAAGGCTGTGATTTGATTATACTAGACCGGAGGTGGCAAATTCACGAAAAAATTTATTTTATCAGATGTGATAATAGAAAACAAAATGTGAATTAAAATGTCAGATGTGATAATAGAAAACAAAATGTTTAAAGAAGCAACTCTAGAGTCATTTAAAAGGGTATTACACTCCAAACTAAATTAAATTGTGTTACTTGATGGCCAATATCTATTTTTCCACGACATAAATCCATCAAATTTAAAATCAGGCAGAATTTAAACCCTTCCATTTTATAATTAATTTTTGGAACCAAAAAAACAGTTTTGTTAGACCGTGAAACTTATTTAAAAGTATTTAATTTTGGCAAGTAAATCGAACATAGATCTCCGGCTCTTCAAAGCAACAACGAAATATTTTGGGATTAGCTAATGTAATACTTGTGTGTTTTTTTTTAATTTATTACTTCCCCCATATTAATTATTATATAACGTATTCAATATTTACATTTTTACATTATATTTCTGTTTTCTACCCTCTTTATATATTTCCTCAAAATAGCTAGTTTTCTGTGAAGTGAAGCAAAAAAATAGATAATAAAATTTGAACTCAGAATTGTGAATTTATTAAAAAAACTGCATTTTTTATACGAAAAAGAGTGTGTTTTCTTAATGATTTTTAAATATATTATTTTATATATACTATTTGTTTAGGTTTTTAAATCTTATAATTCGTTTTCTTCCTGCTTTATCTCATACCTAAAATAACTAGACTGTACTCTCAAGTCGGCCCAGATACTGGGTTTTGGAGATCGAATAGGATTACAAATAAAAAAAACTTCCGCCATAATGGAGCGCCATGCAGAATATTTTTATACGAAAGTATCAAGTTGTACTATCATTAATGGAACAGGCATTATAAAATGTCATTCTATAGAAGCATTGTAAAATCTTGAAATGCATTTATAGATGAATGTACATTTTGGTTGTTGGCTCCAAAACTATTATGGGAAGGAACACATTTAGCATATAACTAGTAGATTTGGAACTAGAAAATCAGTTTCACTTGGTATTAAGTGGTAGTTGTTAAACGAACTCATAGGCATAATAACAGGGAGATGGATTTTTTTTATTTGAACGCAATTGTACATTGTCAAAATTATTATTTGTTTGGAATAATGTCATTTTGATTTGGTTGATTGGAAAGGGTGTTTGTTGTCAGCTATCTTACATAGAACAAAATTTATACTTGAAGGGAATATTAAAATTAATTTTTATGGTGGTTCTATTATTGTAATAATAATTTCTGTAACATTCTTAAAAATTAATTAAAATTAATTTAAGGACGTAGCCGATGCAAGCATCGGACAAGTGGCCCTTCTGAAATGTACATTACAGAATGGTATACATTCTAAATGGCACAAATTCACAAAAGACAAAAAAGATAATCATAAGAGTAAAATAGGACTAAAAAAAATTTATGTCAAATAATAAAATAAAAAAGAGAGAATGTGACAACATATTACACGATAATATAATTTAATGAGTAAACACATATCAGATAAAACATATACGAACAAAAGATAATCATATAACCAATCCTTTTAATTGTTTTTTTAATTGTAAAATGCTGAGTCTGAAAAGGTAATATTCAGGAAAGTATCGATTATAATTGTATAAGTCGATCAACAAATGCACTAAATCCATAATTTGTACGGTGATATCTTTCAAAAAAAGAGTTGCGATTGTTTTGTTCTCCTAATAGAAACTAAAAAGGAGACTGACTGCAGCAATATTTCACAGTTAATAGCCGCCTCGTTTATTACCCTTGTGCAAGCAAACTAGAAGTGACATTTTTCTCCGAAACTCAAGAGTTTGTAGCCCACAAAGAACGCATTATAAGAGAGACAAAATTGTATGGAAAATTAAACTTAAATACAAGATATTTTACAAATTTATTTTTAACTTTTTCAATTCTGTCAATGTCAATGTAACACTGATATGAAGGACTAGAAAAACAGTGCTCCAAAACACTCCGAACCAGGAAGTTATAGAGACAAACAATAGCTTTAGTATCAGTGACATGCTTAGTATATCGTTTAATAAAGCCTAGCAATCTGAAACAACGTAAGTAGTATGTTATCAATGTGCAAATTAAAAGTCAGTTTTTCGTCAAACTTAACATCCAAATAATTGCAAGAATGGGATTATTGCACCTATAAAATCGGAACACTTTACATTTAGTTATGTTAAGAAGCAGGCAATTGGTGTAGCACCATTCGAGAGGTCTCTCAATGTCAGACTGCAGTTGATTGGAGTCCGAGGAAACTGGTGAAAATAATTTCAAGTCATCTGCATATAAAAGACATTTAGATATTTTAAAACAAGATACTAATATGTCGTTTATAAAAAGTAAAAATAGAATTGGACCGATATGCGAGCTTTGCGGGACACTCGTTACAACCACATGATTGGAAACTGAACCACATACGTTGACCTGTTAACGTCGATTAAATAAATATGACTTGATCCAATCAATGTAGTTTCCAGTAAAAGCAATTTACTGTAATTGTATTATTAGAATCTGATGGCAAATACTATCAAACGCCTTGGATATGTCTGTGTAGATAACATCAGTCTGTTGGCCAATCTCAACCGATGTAATTCTGAAATACCGCCAGACTTGTAGCCGTTGACGATAAAACCATGTTGCTCCCCCGAGATATAATTAAGTGATTCAAAAATTTCATCGGTGACAATTGCCTCGAAGAATTGTGGTTTGTGTGAAAGCAAAGAAATGCCTCTGTAGTTTTTTACGTCGCATCTATCACCGAATTTAAATACTGGCATGAGCGTAGAAAACTTCTAAGTTTCTGGAAAAGAACCAAGACTAAAGAACATTTGAAAAATTTTACAGAGAGGCCCAGACAAGGAGTGACAGCATCGTACCTAAAGAATAGCAGGTATTCCATCTGGACCAGCCCTCTTGGAAATATCTATTGCCTTTATTCTATCACTGATCTCCGCCTCTGTAAAACGATGTGTGCACAGTGTTCTTCCAGAACTTATGGACCCGATCTCAGTTAAGTCTATGTTTGAGTGATTAGAACAGCAGGACTGAAAGTAAGCAGCAAAAGCATTGGCTATGTTGTTTGAACCAGTAATTTTTCCCCCTCATAATATATGATATAGGGCAAACCGGAAGTTTCGAACAAACGATCAAAAATATTTGATATTTTCAGGGATAAGTAGTTCAGTCTGTGTGACATATGTAAGGTAATCGGTTCGAAGTTTAACCTCATATCGGAAATTAGAATAAGCTAAATAGTCGACTTGTTCAGTCCTTTTGTATTTTTTGTTAAGGCGATTTTTTTTGCGCAATAAGTTTTCTTAATGGAACGTCAAACCATTTTGGATATTTATAGTAATAGAGAATTTTCTTAGGGACATGTTTGTCGATACCAGCAAACAACACCTCATAAAAGTGTTGAACCACTTTATTTATGTCAGATTCAGATTATAGAAACGACCACTCACAGTGCTCGTAAAAATTAACTATATCTAATTATTAGTAACAAATAATTATTCAAATAACCAGTTTTTTAATTCCAAACAATGTCATTTCTTAAAAGGCGACAACACCGGTAGATTTTTCTCAGTTCACAAAATTACAAAGCGGACAAACCAGTAAAACCAGCAAAGCGGTGTTGATTCAACACCTAAGCGCATTGTTTTTGGGCGAATTTATTGTGTTCTTGGAATGTTTTTGGTAATTTTTATGCGAATTTTTGGGCATTATGGTGCGTAGTGAGAAGTGTGCAAAACTTTGGTCAATTTAAGTCCTAACGTCTTTTTTTCTCGGGTAATTCAAAATTACACTATTTTTCTGTATTAATTGGCATATGGAGCACGAGATTCTTCCTAATATTTTATTAATTTGCAAGTACCGTTAATCACTTTAAGGGTTAATTGAACATGTAATTGCTATTTCATTGTTCTTTAAGAAGCAAAAATTTCCTCCCAGCGTGTCCACACTTTGAACGCAGTGGTGAGGCTCAGTAAGAGACTCCGGGGGCCTTTCATTGGTACGACTCCATGGCTACGACCATGAAGTCTTATCGATGGGTGGCCTAGACCGGAGCTCTGAAGCTAAGAGGGACACAGGGCTCAAGCCACGGTGTGCGCTTCCGTGCCAAGGGCTGCATGACACCCGAGCCCAAATCGGGTGTCGTGAACGGAGCCTCTGGGATACCAGGCGAACTCCCAGAGTACACAGCCTTACCTCAGTAAGCCGGCTCTGCTGGGGTGGACCACCTTTCCGAGCTACTCGTGGGAACTGTATGGAAAATTGCAGCAAACCTTTTAAGGGCCCTTCGGAAGAAGGGTCTATGAAACCGGGCTCCCAAGAGGGGACTAGTAGAGCTGGCTCCTTGCAAAAGGAGACCACTCAACAAGGCATGAACATGAAGGGGACTGGCAACACACCGGGCGGTTCTAAGAAAAAGAACAGGTCTGGTGCTCAGAAGGCCAGGGCTAGACGGCTCAGGCTCGGAGGTATCACCTCGGGCCAGGGCGCAGTCAGGCTCAGGGGGGGACTAAACGTCCCAGGTCAGAAGGGAGCACCCCAGGGACTGAGAAAAGCAAGCAGCCTGAGAAGAGACCCAAAAAACGGGCACTCTCACATACGGGCAGGCAGCAGCGGCAGGTCTCAGGGTGACCATTATACCGGAGGCATATCCGGATGTGGTCATCTCGGAGACTCAATATGGAGCTGTCTTGGCATCTCTCAATGCCGTCGTAGATGGCATGGTGGAGGGGCCCTTCCCCAGATTCAGCGGTTTCCGGCTGATGGAACAGGGAGCCATTGTGGTGAACTGTGAAGATCAGTGGTCCCTGAACTGCTTGGAGGGGACCATTCCAATCATTAAGCCATGGGATAATGCATCTCTGAGAATTCAGAAACACGTTCCCAGGACAATAAAAGTTGTGGCCGTTGTCCATGGACCACCGGACAGTACGGACGTGACTTTAAAACGTCTTCAGAGACAGAACTTAGGACTAAGAACTAATCTCTGGAGGACGTACTATCGCAAGAAGGAGAAACAGAAACTCATTCTTGTGTTTGGCATTGATGAGGCTTCCTTTGAGGCCTTGTCACGTCAAAAGTTTAAGGCGTATGCTGGGGTCTCCCACGTCACTTTTGAGACGAAGGTAAAGGCTCTAACTTCGACTGAAACTTCCACCGACACCAAAGCCGGAGCAGAGGGGAGACCTATCTCCCCGTCAAACCCAGCTCAGCGGTTAGACCCCGTGTCTGACGCTGAGCAGGAAGTTGCTGAGCTTCTGTCTCAGATAGACGTGCATAGCGCGGCGTCTGGGTCGGAGGACACAACTTCCCGGATGACGGAGGATCACCCTTAGCTCGTTCCAATGGGCAAAGGGGTGCTCTTCCTACAAAGTAAATTGCAGCACAGCAGAGGGGCGACCTCATTAATAACCCGTCACATAGCTGTGGGGCAAACACACATCTACCTCCTACAGGAACCTTGGGTTTACAAGGGGCATGTGCGAGGTCTGGGGCAGATAGAAAGTTCTCTACATTATAAAAGGGACATCCACCTGAACCCAAGGACATGCATCTACGTTGACAGATGTATTGAGTCCTTGTCACTACCGGAATTCTGTTCCAGGGACCTAGTGGCTCTGAAACTGATTCTTAAGGATAAGGCAGGGCGTCGCAAACCCATTGTAGTATGCTCAGCCTATCTTCCCTATGACTCAAGAGAGGACCCACCTACCAGGGAACTCATTGACTTAATAGGATACTGTAGGGACAACGGGCTTCCTCTTGTTGTTGGATGCGACGCCAACGCACACAATGTTGTGTGGGGCAGCACTGACACCAACTCGAGGGGCGCAAGTCTTTTAGAGTACCTCAGTACAACTGATTTAGAAATTCTAAATCGGGGAAACACTCCAACTTTTGTCACGTCACGAAGGCAGGAGGTTATTGACCTAACTCTGACATCATTTCTGCTGGTTCCGGTTGTTAGGGAATGGAGGGTGTCTGATGAGCCATCTTTATCAGATCATAGACACATCCTCTTTAAGCTAAACCTTGAGCATGACACGGAGCTCAGTAGTTTTCGAAACCCGAGGACAACCAACTGGGCTCACTATGTGGAGCCGCTTAAAGTGCGGTTAGATATGCCACTAATGCCATGCTGTAGAGTAAGGCAAGTGGAAAATGTGGCAAACTCTATACAGGAAGCCATAATAGACTCCTATGAGGAGAATTGTGCATTGCGGACCTATCGAGGTACCAAGAAAACACCTTGGTGGAACTTGGATCTTGAAAAGGCTCGTAAAGATACACGCAGGCTCTTTAACAGGGCCATGAGATCGAAATTACCTGCTGATTGGGAAGAACATAGGAATTCTCAACGCAGGTACAAAGAACTGATACGCAGTTCAAAGGGAGGGTCCTGGAGGACCTACTGCGAAAGCTTAGAGGGTCTTGTGGAAGCCGCTAGACTTCAAAGGATTCTCTCAAAAGGTCGAGGACAGAGCGTGGGGGCTCTAAGGCTTCCGACCGGTGGATATACTACCACTGCAGAGGAGGCTCTAGGAATGCTCCTGGAAACTCATTTTCCAGGCTCTCGTCCGGAATCTAATGATGAGGTTACTGGGCAGGCTCGGTTGACTGGAAAACGGCCGCTAAGGTCGTTACAGTAGACATTATTAAGTGGGCAATATCTTCGTTTTGCCCATTTAAGAGTGCGGGACCAGATGGAATATTCCCGGCGCTTCTTCAGAAGGGTCAGGAACTACTGATCCCACATCTTTTGCGCCTTTTTCGGGCCTGCCTGGCTTTGGGATATATTCCCGAACGCTGGCGCATGGTTCGGGTAGCGTTTATTCCTAAACCGGGTCGTAATTGCTACAAAACTGCTAAGGACTTTAGGCCCATCAGTCTATCCTCTTTTCTTTTGAAAACCATGGAGAAAATTATGGATGCTTATATAAGAAACGGCGCACTGGGTAGAAATCCCATGCACCCATTCCAGCACGCTTACAGGACAGCCATGTCGACGGAGACGGCGCTTCATAGTCTAGTCAGTAGACTGGAGGTGGGGGTCTACTCCAAGGAGATGGCTCTGGGTGTGTTCTTGGATATCGAGGGGGCGTTTAACAACACCACCTTTGACTCCATTAGTAAGGCTGCTGAGAGTTTTGGCGTGGATAGGGCTGTAATTAGGTGGGTTCGCGTCATGCTTGAAAGCAGAATCATAACATCTTCTCTTGGGAGCGTGACAGTATGCTCGTCCGTGGTCAAAGGATGTCCGCAGGGTGGAGTTCTTTCTCCGCTCTTGTGGTGTCTGGTTGTGGATGGGCTGCTTCATACTCTCAACGAGAGCGGAGTTTATGCTCAAAGCTACGCTGATGATCTTGCCATTATAGTAATAGGCAAGTTCCCAAACACCATTATAAGGCTCATGCAGAGGGCTTTGGCCATGGTGGAAAAGTGGTGCCAAAAACACGGTCTGTCTGTTAATCCGGATAAGACCGAAATGGTACCATTTACCCATAAGAGAAAAGTGGACCTTGAGAGGCTCACCCTCTTTGGGAAAAAGCTGAGACCTTCCGGGTCGGTAAAATATCTGGGCGTCTTAATAGACTCCCGACTGACCTGGAGGGATCATATTGAAAGGATCACAAAAAGGACCACAGCGTGTCTATGGGCGTGCAGACGGTCCTTGGGATCAACTTGGGGTTTAAAACCTCGTATTGTGCATTGGCTTTACACGTCAGTGATAAGGCCAATGATCACTTATGGCGCTCTTGTGTGGGGCCACCACAAGACCACATACAGAAGGATGCTTGACAAGCTCCAGAGACTGGCGTGTCTGGGCATAACTGGAGCCATAAGAACCACACCGACCCGATCTATGGAGGCTATTCTGGGACTAAGTCCTCTGCACTTGCTTGTAGAGGAGGAGGCTCGGAAAGCTTCTGTTCGTTTAAAAGACTGGGGTCGTTGGATACACAGAGACTGGAATTTTGGGCATACGCGAGTTTGGACTGAACTGATCAGTTCAGACCCTCTCCTAGCAAGGAGATGCCATTATTCCGGTCTCAATTGCCTCTAAAAGGTTTTGTGTAATTGTTCCCGAGAGAGAACGATGGAGGGATTCCTCTCCATCCTTCCTCAAACCGGAGGGCCTTGTCTGGTTTACAGATGGCTCTCTAATGAAGGAGGGTTCTGGGGCGGGAATTTATGGGGAGAGTCCGAGGGCAAGAATTAGTCTTGCTCTTGGACGGTATGCGACTGTATACCAGGCTGAGATTACAGCAATCTTGGACTGCGTACAGGAAAACCTCTCCAGAGGATACCACGACAAGCATATCTATATATGTTGTGATAGTCAAGCCGCGATTAAAGCTCTGTCCTCGAACAGAGTCAATTCACTGCTAACGCTTGAATGCAGGAGAGCCCTAGAGAGGCTGTGTGAGTCCAATAGGGTTAGCCTCATTTGGGTGCCTGGCCATCAGGGCATTGGAGGTAATGAAGGGGCGGATCAGCTGGCTCGGGAAGGTAGCAACACTGCTTTCACTGGGCCAGAACCTGCTCTTGGAATTGGTCCTTCAGCTGTCAAGGCTAGGATTAAGAATCGCACTGTCGAGGAATTCCGTGCTGAATGGCACGAGCTGGCAGGACTCAGACAGTCTAAGGTCTTCATATCAGGCCCTTATAGCCGTTCTGAGTCTAATAGACTTCTAAACCTAAACAGAAGTCAACTTAGAACTATTACCGGGGTCCTAACTGGACACTGGCTAGTGAAATATTACCTGCATAAGATTGGACTCGACAACGATCCATACTGCAGGTTTTGTGCTGAGGCAGATGAAACTAACGAGCATCTAGTCTGTCGATGTGACGCTTTAGTCAACGCCAGACTGCTTTGCTTGGGTGACACCTATGTGGAACCCGAGCTTGTGGGACGTGCGCGACCTGAAAGGGTCCTTTCCTTTCTAAAAAGGAGTGGGCTCTTGGCCTTACACGCCTACTTGGGGGGATAGCACAATGGGCCCCAGTGAGCCTAAGTGCTGCCCTTGTCGGGCTCCCCATCTATGTCTATGTCTATGTCTATGTCTAAGAAGCAAATTTACATATATGCACTTTTTTCCCGAAGCTACATATTCATAAATTTCGAGGCAAATCCGATGTATGTAAATATAAAAAAATATCTTTATACATATTTGACATATAAAATATACACTTCTTGCAATAAATAATTTTAAAATACTAAGAAGTGGGACCTTGTTTTGCAGTCAGAGCAAAGTAAACAAAATTAAACGAGCTTAGATATATGTTTTTACGCATAATGTAAAAAATTGATTAGGCATGTTATTAAATACGCCCGCAAGGATAATAAATTTTAATTTTGATTGTCAGTTAAAAAGTCTGCCATTATAATACAGGGTTGCTTAAACTTAGGCCTGACGAGGAGTCACTGCAACGAAACGTACACGAATGTATGAATGGAACAGTACGAAATGTAGGGTCTCCCCCGTTATTATGTCTTTGACCGAAGAAATAAAATATTATCTCTCAACTTCAGCAAAGACACACCTCATTAGGAATATACAAGACATATCCCAGCTCTCCAGTATGTGTCAAATTCATAGCTCGAATACCGTTGGCGAGCCCTATGTCCAATAATTTAAATGTGAAAAACGGAAAATGTTTTGGATCCAGTTCAGTATCGGTCAGCTCGGAGAGAAGGGTTCTAGTAAACGGCCCCATTACAGCCAACGCTGTGAACATGCTGGTCACGTCGGAAATGGCTACGCTGGGTGGCAGGTGTTTCTGTAACCAAACTTTACAACGGGTCTGCTGAATGGTGGGTGCGATCATCATGTAACTGAAATTAATGAAGATGAAAAATACTTTGAACAATTATTTTTACATTTTAAAAGATTTTATTTTTAACCCGCTTAAAACACCTCTGACGTCACAGGTTTTTAAATAGACACTTGGCAACATGGAAAATTTTATGCGAATTTAGCAGGAAAGCTTTTACGGCCAAAGTCAATTAAATAATTATGGTTTTTGGGTTTAGACCGTGTCAAATCAGAATTACTTTCCGACGTTTCGCCTGCGATTTTACAAGACATCTTCACGGATCTTAACTGCACAAGATCAAAACACTGCATGAGCTCCGATGAGCAGAGTTCATGTATCTATACCCGACCTGTGCCCTCCGACACGTGACTCATTGTTATTATTAGTTTCCACACATAATTTTCCAATAAAAAAAACCTGGTATCTACTTTGGGCAAATTATTTGACTGGGCCTTAACAAAACTGGTCCCCGTTATTGCACTGGATCAATCTAAATAAACTGAAATTGCAGGTAGGTAATAACCCTTTGGAAGGTAAGTTTAATTTAAATTCACATCTGTTAATTACGCGGTATTTATGGGAGGTTACTTTTCAACCTGTGTCAGCTTTTTAGTAAATCATAAGCACAAAACAATATCCATCAATGTTGCCAGATTTCACAAACTATTGTTTACAAATCAGTGACGTCAAAGATGTTATCATCTGATCAAAAACCCATTTTAAAAACAAATTACAGCAGAATACTATATTCTTCCTATTGTCCTTTTGTCTTCATTTTCTCTGACCTATTTATGGAAAATTCTCTGATTCGCAAAAACTGCATGATACATTAAATCATTGATTGCTATATTTTATAATTGAAAAATACAAATAAAATTTTGTAATGAATTTTAAGTAGGTCTAAATTCACAAAAGTTATCAAAATAAAAGATTAACCAGTCAAACAGAATGAAAAGTACAAACAACTATTTCTTGAAAATTGATTAGTGTTGTCTCTTCTTCTTCTCTAGCTGTTTTTTTTTTATTTCCCCAATTTCTATTTCTCACTTTTCTCTTTCAATATTTAACCTATGTCTTTTTTCTTCCAACTCTTTCAACTGTAAGTAAATTTTTCATTTCTATGTTCTCTTTTTTTCTTCTTCTGACTGTATTTCTTTTTTCTTTTCTAAATAACTTTGATATCTTCTTCTGGAAGATCTGACCTAGGTAAACATACTTCTGTTGATAATCACGTTCCGCAAACCACCAATATGTTTTATGCTATCGCAAATAATTCTTTGAGATACAAGAATTCTTCTAAAAGATTTTCAACTAATAAATAGTTATTGACAGAAAAACCAGACTGAACAGATGCATTACCATGGGACAAAATGAAACAAGGCTTCATAACATACCAGAGATCTTCATATGTGCTATCTTCTCCTAAAAGACTAGTAAAATTCATCTAATCCCATGTCATCAGTTGTAATATAAATGAAATCATCAAATTTTTTATTAATTCCTGCAATATTCTGAGCTTCTTCAGTTAGCAAAGAAAACTGTGCAGGTTTTCTAGAACAACATCAATCCTCTTTATTGCCAAACTGGGTTAAGCAATATCATTATAGGATGTGTGCTACATGTGACTTCAAAGGACTTTTCTCTGTGAGTTTTTATATCATAGTGGTAAGCAGACATCTGAGCTCATTTTACAAAACAAGTTTCTCCTTTTCTGAACATTTAGCTTGTTTCATTAAGCTTTTTGCAGCATAACCAACATCAAATTTTTCTACTGGAACCAGATTTGCACTGTCTTGTATGTTCTTCTAGCGATGCAAAGAGATATGGGACTTTAGACTTCTGACTTTGAAATCTTCTTAGAAACGGCCCTATATCTGACAATATAGTTCTGAAAGCACTTAGTTACGTCTTAAGTAGTGGATTTTGAAAGCTTCTCTAAGGTACTGAAGGCTTTTGTTGTCTTTTTCACTGTATTCTTTTACAAATTTATTCCAGCTATTTTACTGATGTGAACTTATGGGGGGAAAGAGGTGCTGGTTGTAATTTCTGAGTATTTGGCCCTCCGAGCTGGACTATCTTTAAAAAGACTGTACAGATGTCAAAAAGGTAAAAGGTCCCAATGATTTTTGGAGAGTCCAGCCTTCACAGGTTCATTACCTGTATGCCAACTTAGCCAATTATTAATTGCCCTCTTGAGACTTTCCAAAAGGTAAAGAGTGTCCTTGAGTAAAACCATCCAACAAGTGACCTGCAGTTGCCCTGCCTAAAAATATGCTATTCCAATATCTTGTTGAAACTTCATGAATCTTTACATCCCAAAATCTTACCTACAAGTCCATTTCTCCTCTTTGAAAACATTTGCTAAGAGATTCGTCAAAATAAACAATATAGTCAGAGCACTCTTTTATTCTGTTTTTCAACAGTTCTTAAAAATATGGGGCTAAAACATGATTAATTACATAGGAAACCTTAGTTTTACCCATAATAAAGTTTTGGGCAATTTTACTCTCTGGGAACATACTTTTGAATTCTGAAGAGGTTTCATCACAAGAGTTTAGACATTTTTCTAATGAAACCTGAAGAGCCCATAATGTTTCGGCCGGCGTAACATCATCTTCATTCACACCAAAAGTCTTTAAACTAATCTGCTGGACACTCGAACTGCATAACGTAATTTTTTGGGGTATTTTTAACGTTCGATATTTCAAAAACGGTAAGCTAAATTGAAATGCGGTTTTCGACGTCAGCTTACTCAAGGTGTGTAGATTACAAACTCGACTGGTGGATCGCCAGATATGATGGGAAAAGGTTTGTACAGGGTGTAAACTAAAACTCTGCATTTTTTTCCAAATTTTATTTAACGATATTTTTTACAAAACAATATTTTATTTATTGTCATATACACCAAAATAATCTATGATTAGATACAAAAAAACAATTTCTCCCGTTTTTTGAAATTGCCATTTTTTCGGAATATACAGGGGATTTTCAAAAATTTGTACATGGTTTTACAAAAAAAATCCTAACTCACCAGTGATAGCTCACATCAAACTGATTGTTGTATTATTCTCATTATTTACAATACTGCCATCAGGAAAAAATACAATTATAATATACAGGAGTCTAAAAAAGCTTACAGTTGATTTCATTCCTAAAATATCATGTTTTTGCATATTTTTATGCTTTGAACATTGAAAACTACAGAAAGTATAATAAAACGTAAAAATTTTCAATCTCGTTACTTGATTTACATAAATTAGAGTCTTTCACCGAAACGGTTTTTTATATTCCATCCTAACCTCACTTTGGGAGAAAGTAGCGGCACAAATGGACAGTGTTGCTTTTTGACAATATTGTAGAGTGTTTTTTAAATCCATTTGACATTTTAGAACTGAATAATTATTATAACGAAATTCTAGCATTATTATACCTATAAAACAGGTACCAGTAGCGTTTTATAGGAATTTCGTAGTTTTACAGAGTGTCTCATGGTGATGGTTTCTGGCGAACTAAACAGCAGACCTTAGTCTTAGTAAGAATTTGGTTACTCACATAAGGAGACATGTTCTATCAGGTCCGCTTCAATTAAAAATTAGCGGTAAATTCTAGATTTTTTATGAAGCACCCTGTATATTAAATAATATTTTTATTCCTTCAACGATCGAAGAGAATTTATGAAAGGTGCTTACTTGAGGTATGTAGGACCGAGTTATAAATGAAAGCTGTTAGATACCTGTCTACGTTTCGCTTTATTTTAAGGGATCTTCAGGACATTCAAAGACGTTAATAATAATTAGTGTAGTAACCAAGGTAGTAATCGCACCTGGATTACTTTTAAATTAATTATATAAGGTTTTTAAAATGTTACAACAATTTTGAAGATCTTATAGTGTCTTGAAAATAAAACGAAACATCGACAGGACTATAGCTTGCATTTATAACTTGATCCATAACCCAACTAAGCATCTTTCAATACCCTGTATATTGTAACATATTGGATTCCACTCAATACTATAATACCCACAGGTATAGTATAGTATACCTGTATTCAACTCTAAAATTCTAAAATATAATAAACAATTATTTGTTAACCTAATTCAACTACAGCGAAGAAAAAGTTTAGAATAGGAAACAAAATCTGATGGTCATGAAAGTCGGTACCAATGGAGGTATTTGATACTCGTGATAACATTCTTGGTACCTCCTTGTACAGTACTATCAGATGTGAAAAACCCTGGATAGTTTGAGTGTACCTAACTACGATGGCACATTTTTAGACACCTTAAAAAAACAAAAAATAACCCTTGTAGGATTGGGATAAGAGAAAGGAGAAGAAAGAAAAGAAACGTAACCATGTTAATATTTGGTTGGCCCTCCTCGCAGACGAATAACTTCACGGCATCTCCGAGACATGCTGTGCACTAAATTATTAATGAAATCTAGGGGGACGTTGTTCCATTCCTCTTGTATGGCTTCGGACAGCTCGTTCAAGGTTTCTGGGGCAACATCTCTTGATCTCACTAATAATTTTAAATGCGACCACACATTCTCTATAATATTCAAATCCGGAGACTTTGCAGGCCAATTCATACGATTTATATTATTGACCTGCAAACCCTCCGTTACAATTTGCGCTCGATGAGGCCGTGCGTTATCGTCGACCAAAAGAAAATCGTGTCCATAATTTGCGGCAAATGGCACGACAATGGGAAGTATGATATCGTCTCTATAGACTACAGCATTAACTGTTTGTCTGGTAGTGAAAATATCAGACTTCCCATTGTATATTACCCCCGCCCAAACTGTAATGCCTCCGCCTCCAAAGACTTCTTGAGGTGCCATGTTTTCCTCGTCATACCTTTCATTCGGCTCTCTCCAAACAAGAATTCTACCATCCGAATGAATGAGGTTGAACCTTGTTTCGTCGCAAAAAAAAACAGTTTCTCCACTCATTGATGGTCCAATCTCGATGTTCTTGGACCCATGCTAACCGTGCTGCACGATGAGGTGGTAGCAAACGAGGACACTTCGCTCTACGTCGTGCTCTAAAAAATTTGTTTGATTTTATTTTTTAGTTCGTACTTGTGGACCTCTACTTGTAATAATAAATTGCTTTCGATGTTACAGATATTTCCATATTACTCATGGTTTGGGAATTTCTTGAATAAGATTTTTTTAAATGTAGATAAAAATTGGACCTTGCAAATTTAATGCTTGCTATGATAAAGTTTTACCTCAAATTGTTTCTGTTTAATGTCCTCCTTACAGTACGATCAGAAACATGCACTTCAGCTGTACGACGCAGCTCATCGTTCAATTTCCTGGAACACTTCGTTCTTTGTTGGCGCGTATTACGTACTAAATTTATTTCTGCCCTTCCTCTAATTTTCCTCACCCAACCACCACCGTGCCGATATGCGTCGTTTCCCGTATTTTCAAATCTTGTTTTTAGCCGCGAAATTTGACTTTGGTTCACATTATATAAATTTGCGACTTCTTGCTGAGACATGCCTTGGTCCAAGAGCCTAAGGGCATTTTGCCTTTCGGCAGCAGTTAGTCTCCGCATCGAGAAGATATGAATTAAATACACAAAAAACAAACAAAATAAAAATCAATAAAAGGTAAAATCACGAAGTAAAATGTAAAAATATGAGTTTAAGAAACAGTACGTCAAAATGACAAACAAGGAAGAATATCCAATTAAGCATTTTGTCGTATCCATGGAATCCACGACATTTTTATCGCAACGCCAACTAAGATTAGACGGTGCACAGGCCATAAACCTTCCATCTTACAATTTAGCGGAAATAATAAAAAATCCAGCGAAAATCGGCATTTCTATGTATTTTTCATTTGCTGTTACGCCCCCTAGCGGTCATCTTAGAAACTGAAAAATTTTTTCCAGCATTTATTTGGCCACTATAGTTAAAAAAAATTTTACAGCAAGTTTCTAAAATCAGTAGTTTCCGAGATACAGTACATTGCACGCTTATTTGGCCACCCGGTATAATTATGAAATTATTATAAAACGCTACTGGTACTTGCTTTCCAGGTATAATAATGCTACAATTTCGTTATAATAATCATTCAGTTCTAAAAAATCGAATATATTCAAAAAACACTTTACAATATTGTTGAAAAGTAGCGCTATACATTTGCACCGCTAATTTCTTTGGAAGTGAGGTTAGGATGGAATTTAAAAAACCGTTTCGGTAAAATACTCTAATTTATGTAAATCAACTAACGGGATTGAAAATTTTTACGTTTTATTATACTTTCTTTAGTTTTCAATGTTCAATGCATAAAAATGTGCAAAATCATGAAATTTTAATAATTAAATCAACTGTAAGCTTTTTTAGACCCCTGTATAATATTATTGTATTTTTTCCTAATAGCAGTGTCATAAATAATGAAAACAATACCACAGTGAGCTTGATTTGAGTTATCACTAGTGAGTTGGGATTTTGTTTGTGAACCCATGTACAAATTTTTGAAAATCCCCTGTATATTCTGAAAAAATGGCAATTTCAAAAAACGGGAGAAATTGTTTTTTTTTTGTATCTAATCATAGATTATTTTGGTGTATATGACAATAAATAAAATATTGTTTTGTAAAAAATACCGTTAAATGAAATTTTGTAAAAAATGCAGAGTTTTAGTTTACACCCTGTACAAACCTTTTCCCATCATATCTGGCGATCCACCAGTCGAGTTTGTAATCTACACACCTTGAGTAAGCTGACGTCGAAAACCGCATTTCAATTTAGCTTACCGTTTTTGAAATATCGAACGTTAAAAATACCCCAAAAAATTACGTTATGCAGTTCGAGTGTCCAGCAGGTTAGTTTGGCTAGTTCCTGGCACTGCTAACAACTCTTTCGAAGCTGAAAAATCGGCTGTGGGCTGCACATCTTCTAATGAAGATGGAGTAGAGATGTTTCTTTGTAATAACAAAGAAATTGCCGATTGGGAGGACTTTGCATTCATGAATTTATATGAGTTGGTCTTTTAGCATGAGAAATAACAGCTTGCTTGCCCATATTGCTGAGTTTAAAGGATTTACGACACACTTTACAATAGGCTGAAGTTGCATCACTAATCACTAAGTCCAACCAACCACTAAATTCTAGAAACCTTTCACTTTATAGCCAAAGTTTATTAAAGAAACACTGTCTGTGAGCCGTTATTAGTTTGTCAGCAACTTAAAACTGAAAAAAGAATTACTTCAAACAGTTGCAAAAAGGGCATAACAAAAGTATATAATTGTTGTGCACTCTTTGTGAAAAATACCTGGAAGAAAATGCTGTTATATAATATGGCAGACTAGAGCACGAAAAACTCCCCTCAAATCAGTCATCGGGGAAGAATTCCCCTACTTTCCATGACTATCCCAGACTTTGCAGAATATGGACCCCCGAAAAATAGTACTTCATGAACACATTTTCATTATGGAAAAGAAAATTCAGGTATCGGATTTTCTTTCTCTGATTACATAAAATTGAAAAACTTACTGGTTTTCTGATAATCTGGCCAATGAGCAGTCGTTTTCGTAACCACCTCTACGATTCTGCATACCAGTGTGAATAATACTGCCAACTGGAACATCCACATCATTTGAGCAGACATATTGGAGAGCATCAACTACTTCATTTCCTTTGGACTAAGGAAATGCAATTAAATTAAAACTTTTTAAAAGCCAACTTTTATTAAAAATGTTCTAAAGATAAAATATATTTTTCCGGTGAGCATGTCAACAATAACTTGAAATTATCATATCAGTCAAGCAAATATATGCTTATCCCTTTCTTAAAAAGCAGTTCACTAATGTTTTTTTTTTTTGGCTGGTAGCTATAAAATTGTATAGGCTTACCCATAGGTCAACTTTAGTGAATGATGAATAATCACTAATTCCAACACCTTCTCTGCATGCAGCATACTCTCTTGCAACAAAATCAAACCAAGGAGGTTTTCCAAAAGTATTAGTGTAGGCTATTCTAGAAGGCACTGACCAATCAAATGCTTCTTCGTCTAGAAAATAAAAATACAGAAATATTCTCTGTTTAATTACAATTAAAATATATTTTATTGTAAATATATTAACATAATTGTAATAAATATAATATATTCATTAATATGTACCCACATAAACTGATTTATTAGAGTTTACCTTCCATATGTTCAGGATCAAACCATGTCGGTCTCTCATAGCCCATTACTTGGCCGAAAACGGCGCCAGCTTCTCGTAACTTTGGGTACACTGGAGACATTCTTAAATTTCTTCCAGTTTGAAATTCATAAAATGGATAATTCATTCCATAATGTAAGCCAGGCACTGAAAAAAAAAAAGGAAATCAACTTGGATGTAGGTGAAAACGCTTTCAAAACTACCTTCCTTTACCCTATCTCTAAGGAATTTCCTGTTGTTGTGAAGGCCCAAAAATCGGGACACTTCTAACTCGTACATATCATAGTCAGTCTCTCCATTTATAATCAGTTCTGCAGTAGCTTTCCCCACGCCTCCGGCTGCCGAAATGCCTACTGTCTTCATTCCAGCAGCAATCAAATAATTCCTTATCTATAAAACAATTTCTAACATAAGTCAGTTATTAAACCTTGTTTAAACAAGAACTATTGTTTACAGCAGAATCACCTATTAATTGACTAAATAATATGATCAGTAGCCCAGCCACTATAGAGGTTGTGAGTTCGATACCCACAGGCATCAAAACAACGGTCCAATTTTTCAGCTATTCGATCACATAGGTCAACTCAGCCTTAAGTGGGTACCTAGTGGCGGACTCCAGGGCGGTTGACGTGTAGTGCTGGCAATTCTACTTTCCTTGGATACCATAAAGGCCTATCTTAAGCAAGCCATTTTCTTACCTTAAATCTGCGAAAAGAAATGAGGGGAAGCAACTTTTTAAAGTGTAGACCCACAGAGGTGAGACAAACAAAACGTTGGCTTACATACGGGGATAATGGATAGGCCCACAGAGGTGAGATAAACAACACTTTGGCTTAAATATGTAGATAATATATTATTTGGACAGCAAGCAATAAATAAGACAATACAAATATGTGTTAAGTTTACAACGAAGAGGAAAGAAAATTCCGCTTTGCCGTTTCTTGACGTTTTTGTTAAACAATGATTATAATCTATTTTTGGTCCATGTATATTTTATTCTAGATTTTATTATTGTTCGCCATTCACTCCTTAAACATCTGGTCATAAGGTGTAGTTAGTCAGTTACTAATATGTGAAAAATTTTAAATTTTTACCTTAACTGGTTTAAAATACATTTCTAAAAAAATTATGGAATAGTTAGAAATCTTGTATAGGTTATGTTAGGTTAAAAGTGAGTGGATCAAACTGACCCTCCACTGCGACTCTGTGGTCTATTGTGGCACTTTTATTTATTTTATTTACACTTCCTCAAGCAACTCTAAATCCTCAATGAGTCTTATAATTGCATTTGGGGAAGTATTCTTCAAGTGCCCGGGCAGAAGAAATGTGATGTCTTAGACCACAATGGCCAGTGTATCGGCCTATTGCTGTTTTGACCTTAATTCTATTAATATTTAACAGACTTTCTGTTATCCTCTTCGTCATGGGAAGGGAGAAAAATGCCTTTGCATGGGACAGATCTGGCAGTCCAAGCCAATAGAGATTAGCTTCTTCCTCAACTAAGTTCAAAATTACGAGCTTGACTGTTCCGTGGGCTACTCCTAAAGCTGGTTCAGGTCACAGCAATCTTGTCTCTGCTCCTTTCTTTGCTAGAAGGTCCGCAAACTCATTTCCCTCCAGACCCGCATGTCTTGGTATCCAGATAAGAGCGATTTTATTGACGCTCCCCAGGCCAACAAGTGCCTTTTGGCAGTTCCAAACTGTTTTGGATGTACAATGACTCGCTTCAAGTGCTTTAAGGGCCGCTTGACTATCCGAGAAATTTTGTATCTTTTTATGTGTTATTTGTTAATCCTGCAACATTCTAGCACACAGTTGGATAGCATGAACTTCTGCTTGAAATATTGAGGTATTATTGCCCAGGATTACTGACAGAGCAACCTTCGGGCTTACCCCATGGATTCCTGCTCCTACACCCTTATTGGTTTTGGAGCGTCTGTGAATAGGCACAGCTCTTCTTTCTCCTCTCCCTGGGAAGATCACGGCGTAGGGTTGATGTGCACTAACAGTTTTTGTTAGCAGGTCCGATGGCATTCCCAACATGTAATGGTTTTTCACAACTTTCAGCATGTTTGATGATTCCAAGTGACTCGTGCTGTCCACCATGCTGCTGGTGGAGTCTGTATGTTGTCGTCATTACTTCCCCTTCCACAAATAGGTGGAGTAGTGGAAGTTTCAAAAGGATTTCCATGGCCGCTGTCGGAGTGGAGCGAATCGCTCCTATAATTGACAAGCAAGCTTGTCCCTGTGGTCCACTTACTTTGGCTTGGGCAACACTTTGTTATCCCTTACTCCACCAGGCTACAGAACCATAGGCTATCATTGGTCTTATGACCGTTAGGTACAGCCAATATAATTCTTTTGGTCTCATACCCTATAACATCCCGCAGATTTTACGGCAGGACCACAGTGATAAAATCTTGTATAACTTATTGCTCATATTTCTCAGTTAATAATTTACCGATTTAAAAAAAAATCTTTTTTTTAGAAAGACACTTTTTTCTGTTATATGAAAATGTTGGCTTGGGGTTGAAATACATCAGATTACGCAAGAACCGTTAAAAAAGTACGTCGTCATGTAAATTTATAAATTTTTAAATTAACATAATACATCAACGGGTGGATCGATTTGATTTTTAATGTCCCATATACAGGCTGGTGCTTAGAGATAACTTACATGAAGTTTCTAATAAAAAATATAGGTTATCAACCTTTTTTTATTTTGTAAAAAGTAGATGCCATATAAAGGCGCATAAATGTGAAATTAATTTTTAAGTTCCAAAAATGACATTTTTCCTAGATTCGAAATTATGTCACAACGTGAACTGTTCAAGCTGGTTATCCTAATTTTAATTTTACCTCATAAAACTTTGGAAAAGGTGGAGGGCAGGAGAACTAAAAGTTGTTTTGTAGAATTTAGCAAAAATACAGGCAATCTCGCAAGAAAAAAAAATTGACTTCTTCCCTAGGGATGGTAATAAAAAGAAATACTGGTTTGAAGCAATTAAAAGTGAATTTTCAAATAGCAGCATATTTTGACTTTGACTTATCACGATAATATAATTAGGATAAAAGTTATGAAATAGGTAAAGATTTGAACTAATTTTAGATTACTTAAAATAAAAAAACCCAATTTATTGCAGGTAACTTATTGCTGGTAGCAAATATTTTCTTCCTTGACAATGAACTTAAGCTGGTCTAAATTCTGCCATGCTTGCAGTCAGTGGCGGCTCTTCCATAGGGTCCTTTTGTCAATGACCCCCCAAAAATATTTCAGAATTTAGATTAGCCGCGCGCGAATGGTCTCGTTGCGTTCCTTAGGCATAATAAAATACGCTATACTAAGCTACGCTGGGTAGGTCGAATTGCCCTGGTTACCTTAAAGCCTGAAGAAAGTATCCGAAGATTTCACAGCAACCGAGCAGCAGCCGAACTTCATAGCAAATGGAATAAGTCAAAGTCAAAGTCAAAAAAAGCTTTATTGTAATTTAAGAAAAATCTCATATACAAAGCAAACTTAAACTAAGCAACAACAAAAAAAAGTCCTGTCATTTTTGGCAATATATACTCTAGAGTAGCAAGTCAATTTTACTGTGTAAACGAACAAATACAAAGTTGTATATTAAAATAAAATATGATCGTATAAAAATATATAAATTAAAACTTCAACATATAGTACTTAGATGTATAAAAAACATAGCAGAGTGAATACAAAAACACGAAACAGATTTAAATGTAAAGCATAAATAACAAAAATAACCATTACAATCCTAACAAAGTATTTACATATTCAGTTAAATGATTCGTTAAAAAATTCAGCAACTGAATAGTAGGCTTTCCCAATGAATAGGCTTCTCACTTCTCGCTTAAAATGTCTTGGATTAGAAATGCCCCTTATATTTGAGGGTAGATGATTAAATATTTTTTTGCTGTTAAAAATGATAGATTTCTGGGTCAGAGTCGAAGAGGGAATAGGCAGGGAAGTGAGTCGAGAGCTTCGAGTTGCATAAGCTCAGGTTGACTCAATCTCATGCCCTAACTTAACATGCACAAGGCAGACTGTTTCTAATATAAATATGCAGGGTAAAGTTTAAATTTTTTGACTTACAAAGTAAGGTCTGCATGACTGCATGTAGTTTACACATATATCTAATTGCACGTTTTTGCAGTACAAAGACCATGTTAAATAACTGATTAGAGCAAGATCCCCAAAAACATATTCCATAACGTAAATGGGACTCAATCAAAGCAAAGTAAACGTTCCTTGCCATGGACATGCTCAGCTCCCGAGCAACAACCCTCAAAGCAAAACATCCCTTAGCTAATCTAACATTCATACTTAAGATATGTGCTTCAAAATTTAATCTTTCATCTATATACAAACCCAGAAACTTATTAACTTTCAAATTTCACAAAACCTGAGTCAAGAGACATTTCACCAATCTGACACATAAAAGAAACAAAATTTGTTTTTGATACATTCAGAGTTAAGAAATTGGAATCGCACCATTCCTTTATCTTCAATAAATCCATTTTGATGGCAAGCTCCAACTGATTAGCGTCCTTATTATGCCAGAGAATTGTCGTATCGTCAGATCGTTGACATATAACAAGAACAAAAGCGGGCCCAAAACAGATCCCTGAGGAACACCAGAAATAATTTCTCTTTGACTTGATTCCCTGTTATTAAATACTACTGACTACTAGCGCCCAGACGAATAAGAACTTATCCAGGCCAAAGTTGCACCTCTGAATCCATATGTTTCAAGTTTTCGCAACAGCACGCTATGATTTACACAATCAAATACCTCGGTAAGGTCACAGAATATTGCTGCGGCAACTTCTCTATAGTTCAGAGTTGTATACAAGCTGTTAAGGAAAGAAAAAATTGCATCATTTGTGTTTTTGGACGCTTGAAAACCAAACTGAATACTGCTAACAAGATTGTGCGCCACAACGAAGTCAACGACTCGCCTCTTCACCAGCTTTTCAATAACCTTAGCCAATGTTGGAAGCAATGAAATAGGTCTAAAGTTAGAGGACACTTCACGGTCACCCCCTTTAAAAAGTGGAACAACTTTTGCTCGCTTTAGAGAAGGCAGAAAAATACCACTCTGAAAAGACAAATTTATTGCCTCTGCAAGCGTCTTTAGTGCGATAGCGGGCAAATGTAAAAGTATCCTCAAAGAAATATTATCCCAGACAGATGTATTCTTATTTTTTAGTTCTGTAAAGGTATCTTTAATTTCATTTATATCAGTTGGAGCAAAAAATAATATATCTCTCACCCGTATATCATCAAGGAAGGTCAAAGGATCCTTTGAGGGATTTATATGAGAGGACAAGTTGGCGGCCACGGTGCAGTAAAAGGAATTTAACTGATGACAAGTCAGATTGGAACAGGTTGTCTAACCATTTTCTCTACACAGTTCCTTAACAATCCTCCAACTCTCCCTCTGTTCATTTGTGGATTGCTTCAGTCGATTGGCATAGTGAAGCTATTTAGCTGCTTTAATTGTACTTCTATATACAGTTCGATATTTAATAAAATATGAAATAAATGCTGGATTTTCAAAAAAATACTTTCGCAGCATGTGCAAAGAACGCATATTTCTGAACGAGGTTTTAAGTCCTTTGGTAAACCACAATTTCCTCTTCCTCGTTGTTATGGTTTTAAGGGGAAAAGCCAAATTGAAATTGTAAGTTAGTAGGCTGTGAAAGCCTGCGAGCGGGACATTTAAGTGCAGAACCCCACTCCAGTCACCTTCAGCACATAATTGAGAAAACCTACCATAATTTTTATGAGTAAAATGTCTACCCCTCCGTTTAGTTTTCTTTGATTTTTTAAATGAAACCTTAAAACTGCACAAAACCGCATGGTGATCAGAAAGACCTGCATTTAGCACACAACAGCTTTCAAATGCATCTGCTCGGTTAGAACAAAAATAGTCAATCAATGATGACGAATATTCAGTAACAGGAGTAGGGTCCTCCACATGCATCACTAAGTTCAATGAATCAAGTAAGTTAGATATTATTTTAAAATTCAGGTGCGATTTATTTGCATAATCTATATTTAGGTCGCCCGCCAGAATAATCAATGCATGTATAGGGAACCCCATAAGTGACTCCAGCCTAGTCACAAAAAAGAGACACATCAGTATTCGGAGGTCTATATAAACAGACAACAAAAACATTTAGCTTAGGTGCATGTACTATAGAAAATTCAAACTCTTTTTCAACAATTATATCATTAAATTTCTCATAGTCAAAGAAAGAATATGTGTTTAAAAAATTTTTGTGGAGAAGTATCACTGTGCCTCCATGAATGTAAGTAGATCTGGAATACTTAGACAATACACAATGATCCGACAGAGAATCCGGCTCAACACCATTTAACCAATGCTCAGTCAGAATATGAAATCGCTTTTTCTTTTGGTTTTTGTAATATATATTTTTTTATTTTTATGATCCATGTGTCAGTTGGAAATATATAGGAAATAAAATGTTGCTAGTGACTAGTGCAACAAAATAAACAACTAAAAAAGGGTTTACGAACTTAATTTTGCAAAAATTAGCAATTTCAAGGTGGTCTATGTTTGAGTTGTGAATGTAGGTGAAATAAAATGTGGGTAGTGCAAAAAATTAAACAACTAAAGAGTGCTAACGAACTTAATTTTGTGAAAATAACCGAATTCAAGGTAATTTGCCAAATATGAGTATACGACAAACTAGCAAAGACAAAAATAAAGAGGTTCATCGAAGCTTTCGCAAAAGTATGTACGATTTAGCTAACTGGATATGTGGTTGTGAAGTCTCTAACTCATTTTACTGTTATGTTTGTTTGTAGTTTTCTAAGGACTCGTCGGACTCTTTATAGTACAAAACCAGTGTTAAAGACTTAAAACACTTAAAAGAAGAAATAAAAAAAAAACGTTTTCCGCAGATCACATGAAATGTTCGGTGAATTATGCTACGGTCGGAAGTGTTGATATTTGCACTCAGCTAGACACAGCTTATAGAAAATGGCTTAGAGATTTTAATGAAAATGTATCCAAAAATCGTTATGTTTTAAACAAAATTATTGTTGAAAATTTTGTGGGGCATTCGAACTGGCACTACGTGGCCATGATGAAACAGCTTTGTCTGAAAATACAGGCGTTTTTCGAGGGCTTATCAATTTTGTTGAGGAGTTCGTTTATAAAAGTAATGTGCGTGTAATTTTAACGAACGTGTCATTCAGCATTTTTCCAATTCTAAAGAACGAAGAGTAGACCTGAACTTCAAGAGAATTTAAAGCTCAATTTAAAGATAAGATATTTATTTTTATTTTAAGTATGCCTATTTTTAAATTTGTTATTGACCTCCCAATATAATCCACCACGAGCCGCTACTGCTTGCACTAATACTAATCTTAACTGGAGAAGGCTCGGTGACTAATTGGGAGCAGAACGAACTTTTCTCCCCATACGATACCAAAAATGCTCAATGAGATTAAGATCTGAGCTTCAGACTCGCAGTTTATAACAGACATCCTAGTATCTGCAAGAATTTTTTTTAAAAAAGACCTTTTCATGCATGAATATAAAACCGCCACCGACAGCGGAAGCAAAAAATATAACTAAGCTCGTCCTGTATTAGAGTTGTTTTCCTTTTGCGGTCTTGTACCTTATAGGCCTAATATACAAAAAATCACATACTATGACCCAAGACTTTAACAAAAAGTTACTTAACCATACACATATCTGTAATAAGAGCATTATTTCAAAATTTCTAAATGACAATGACTGAAATGTTTTACTTAAAATTTAACCCAGTAGTTTCTCAGGTTGGTCAGTAAACAGATAGTAACAGGGGCAATAGTACTCCAGCAGTAAATATTTCAGAATCTAATAAGGGAGGAAAAAATAAAAACAAAACCAAGAAACAAAATAATAGGAATATCCCTGCAACCACCGGATCAACAATTGGACATTCGGATATTCATCCCATTACACTTTCTCAGGTAAGTAGTGCGGTGGGCTCTGCCATAGCTAATACAATTCCTAGCCAAAACCAAAGTTTGTCTCATAGAGGTGAACACCCTGCCAACAACAACAATGGTAGTTCTGATAGTGTAGCCTCTCAGGAAAACAGAGGCTTTACAGGTGTCCCACAAAAGGCTTGGTTTTATGTGGGACGGGTGGCCGATCATGTAACTATTGACTGCATAAAAGACAATATTAATGAACAGTCTGGCATTTCAAGAGGAAATATTATAATACAACAGCTCAGCACAAAGTACAAAGCGCGTTCTTTTAAAATTGGAGTCGATATGAGCCACAGTCAAATACAAGAAAACGACAAATTTTGGCCTGACACAGAAAACTAGCTGCACTCAATACTATCAGAATGTAAATGGTCTCCGCACTAAAATGTCTGAACTCTGTGTAAACATCTCTAATCTCAATTATGATATAATAATGCTAACGAAAACATCATTAAAACCTGATTTCAACAGTCTTGAATTGGGTTTATGAATTATGTTGTATTTAGAGAAGACCGTAATCAAGAGCTGACAGGGAACTCTCGCAATGGTGGTGTACTGATAGCTGTCCATAAGCGTTATTAATCAAAGAAAATTCAGCTTGAAAGAACCACCTTGCCGGAATTGGAAGAAATATGGGTATTGGTTGAAAGAGAGGAACTCAAGCTAACACTATGCTGTGTTTACATTCCCCCGCGTCGAAGGCAGAAGTGTATCAAAATTATTGCGAACCTATAGAACAAGTCTTGGAATTACATAATAGTTCGCATGTTTGTATTGTGGGCGGTTTCAACTTGCCCAAAGTACAGTGGAGTAACGATCACATGGGAGTGCTTGTAGATGGTGTCACAGTTGCGGCCCAGCCATTGGCGGAAATGTTGTCATACCTTAATTTATTTCAGTGTAATGTAGTGCGTAATTCTTATGGTGTGATATTGGACTTAGTCTTGTGTGATATGTCCAAAATTAGTGTTGAGTGTGCGGAAGACTGTCTAGTTAAATGTGATTGTCACCATCCTGCGTTGGAAATAACATTACCTTGCGCTGTGTCTAGTCCTGTATTGGAGTATGAACATGAGGTATATGATTTTAAGAGATCAGATTTTGTGAGTCTAGCTGCATACTTAGGTAATGTACACTGGGATTCTGTTTTTGAATGTATGAATGTAGATAAAAATTTTAGTCTGTTTTACTCAGTTTTGTAAAAATTTGGAAATCTGTACCTTCAATAAAAATTAAAAGCAGATTTAAATTTTCTGTGTGGTTTAATGATGAATTAAAGCTAAATATACACATGAAACTGGAAGCCCATAAAAGATACAGACTGGAGACCTAAATGATTATAAGATTTTTGGTGATCTTAGAGCTAAGTGTAAGATGCAATCCAGTGCATGTTATTTAAAATACATTCAATATATATAGAGTAGGGCGTGCAGCAAGATCCAAAAAATGTTTGTGTGTTGGAAAAACTATGTAAAATTGATGTCAGCAAAGGCGCAGGGCCTGATAATATAGCAAGGCCTTTATGGCTTTTGTTCAACCAGTCTTTATGTAGTGGGACTTTTCCAGATGTGTGGAAAACCTCATATGTTGTGCCAATTTATAAAAACACGGGAGATAAATCAAAATGTAGAAAATTATTGGCCAATCACCTTGAACTCTCAGATTCCTAAATTGTTTGAATCATGAATTAATGATCACTTAACTTTTGCTTTTAGAAATGTTATATCAACAAGACAACATGGGTTTATGGGTGGTAGGTGGATAACAACAAATCTCCACGTATATTAGGATAGAATATTGCAGGCTTTGGAGAAAGGCTATTCAGTGGACTCAATATACACTGATTTCTCGAAGGCCTTCGATAGGGTAGACCATAAGATACTGTTAAAGAAACTAGGCAATTATGGATTGGGAGGTAAGCTCATGGACTGGCTGAATTCATACTTATTCAACAGAAGGCAAATAGTTAAAGTAAACAATTCATTTTTCTCCCATCCATACTTGTCTACATCTGGTGTTCCACAAGGGGCTCATCTTGCACCACCGTTATTTAACTTGTTTATTAACGATGCAGTTAACTGTTTTGAGCACAGCGAAGAATTGCTTTATGCTGACGATTTAAAGATATTTAGTTGTATAAACTGTTTAGATTCGTCACAGTGGTTGCAGGATGATCTTCTGAGATTTGAAGTACGGTGTATGGAAAATAGAATGAGCCTAAACATTAAAAAATGTAAGTATATCCAATTTACCAGGAGTGTGTCACCGACTGTGAACACTTACTCTCTTGATGGTAATGAAATTGAATCTGTCAAGGTAATTCGTGATCTAGGTGTCTTGTTTGATCAAAAACTGACTTATATTGAGCATATTGATCTGTATTGTAATAAGGCTCTTAAAATGTTAGGATTTATTAAAAAACACTCAAGATTTTAACAATCTGAATGCCCTGAAAATGATCTACATTGGCCTAGTTAGAAGTCACTTGGAGAGTAGTGTTTGTGTTTGGTGTCCATATACATGTAAACCGGATTGAGCGCGTCTAAAATAAGTTCCTACGATATATAGCTTTTAAACTTAAGATTCCACTCGAAAATGTCAATTATGAAGATCTTCGAACGCTAAAGGGATTAACTACTTTGTCGCACCGTAGGAATAATTTTGACAAACTCTTTATTTACAAAGTTATAACTGGAGTGATAAATGTCACGCAATTGCTTGCGAGGTTTGGAATTCACGTTCCTGCACGCTCGTTAGGATGCACCACTACTTTAGCACTAGAACGCCTTCGTACTTTGTATGGTCAGAATTCCAGTCTGAATAGGATGAAGGCCAATGCAAATAGCATTGAGCTAGATATTTTTAATTTGTAAAAGTGCAGTCATTGTGTATGTTTAGTGTTTTAAGTATTTTAGTCTCTTGACATGATTATTTTAATACATACATGTTTTTTAAACAACTGATAGTTCAATGTTATTGAATTATATATAGTTCTGTTTTGACATTGTTTATAATATTTTGTATTTTTTTTTTGTAATGTATAACGAAAATATATGATTGGGCAAGTCCCGTAATAAATAAAATAAAAACATCTCAGCTACTTACATTAATAATATAAACTTATTAAAATTATATTATAATTTTAAAATCGTGCATCATGATCAAAGTACTGTATACCGTTACTTAAATTTGACTTTGTTTAAAGTTATTCTACCTATTCCATAAGTTTTTTGAGAAGTGTTTAAAAAGGGTGCGGGGAGAGTTCTAAAGAGCAACACTCTATCAAACATTATATAATTTATTATATAATGCTTGAAAGCGTATGTCCGGACACTGATCTGTACAAGAAAATGGAGAAAAAAAGAATAGATTGTCACGCAATTTTCCGTACTTTTTATTGGTTTTTGAGCACCGGTGCTCAAACCTCACGAGCCGTGAATATATATTTACCTCAGGTGCTTCACCTACTATCCACTTACAATCGGGACTGAAAGCTTCAGGTCCATTACAAAGCCGATCCAAAACGGCATTGCCCAAACTCGGCACCCTGAGAAGAAGCTGTTCTAGCAGGACATGAAAGTGGTCCCAGTCTTCCGGAAGTTGTCTCTCTTTCTGACTAGCTAAAATAAAGACAAAAGGTTTCGATAATCCACTGGACATAGGAGCTCTTAGAAGCTTGTAGTAATATTAAGACAAAATTTAATTGTACTACATCATCGGTAAAAGTCAATCGATGTGGAGTTCCCTGAAGAACTATTTTGGGTATGTACTTATTTGTGTTGTACTATGTTAACATACTCACTCAGCAAGATGTTTGAGAGAAAGTCTACAGTTAGCACTGTCAAAAAGTTACGATTATTTTATACACTGAAATTGTGTGTAGTGATAAATTATGTATTGAGACTATTCAAACTTATCAAACAAATTTTCTTCTAGAAAATCCATATTGCTCAATACCGGATCTTTCAGGGGTTACGGGTAAATCATGGAAGAAGATTCCTACTACTCTGCAAAATTATGTATATCAGCCTTATAAAATCAGGCCAGTTCAACATTTATCAGAAGGCAATAAAATACAGAGATACCGATTTTATGCAGAGTTACTAAGGAGATTAGAAGTCGATAACCAACTTCTTGACAAAGCGCTGTGGTCAGATGAAGCCACGTTTACGACAGCAGGTATCTTTAACAGGAGAAATAACCATTTCTGGGAGACGCAAAATCCCTATAAAACAGAAGGGGTGAAAAAGCAGGGTCGTAATCAATCATTTTTAGGTAACTTTAACAAGAGATTGCTATTTGGAAAATATTCCAATTGGCCAGTATAGAGATATTATTTGGCCACACCTCCCCATAACATTCAAACGGGGACTCATTTTCTTAATAACCAGTATAATTTATGGATAGGGAGACTTGGACCCATTCACTGGCCAGCAAATAGCCCTGATCTTATCCCACTAGATAATTTTCAGAATTACGGCAGAAAATTGAACAAGAAATTCTGAATATCCTTTTTATATTAGCAACGCAATTCAAAAATTAAGTAAATTGTATCAAGTTTGTTTTAATAATGGAGGTTGTGAATATTTAACTAATTTGTTCAAATATTTATTACTATTTCTATTTGTTAACATTCAAACTTTTCTTAATAGATTATTTCAGTTCATTTGTTTTATTATATGTTGTCATCCATTGCTAAGCAAGATCCAACATTCATCAAATTCTATTTGGCTTTCTAGACCAAAGAAGGGAGGCTCTATTGCAATTAAAATAAATGTTTAAAATCGGATTAGTGTCAGTTTTTTTAAATGTCATATCTAAAATTCTTATAAAAAATCTAAAAACTTTTATATAAACCTATTTTTTGTATTCCTTTTAATAATACCTTTGAAAAGGTGCCAAATAATAAAAAAACCCTGTACACACAATGATATTGTGAAACCTGTTCAGGACTGTTAACACGTTAAAAACTACAAAACTCTTAAGTGTATGACAGAATGCATTTCTTAATATTATACTATATTATTGTAAAATAAAAAATGTACTATATCCTAAACATATTTTAAACAAGCTTCAATTGGTTAGAGATGTTCACGGTTAGACCTGGATTTGATTTTCATACACCAATGATTCATTTTCCCGTTTGCACAAAACAGTTTATTTCATACCATTGTTCAAAAACCATTTATTGTGGAAAATTATAGAATTTAAGTTACAATAATTGTATGGTAATATTAGTAATGTTTTGTAATTAATACATGCTCACCAGGTATTTTGCCATCTTCGAATGCGGGTTTAGCTACAGGTTCAAATCCGCCCGCTAACAGCCTGCCATTATTTTCTCGCAGATAAATGTGACCATCTTGATCCCTCACAACTTAAATTATAAATATTGTTAATTAGATACTTTTTATTTGCTCATATAACAACACATATATTACATTATTAATATAATAGTTAGGTGTTCTTCAGTTTGGTTGAGTTGATTTTAAAAACGACATTGCAAAGAGCTGTTACATTCATTCGAGTTATATCATTTGTAGGGTAACTAAGAGGAGACATTCATCAAGTGGATATTCATTTTCCTGTATTTGGGTGCGTCTGTTATAAAATAGGTATTATTTTTTTATTATTTTGTATACCTGCAGCTGCAGAAAGAATCCATAAACAATAATATAAAAAATATAATATTAATACATTTCATTTGGTAACTTCTGGAAACAGTGGTTAAATAATGATATTAAATAATGTAAACACTGCATGTTTCTCTACAACTCTTAATGGTACGCACGTTAGCCGTTTAATAAACCCACACATAAAACTCAAAATATGCACTGAGCTGGGTTTTTTATATACATTTTTTTTTCCAATCCTAGTGTTTTCAACTTTTTTCCCTAGAACACCAAAAACCTATTCAATTTTGCCGTACGTTAACTTACTTGAATATGGTCAAACTAATTAGTTTCACTTTTTTTTTTATTTAAACAAAGGTAAAATAAAACAGTTACTAGATTTTCGTTAGTGATAGCAATAGGTCATATGGTCAATGACCCTCTAATAAATATTTCCAAACAAAAACAAATAAGTAAAATAATACATCATTTATATTTTATCCATTTTTTTTTTAATTTGAAAATTCCGTCTATTATTCTAAGCGTATAAACTCGTTCCCTTAATTCCGCGACACACTATCTATGCCTCGAACCGCGGAGTTTTCGTTCCGTAGGCATCCAACACGGCTGGCGGCCCGGGTTGACCTCATGATTATAAACGGACAGGGCCGCAGAAAGCTACGTCGGGCCCCGGTATCAAAAAATTTCAAGATAAAAAAAATATTTCTCTGGGATTTTTTTTTTAATTTCAAGGTCAAACCATTTAAGCATTGCCCCAGTGTATAAAAATGAAGAACGACTGAATATTATAGTAAATACAATACCATTAAAATTTTTAAAACGACAATAACTTGACTTAATATAAATATAAAGTATATAAGATTTAGTTCTGTATTATATGTATACTATTAAAATAATTATAAAAATTAGTTTTTAGGACAGGGTAAATATTCATATACCAAACTGTTTAAAACCGGGTTGTAATATATTAAATTAGAAAACAATGATACCTACATATTAAAGTAATTCTCAGTTATATTAAAATAAACTAAACAAGGTATAAACGTTTATATAAAACAAAACATCATTTTGACAACTCCAAGACCCGGTACTATTTACAGAGACAAAAATAATAAAATATTCTAAATATGAGAAAAATTAGTATAACGGAGCTTTACGGCATTTTGCAGATGCAATATATATATATACATATATATATACATATATATATATATATATATATATATATATATATATATATATATATATATATATATATATATATATATATATATATATATATATATATATATATATATATATATATATATATATATATATATATATATATATATATATATATATATATATATATACATATATATATACATATATACATATATACATATATACATACATACATATATATATATATATATATATATATATATATATATACATATATACATATATATATATATATATATATATATATATATATATATATATATATATATATATATATATATATATATATATATATATATATGATAAGTGTTACACTTGTACTGTTCCAGTATGATAGACGTTTCGTTTTCTATTTTGTCATATCGAGCAATCTGGTTATTTCCGATCTCCCTGGGTACAAGCCTGCCTGTTGAGGGTAGAGGCCCAGAAATCATGATCGCAGGAGGGTACCCTGTGACATAATCGAAAGCAATTCCTCTTGTAGGCCGTTTTGCATATATATATATATATATATATATATATATATATATATATATATATATATATATATATATATATATATATATATATATATATATTATATATATATATATATATATATATATATATATATATATATGTATATATATATATATATATATTTATATATATATATATATATATATATATATATATATATATATATATATATATATATATATATATATATATATATATATATATATATATATATATATATATATGTATTTATATATATATATATATTTATATATATATATATATATATATATATATATATATATATATATATATATATATATATATATATATTTACATATTATATATATATATATATATATATATATATATATAATATAAAACAAGAGAATTATTGAGTTCTACCTGATCGTTTAATACATTTGAGTTTGTTTGTTTCTAGAGACTCCAGTATATTCAATTTATGACCCTTATTTTCTTTGTGAAAAAATATTAAAGGTATGACCGGTCTCAATTAAGTGGTTTGCATAACTGGATTTGGTTTTTCCCTTGATGAAACAATTATAGTGCTCGTCTATTCTTTTAGCAACCTATCTGCCGGTTTGAGCTATATGTTTTGTCACAATCACCACAATTTAGTTGGTATATACCTGACTGTTTATCAGATTTCATTTTATTATTTTTAATGTACTTACTTAAAAAATTATTGGTTTTATATGTTATTCTAATATCTAAACCGTTTAGAAATTTACCTAGTTTAGATATAGATTTACGTATATAGGATTTAACTTTTTTTGTAGAACTGTATCAATTATAATAATTAAATATCCACTGTTTATTGTAGCCTGTTTGATTATGTTTAACTCGATCTGAAAATTAATTATACTTAGAGGTAGAGAGATTAGTCTGTGAATGTGAACTAAATAAGCTCAAATGTTCAACTTGTTTGTTAAACGATCGGGAAGAACTTAATAATTCACCTTTCTAAAATACATTTTAATAAGTTTAAGTTTAATATATATAAAGTTACGAAAAATAAATAGTACTACTAATAATTCACTGGCCGACAAGATTTTTCTAACATAGGCCAGCTCATTATTTTGATAATGGAAGTACCCTCCCAATAGTAACAAAAATATTCGGAAAGCCCTAATACGTACCATTTTTGAATAGCCTAATTAGAACTTTTTATATTGGCAGGTAAACAATTTTATTGGGGGCGGCTAAAATGGGTCCATTTTACAAAGGAAAAATTACCTAGACTGGGTTGTTTACAACATTAGACAAAATTAGCGTTAAACATCACTCTTCTGTTGAGTTTTGAATTGAGTGGTTCTCTGTGTATCGATAAGCAAGTGTATGTAAAGACGAGAATGTCAAGTCAAACTACTTTAAATATTTTGGTGTGTTAATTGGGATCAAGATAAGCGGTGGGCTCCCCATGTGTGCTGTGCTAGTTGTAGTGTATCATTGGTGCAGTGGATGAAGGGAAAGAGAAAAAGTATGCCTTTTGCAGTTCTAATGGTATGGCGAGAACCCACGAAGTATTCTGACGATTAATATTTTTGCCTGACAAAGACTGAAGGTTATTCCAAAAAGGGAAAGCACAATATAGAATATTCAAATTTGCAATCTGCCATACGACCTGTTTCTCATAATGCAAATTTGCCGGTGCCGATTACGTCTTTAAATTGGCAAGCTATTGATTTGGAAGATAATGGAGATAACGCATCATCAGGCAGCTCAGAAGAACAGTGCACCGATCCCACTTTTACCACAAGTCCCAGTTCCGGCGAGCCACATTTGATTGTTCAAAGTGAATTAAATGATTTAGTACGTGATTTGGGGTTATCCAAGCAACAGTCAGAACTTCTGGGTTCTCGTCTTAAGGAATAGAACTTGTTGGCCAAAGAAACAAAAATTACGAATTTCAGAAAAAGGAAGGCCATGTTTTCTGAATTCCAAGATGTATGGTATGTTTATTAGGCGAAAACTGTAAACATAGTCAATAAACAGGGTTAAGAATTTTCTGAAATCATTTTTTCTATAGATATTAAGTATCGTAACATTCGATATGGTTCTACAACTCTAACAAGAAAACCCTACGTGCTACAACTTTCTATTTGTCATTTTCGTATTTGGATAGGTCTATTAGATTAGATTATTATTCTGATTTGTGTTACAACAAAAAAAAATTTTTTTGTCGGCCAGTGAATTGAGCAATTTATTATTATTATTATTAAAACCGTAATTCATTGTAAATAACTGTTTTTTATTATGTACTTAATAAGTCTAATAACTGTTTTTAAATATGTGATAAATCTTATATGTCTTAACCTTCTATAATAATAGTGTACAGAAAAAAATACATAGTACAATAATAGTAATAAAAGAAACATAAATCAAAATTAGTGCCTAAAGTGAATCAAAAAAAATTAAGTTTCATTTCAGAAAATTGTTAAAATGTTCGAAATTTTTAAAAAGATGTTCTCTAGTTAGTTTAATAAAAATTTTAATCCTCTCGGTTTCTCTTATGTTTGTAGGTAAAATGTTATAGTAATTTATAAAACGTAAATTTATATGTTTGTGATTAATGGGAATATTTAAATGTCTACTTTCATTTTGTCTGGTAAAATGAGAATGGTTAATACATATAAATTTTGCAATCTAATATTTTTTTTTTAAAAATGTGCAGCACGCAACTATATATAATGAGTTAAGACTAATAACTTCTTGAGTGTGTAGTTGATTGGTTGGAAAACGCTTGTTCTTACGAAAAATTATCTTAACAATGTAGTTCTGTATTGTCTGGACTGGGTGCAAGTTACTTTTATAAGCGCCACCCCAAACAATCAAGCCATACCTAAGGAGAGAATTTAGTTGTTAAAGATTCTCTTAGTATATAAAATTTGTGTATTAATTTACGTATTTTAATAGTCAGATATTCTATATGGGCTGTCCATTTCAGATGTTTGTCAATTATGACCCCTAAATACTTAATTTTGTCAACTTCATTTATTTTTATGTTTTCATTTATGCTGATATTATTAAAAGAAGGTCTGTTTGAAAAAGCAATATATTTGGTTTTTGCAACATTAAAGGAAAGTCTAAACGAATCGAGCTAATGCTTTACTTTTTTAAAACCATTAATAGCCTTAGTTTTAGTCTCATTCCAATTCCTTATATTTTTAAAATTTCCGAATTCTTCTTCTATTACACCTAGTTATTTAAGTATTATTTTGCTCTTTAAGTTTTTTTATTCGTGCAGCGAAACATGTTATATGTTTTAACAATTATAGTGGAAGTGTTTGGGTGTTGAAGGCAACGAGAAAGCGGATGACTTCGCCAGAAGCGAATCGACGTTCTAATTCTCAGGCTCAGAACAGTGCCTGGGTATAAAAAAAACAATACTGCAGCCCTGCATAGATGGGCTTGGGTAAAGACAAAGGAGAATTGGTCAAGGACGAACTACTGTAGACAGGCATAAGAAAAGCTACCCAACTCATGCAGATCTAAGGCAACTTGGTTGATGTCAAGGAGTCGACAAGTCATTGGGGACCTAATTGACATTTTGAGCATACACCACTTATTGCCCCAACTGTAGGGCAAAGGAGAAGGGTCCCTAATCATCTTGTTTGCACATGTGAAAGTTGGGCAAGACTATTCTGGAATACTTTCGCCATTGAGTCCCACTCTAAGTATGAATTAAAACATCTTGACTAGGCCTGAGTGAGGTGGGTGGAACCGGAATTGACAAAAAGGTCTTTTTAGGCCTAGTTGCTGGGCTTGTCCTCTCCATCTTACTACTACTACTAGTGGAATTGTTTATAAAATTGTTTTGTTTTTACATTTTACATAATTTTGTTATAGATTTCCACATACCATCGAATCTTTAAAAAGTATATTTTCTAATCAAGGATTTTATACTAAAAAAAACATACATTAACATAGTGATAAAAAATTAATTTACACACATCTTTTTTATCCAACATGGCCGCGATAAGCATCCATTTTATTGTAACAACAGTCAGCCATTAAAATATATGATATAAAAATTAATATTTTAACATAAAAAAAATTTAATATTATTTAAAAACTTATAAAATGTAATATAATTAGAGTTTATAAATATGAAAGGTATAATCATGTGAAGTCTATCTATCAAACATATTTAAGTAAAAAATAAGATTAGTGCCTAAATTGCTAACTATCATTTTAAATTTTTTTTTTTTGGCATTTTAATAGAACTTATAAAAACTTACTTATAACAAATATAAACGATGGTTACCTCTAGATATATAAAATATATATGTCTTTATAAAATATACTTATATACTCTTTATATACAGTGTGTCCGAAATTGGTTATGACAGTATTGGGATCTCGGAAACCGTGATAGTTACAAAAACGTTTAAATGGAGAAAATTTTAGACAATTATGTTTGTAATTTAACGCCGTTTTGCTCGCGATTCTATCTTTTTTAGTTTTTGAGATATTTTGAAAAAACCAAATAACTGCATTTTCGAAAAAGTCCTATAATTTATTTATTTATGAAAATTTTCAAAATCTGTAAGAACATTATTAAGGCAACTTTTTACGTAGAGTGCACCTATTAAGTTAGATTTTATATACGACGTTTCGATTTTCTAGAACCACCATCAATTTTGTTTTTTCTTATGGCCGCTGTGTTCGATTTTAACAATTTTGAAAAGAGTATTTCTTTAGCTTTTCAACGGTGTATCACACTTTGTAATTAGGTTATTACTAAAGGTGCAAAAAGTGCGTAGAGAAAATATTTAAACGTTTTTTGGAATTATCAAAGTAAAAAATTAAAAATTAATAGTGTTAAAAGGCAATATGTAATTCAACATCCAGTTCTACAAAAAATTAGTAAAAACTACTCAATAACATTGCACAATGTTCACAAATGTTCAAATGACCAGCCGCAGATAACACTAACATCTTTGCTCAAGTAGGCTTTGGTTTTGAAATAATAGAATGCTTTTAATCTGTCAAAAATGCAACGTTTAAGTTTTATTTAACATTCATCGCTGTTTTAATAAGGATTACAATGGCGTTAAACTTTTCTAATGAAGAAATGTTTGATATGTTAGTGTGTTATATTAAAAATGAAAGAAATGCAAACAGGGCCATGGATGTGAATTTTGACACGTACCCCGAAAGACGGCAACCTGGCAGAACTTATTTTCAAACGCTGGTTAGAAACTTGCTTGAGTTTGGCAGTTTTAATAAGATTCGCATAAAGAAGTATGCAAAAGACAACGAGCAACGCAATAGGCAAATCCTAGAATATTTTAATGAAAATCCGACTTCATCTACAAGAAGAAGCGAAACAGAACTTCAAATTCCAAAATCTACCGTTCATGGCGTATTAAAAGTAACTAAATATCGTCCTTACAAGCCAACAATTGTGCAAGGACTTCAAGCAGGTGATTTCGAAAGAAGAATTGTTTTTTGTAATTGGTATATCAATAGATGTCGAGAAAATCCCGCTTTTTGCAATAAAGTCATTTGGTCAGATGAGACTCATTTTACAAACTGTGGCATTTTTAATAAAAAAAATCACCATTATTGGGCTATTGAAAATCCGCAACTACGCGATCCACGCAGGCTGCAAAAGCGATTTGGTTTTAATGTGTGGTGAGGGATGCTTGGTAAGATAAACATAGTCTAATTGAATTGCTTATAATTCAATATTTTCCATTACTTTTTAGGAAATCGTCTCATTGGTCCCTTTATTTTTGATCAGACACTGACAGACCCAAGATACCTTGCCATGTTACAGAATCAAATAGTTCCTGCCATTCGAGAAGCCGTGACAGATGATCAGTTTAATAGCTTGTGTACAAACCTTTTTAACAACAACTTTTGGTGAAAACGTAATATCCAACAGTGGTCCTGTCCGCTGGCCAGCTAGATCCCCAGATATCACGCCGTTGGATTTTTATTTATGGGGATATGCGAAAAATGAAATATACGAATTTGACTCCCCAGAAAATAGGCAAGTTCTTGAGCAGCGAACCCAAAATATTCTAGAAAATATAAATAGAAATACCATTCAACGGGTAATCAGAACAGTTGAAAGGAAATGCGGACACTGCATAGAAAAAAACGGTCAACATTTTTAATCCTAGTATTATGTAGCATTTTTTTATTAATTTTATTGAGTAGGTAGTTCATACTGATTTTCTGTAAATTCTTGTAAGGTTAGTACTTTTAAATCGTCATGAACGGTTGACTTCAGAGTTCTGTTTCAATTCTTCTTATGGAAAAAACCAGATTTTCATTAAAATATTCTAATATTTGCCTATTCCATTCCTTGTCATACTTGCATACTTTCTGTTGCGATTCTTAAAATTGGCTAACCCTAGCAAGCTTCTAATCAGTGCAGCGCTTGAAAAGAAGTTCTGTCGACAGTCGTTCTTCGGGGTACATTATGTGCAGTGCACATAGTATTAATGTTACTGAGTAGAACTTACTGATTTTATGCAGAATTTAATGTCCAATTTAAAAATATTGCTATTTGAAACTATTAAATTTTAATTTATATCGATAATTCGAAAAAATGTTTAAACAGTCTTATTTCAAACGCAAAGCCTACTTGGGCAAAGATGTTAGTGTTATATGCGGGTGGTAGTTTGAACATGTGTGAACATTGTGCACGAATCAATTATGTTATTAAGTAGTTTTTACTGATTTTTTGTAGAACTGGATGTTAAATTACAATATATTGCTATTTAACACTATTAATTTTTAACTTTTTACTTTGATAATTCCAAAAAACGTTTAAATATTTCCTCTACGCACTTTTTGCACCTTTAGTAATAACCTAATTACAAAGTGTGATACACCGTTGAAAAGCTAAAGAAATACTCTTTTCAAAACTGTTAAAATCGAACACAGCGGCCATAAGAAAAAACAAAATTGATGATGGTTCTAGAAAATCGAAACGTTGTATGTAAAATCTGACTTAATAGGTGCACTCTACGTAAAAAGTTGCCTTAATAATGTTCTTACAGATTTTGAAAATTTTCATAAATAAATAAATTATAGGACTTTTTCGAAAATGCAGTTTTTTGGTTTTTTCAAAATATCTCAAAAACTAAAAAAGATAGAATCGCGAGCAAAACGGCGTTAAATTACAAACATAATTGTCTAAAACTTTCTCCATTTAAACGTTTTTGTAACTATCACGGTTTCCGAGATCCCAATACTGTCATAACCAATTTCGGGCACACTGTATATATATATATATATATATATATATATATATATATATATATATATATATATATATATATATATATATATATATATATATATATATATATATATATATATATATATATATATATATATGCCAATTTAATTCTTAAAGTTACTTGTGTGCCTGTTATAAATACTTTCTGAATGGTATAATGTAACTAGAGGTTTTCAAGATATTATCAACCTATTATAAATCAAATGCTGAATTAAGGTGGCACAAAAAACTACGAGAACAGTTTATATAATGCAAGTTCCTCTAAAAACCCCTATAAAACTTTATTACTAATTTATATACCGTTTGATTGGATAAAATTTTACTTGGTAGTTGCTTTATTTTATGAAGGTATAGAATAGAAAAAACAAGGATTCAAAATATTTATTAAATACTCTACCTGGTGTCATTGGATCCAGTCCTGGTATCGGCTTAGTGTGTAGGTAATAGTGCTCTACAGCATGTAGAGGTACTTTAACATATGGTTCAGACAGCTGACCTATACCTCTTGCCCAAAAACCTGCACAATTGACGAAATATTCACAATTTACTGGACCCAGAGTTGTTTGAACTGATGAGACTTTACCATTAGTTTGTTGTACCTTCTGTAGTGAACAATTCTCAACCACTTTCACACCTTGAAGAAATTCTAGATTCATTTTTTGTTGTACATCAATGACTTAACTACTGAATACCCATGCTACTTCAAGGGGTAGAGAATTTTTTTTTTATATTCCCCAAACAATTTAATCAATTTATTTTATATAACAAACATGAAAAACCTGATAAAAAGCACGCCAGAAAGTGTCTTGCAATTTACCAAAGAAGAAACTAAACAGACTAAGCTTTTCGTAGTTACAGGTAAGTTGTCATTATTCCAGTTAATTGTTTATAAAATTCTAATAAATTGCAGATACTTTTTCAAGATTAAAGTTTCGGCGATTATTCCGAATTTGTATCAGCATATCTATTAGTTTTGAACTTTAAATAAAATGCTTAAAAAACAAAGAGATTTTGTCTCCAGTTTTGCCAGCAGCTTCCACATAACCAATTTCGATATTTTTAAAAAATAAAGCTCAGCCAGTCACAGATATGTTATTACTACTTATTATTTATTTTTATTATATATTTCACACGAAAAACAAAGATTAAATAAATTATTTTGGTCGCAGACGCGTTGGCGTAAAGCGACTACAAGGTTGTCGCATATATAAAGAGTTTTTTAATTAACATGAAATTTTTATTATTATTTTATTAAATTAAAATGTTTACTAATATTATTACACTCGAAAAGTCCTGAATATCCAACTTATCTCAAAGAATAAGATGGCAACGCTGCTCCTTACCGCAATTTGTGAGGACAACTATTTGAAGACGCTGGACGAAATTCGAAGAGTTTCATTCATATCTTTTGGTGTTTGGATTTGGATCGTTATCATTGATTTTGCTTTTAAGGGATCAGTTGGCAACACTGACAGGATGTAACATTTCCCTGCTTGTACTGGATTATTAGGAGTTTCGTCGGTTTAATTAATGTTTTAATTTTATTGTGCTATGTAAAATATTTGATTATTACTAGTTTATTTCGCGTTTTTCTATTTAAAGTATTAGAAGTTGAAATATACCTTATTATAAATGCTACAAAGAAGCTTGCAAAGAAATTATTTATGATTATCTACATAGTGGTGAATGATGGGAAGCCAGTATTTATTTTATAATTTTCTGAAGTAATTTTTAAACTAACTATAGTTGCCATCGAATTTCTAAGGGGTCTTATTTAAACAATTTAACATGTATTTAACACACTACTAACAATGGCCACACCAGAAACAGATCAAAATCATAGTTTCAGATCTTCAATTTAATTTTATTTTTCTTTTTAAAGTTACTAACAAATGACAGTGTTAACTATATGTTTGCATTGTAACCATGAATACCATGAATACACTAAATAAATACCAGAAAAAGATAACATTATAGTAAGAACATTTGCTACCTTTTGTTCATATTAACCAATATGACTTGCTTTTATACAAAAATGGTGACACATGTCCTACATTAAAGATATTGAACTTTTATTATATAGTTAATTATTATGAAAGTAAAAATCAAAAACATTTTGAAGAATATTCTCCTCGCAAGTGGGTCAACCGTATGCATGCATATATTTAGAAGAGTATATATGGCGTAATGGCAATTGTTCAAGTCTAACGAACATCTGCATTTTGACGGCTATGTCAAAATGAGAAATTTAGGTTACTTGTATTATTTATTTTTGGTAGTTATGAGTTTGCTATTATGGATTTAGAAAATAATTACTTCTAAATGAAACCACAAAAAAGAATCTAGATGAACTTATCAGTAATGAAATAAACATTTTCTTGTTTTTTTTAAATACTATTGGTGTCAGATTATCAACTTTATTAGCTAAAGGCTATCCACCTTTCAAGATGCTTTTTTAAAAACTCATTTCAATGTGTGGCACCCTAAAAATTCAAGACATTGGGAATAGAGTATGAATTTACCAATATATTTTGCAGACATCTCAGAGAAAACCTGTTTTACTGCATCCTTACATTTAAATGCAGTCAAAGTAGTATAAGATTTTTTTTATAAACTAATTCTTTCACAATTTAAAACCTATTAATTCACAAATATTAATATATGTTAATAAAATGTAGACATAGTATTTAATTTGACAGCAGTGGCGAAGCTAAGATTACAGGTAATAATTCTATGAAATTAAAAAACCGTCCTGAGGTTTGAAGTTACTTTTATCAAAAATAATAAGAGAAAGTAAAAATATCCTTTTCGCAAATTCAGGAGACTAAGTATAAGAAAATAAGAAAGATATATAATGGTCTGAAAAAATGAATTAGTATGCCCTTGAAGTAAAATTAACATTGGGAAAAGCAAAATTGTATTTACTTTTTTTTCAAAACGTCCTTGGAAAAGCCAAAACGATCAAAAGAATAGTCTTTTTAATTTAGAGCGAAAAATGTTGAAAAAAAACGCGTATTATAAGAAAAAAATTAATACAAAAAGAAACAAATCAGATATCAAAACTTTGAGAAATTAGTTTTTTCCTAAGAACCCATTTACTGAGTACATACAAATCTAAATAATTTTAGATTTGCAAATTCTCACTCTTGACAAAGTTCATATAAAAAAAGCTACTTTTGTCTTATCCCTTCTATATACCAGACCAAAGCAGCCCTTAAAACACACATGCCACAAAAATATTGTACATAAGTAATACTGAAAGTGCCATAAGCAGTAATGTAAAAATATTCTGGAATTTCGTTCATTCCCAGTCTAATCAGGGCACTATTCCTAAGGAAATGTTTCTAGCCCCTGAAAAATCATCTAATGGTATTGACATAGCTAATCTATTTGGTAAATATTTTTCCTTTGTTTATAACCCCCAGAGAAATTCTAACGTCAGTACATTTTTTGATCGATTTGAAAATGTTTCTAACATTGCTATAGACCCAACTGATATTGAGAAAGCTTTAACACAAGTGGACATTAACAAGTCTGCAGGTCCTGATGGTGTTCCTAACAGAGTACTAAAATTTTGTTCTAACACCTTATATCTCCCCCTATTTTACATTTTCAACAAATCCCTAACTTCCGGAGTTTTTCCAGAGACATGGAAGCTTTCTTATGTTTGTTTGATTCACAAATCCGGCAGTAAGAATGACGTAACAAGATACAGACCAATCAGCATTCTGTCGGCAATCCCTAAATTGTTTGAACAGTGTGTTGAAAAAATTCTGTCGAATATATTTCATCAGATTGTGATCAGTCAACAGCATGGGTTCACAGCTGGTAGGTCTGTTGACACAAATCTGTTTCTCTTTACAAATTTTATAAATTCATCATTTGAAAGCAGTGCAGAAACTCATGCAATATATACTGACTTCAGTAAAGCCTTCGATAAAGTAAACCATAACATCCTTCTTTCAAAGCTCTCTAGTTATGGTGTTTCTGGATCTTTACTTTCATGGATGAAATCTTACCTTACTAACAGAATGCAGCAAGTCAAGATTGATGGCTATCTATCTTCATGTTTCCATGCATCTTCCGGGGTACCTCAAGGCTCTCACTTGGGTCCCCTTCTTTGTAGCTTATTTATCAACGATTTAGGATCCTTGCTCTCATCAAGTTTTCTGCTTTTCGCTGATGACATGAAATTGTATCGTCGGGTGACGTCCACTCACGACATGATTATTCTACAAAATGACTTTAATATTGTATATGATCGGTGTCAGCTTAATGAGAGAGTGGTGTGTGTCTCAGTGATGACCAAACTATGATTTACTTAGACTTAACTACTCTAGTTCGTAGAAGGGAATACTTTGATGGCTGTTTTGCCTTCGATATCTTTAACTACCACATAAAAAGCTTAGAATGTCTTCAGTGTTTTTATTTACACATTCAAAATTACTGGACACGAAGTAAGTCTCTTCTGCACATTACATATTGCCGAACTTGATACTTATTATTTAGTCCAGTTAATAGAATATCTGCTAATGTCAATAAATTCTATGAAGGTCTTGACTTCTTTAATTTATCGCAAGATAGATTCAAGTCTCAAGCTAAACGAATTATCTCAGGTTAGGTTAGGTCTGTAATCTCTGTATAAACTTCAAATGTATTTTTATACGTAAATAAATAAATAAATATTAACAAAACATAAGCCTCCAAAATGTAAAAAACCGTTTGTAATTGTCTACAAGTTATACAGCCAGTTGCACAAAACTTAATTATTGTTTAGAATACTTGTAAATGCTGACCCGTATCATCCTGCGATTGAAGTAAAAAATAAACTTCAGTATGTCCCTCCAATAAAAAACAACAATCAAGTAAGTGTGTACGAGTTTCATCGGACTGATTTCTGCAAACTGAATCTCTTTTATGAACAATCTGATTGGTCATTTTTATCATCAGAATCTGACATTAACAAAGTGGTTCAACTCTTCTATGAGATATTATTTGAGGGTATCGATAAATATGTTACCAAAAAGGTTGTCTCTGATTGTAAATATCCAAAATGGTTTGACCTTCCCTTAAGAAAACTCATTGGCAAAAGAATCGTCTACAAAAAATACAAAAGGACTGAACAGCAATTTGATTATTTAGCTTATTCTAATTTACGACGAGATGATAAACTTCTTCTGTATGTCACTGTTTTCACATCATTTTACAGAAGCAGAGATCTGTAACAAAATAAAGACCCTCGATTTATCTAAAAGGGCTGGTCTAGATGGTGTCCCTAATATTCTTTTGGAGAGATGTAATCAATCATTGTTCCAAGCTGCTTTGTAAAATTTTTCAAAAGTCCTTTGATCTTGGCTCCTTTCCGGAGATTTGGAGGTTTTCAACCCTGATTCCAATATTTAAATCCGGTGATAAATGTGACGTAAAAAACTACAGGGGTATTTTTATTTTCCCACATACCAAAGTTGTTCGAGGCTATTGTCACCCATTAAATTTTTGAATCGCTTAAACATTATATTTCGGGGAAGCAACATGATTTCTATCGTGGTCGCTCAACGGCTACTACGAATCTGGCGGTATTTCAAAATTACCTAATAACATTAGTTGAAGCCGGACAACAAATTGATGTCGTTTACACTGACATATCCAAAGCGTTTGACAGTGTCTGTCATGAGCTTCTTCTAACAAAATTGCAACAGATTGGCCTTTCTGGAAGCTATATTGATTGGATCAAGTCGTATTTGTTTAATCGACGTCAACAGGTCAACGTGCGTGGCTCGTTTTCCAATGAGATTGTTGTAACATCAGGGGTCCCACAGGGCTCGCATATCGGCCCAATTCTCTTTTTACTCTTTATAAATGACATTGTATCTTGTTTTAAAGTGTCGAAATGCCTTTTATATGCGGACGACTTAAAATTATTTTCTCCTGTTTCCCTTGACTCCAATCAACTGCAGTCTGACATTAAGAGACTTGACAAATGGTGTGACACCAATTACCTACATCTTAACATCACTAAATATAAAGTTCGCTGATTTTTTAAATGCAATAATCCCATTCTTTCCACGTACTATATAAACAACATAAGTCTCAAAGTTGTTACATCTTTTAACGATTTGGGTGTCATTTTCGATGAAAGCCTCGCATTTAATCTACACATTGATAACATAGTGCTTAAGGGTTTTAGACTGCTAGGTTCTATTAAAAGACACATTAAGTATGTCACTGAGCCCTTCGTATCAGTGTCACATCGACAGGATTGAAAAAGTTCAGAATAAATTTGCAAAGTATCTTTTGTTCAAGTTTAATTTTCCATATTAAGATCTGTCTTATAATACAAGAATTCTTCTCTGCGGCGTAAAGACCCTTGAGTTTAGGCGAAGAAACTTCTGATTTTCTTGCACAAATTAGTGAATAGAGGGATTGACTGTGAAATACTAGTGCAGTCAGTCTCCTTTTCGGTTCCTATCAGAAGAACGAGACAATCACAGCTGTTTTTTTGAAAGGTATCATCGTACTAATTATGGGTTTAATGCATTTGTTGACCGAATAGTATATAATTATAATAGTCACTTTTCAGCATATGACATGTTCAGCCTTACCTCAATACAATTAAAAACGCAGATATACAAATACAAATACAAATTTATTTCAGGTACTTGATACATACAATATCATTCCTTGTGTCATAAGGAGGTTTGCAACATAGCATTAAAATACAATACAATGAAAATGAATAACACTAGCTACAAATAACACTTCACTTCACAATGTTTACAAATTTTAGATTTTACATATATTACAAGCTACTAACAGAGTTTCTGCATACTGTTAACAGTTTAAAACCAAAGACAACAATGATACACATGATAAAAGTTTAAAATTTAGAAGTCACAAGTTAAAAATTCATTAAAACTATAAAAAGCTCCCTTCAATAGAAGATTGCGTACCAGCAATTTGAACCTGGCCAACGGCATTTGTTTAAGATTTAGAGGTAACTTGTTATAAAAGATAGGCGCATAATAGTTAGTGGAAAAACGTGATCTTTGCAATCTCAAAAACTGTATTCTGATATCTGATCCCTGCCTAGTTTGGTATTCATGATAGATGTTGTTCTGACTGTAAGAGTTCAGATGGGTGTGACAATACATAATGCACTCGTAGATAAATCTAGATAGTATGGTAAATATTTTAAAATCGACAAATGTTTGCTACACATCCTCTCTCCAAGCCTTACCCGCAATCACTCTCACTGCCCTTCTTTGAAGTTTAAAAATTCGGTCTGCACTTGTTGAGTGTCCCCACACAAGGACCCCATACAAAGCAGTGGATTGAAAAATCGAATGGTAGGTTTGCAGTAGGATTGGAAATGGTAAGACTCTCACTAGATTCCTTAATAGGAATACAGATCTGGAAAGCCGTGCCGAAACACAGTCAACATGCTACTCGAAAGTCAATCCTGGGTCCAGAGATATTCCCAGAAATTTTGATGATTTTGAGTTATCTATGGGTAGTTCTCGCAACCCAAAAAACATAGTTATTGTCTTGGAGGTATTTAAAGATAATTTATTTGCGATGAACCATTCATTCAATGCTCACAGGTTATATTCGAGCGACATGCGTACATCTCCAAGCATGTACCCAGTCTCAATTAGAGTAGTGTCATCGGCAAACAACCACAAAGCTAAGTTGGGAGAAGCAGTGAGAATGTCATTTATGTAGACCAGAAATAAAAGGGGTCCAAGTATCGAACCCTGAGAAACCCCGTGCTTTATGTCACAACTCTCTGAAAGTTTACCAGCATAGCATATTCGCTGTTGTCTCCCTGACAAGTATGATCCAATCATCTGGACACTATCTCTGTCAAACCCATAGTACTCAAGCTTAAATAATAGCTCCCTATGACCAACACAATCAAAGGCCTTCGATAGGTCGCAGAAAGTGGCCCCGACATATTGGCCATCCTTAAAAGCCCCCATTATACATCCTACCAGATCAATCAATGCCATGATGGTGGATTTCTTTCGTCTGAAACCAAACTGTCTATTTATAAACATGTTGTTATTTTCAAAAAATGCACAAATTTGTTCCTTAAGTAGGCTCTCAAGCAGCTTCCCAAATACTGGTACCAGGGAGATGGGCCGATAGTTCCCAGGATCATTCCTGCAGCCCTTCTTGAAAATTGGGATTACTTTGGAGATCTTTAGGCACTCTGGAAAGAAACTTTGTTGTATGCAGTGATTGAAAAGCTCCATCAAAGGAGCAATTAATTGACTTTTAAGTCGCTTGATCATATTGACATTAATATCATATATATCCCTACTCTGTTTATTTTTGATATTGTTGATCGTGTCCCTAATATTGTTATAAGAAATTAGAGAGAAAGAAAATCTAGGACTGTTTGCATTTTGTCTTCGTATATAGTTATCAGATGTAAGATTAACATTTGGAAGAATTTGCAGAAGCTTCTCGGCAACAGAAGAGAAGGAAGCATTGAAATCATTACAGTTTAAAACGCCCAACTCCTCAGACTTCTTTCCTACCCCACGAAAAGAGTTAATAACATCCCAAGATGATTTTACTATATTTGAGGAATTTTGAATATAATTAGTAAATGCAGTCTTTTTTGCATTGTTTATAGATTTAAATTCAAATTCAAATTCCTTTATTCACAAACAGATCACAGTGTCACATGTGTTTCGTCGAAGATTAGTAAAGTAAAATACATATAATAATATAATCGGTTAAGAATAATACTACAACATACCTAATCAAGTTAAAAGTGAAATAAAATAGTGTAAAAGTTAAAATACAAATACAAAATACAAGTCAGAATATTTCAAGATCATACAAAGTTTCTATTATTATTTATCATAGGCCTTTTTATATTTCTTTATTTGTGAGTGTAGTTCGGGGCTAGGTTGATTTGCATATAATTCCCTAAGGAGCCCAAGTGTTTCCCTCATATTTCTTATGTTATTATTGAACCATACTATTTTACCATTATTTTTCATCCTTCCCCTCCTCACTGGGAACGCCTCTATCATACCCTTCATGAAAATATCAAAAAATGAGTCAAAGTCGCTAACCAGATTCCAATCCTGTACACTTAAGTATTTAAACATTGTATTAATTCCTTGTTGGGAAATAGGTCTGTATTTAAAATATTCTACATTACTAGTTAGACCAAGCTTTACAATTATGTCCACAACAAAATGATCTGACATTCTAGGATCGAATACATCTACCGCATAATCTAGTATTTCGGAAAAATTTATAAAAATATTATCTATACATTTTGTAGCATTAGTTTTAGTCTCTACCTGACGTTCCAAATTATACTGCCCAAATAAATCAATAAGGTCCAATTTTTTTGTGTTGTTGGTATTAAAAAGGACATTGAAGGCCCCGTTTACCACTATATACTTTATTGTTGGATTGATTGTCCTCTGTTTTTATATGTTTTGCATGATACTTGTGTCACCATTCTTGGTTTTGATTGCTTTATTATTTGACAATATATATATTTTTAGTCTTATTTTACTTTTAATATTATCTTTTTTTATTCTGCGAATTCGTACCATTTGGAATGTTTAGCATTCCATAGAGTACGTTTCTTACATTAATTAACCGAATTTCGGGATTTGACAAGCTTTTGACATTCCATTAAACATTCTAAACTTTAATTGAGCTTTATGCAACTACCATATACAAATATACTTTATAAGTATCGTATAAACATGCCATAACAAAATATTAAAGAAAATAATGGTAGAGACAGAGACAAAGATTTTAATTAGCCACTTGTTTTTACTGTGGAGTCATGTCCCAAAACAATTTTTCTGGCAACGCACAGACGGGCAAAATTGAAAAAACCTGGCCAAAACTTAAACGATGATATGTAGTAATAAAATTTCCTTAATGTGTTTATGAGAAATAATATTGTAAAAACTAATTAACATATTTGTCAATTGGCTACTAATCTGGTGGAAAATTTAATAATATAATAAATAAATACTTGACAAAAACATAATTATGTGTATAAAACCGAATTTAAATTGTTTTAAAAAATACTGCCTACATTTTACTGTTTTTATATTATTTAAAGTCATCAACGGCGTAAAATTAATAATTAATAAACTAATAACAGCATCATTTATTCTCAGAAATAATGTCGCATAACTAATTATTGTTTTTAATCCCCAGACCCGGAGTCTGAGTCACTTGAGCTATTAATTTCTGAGTCTTCATTAGTAGTATTAGTGGCAGATCCCTCTGGACGGGGGCTAATAATAAATCTAAGACTTCTTTTTCGAATGACTTGGACTTGACTGGATCAGACGATATAAGCAGTCTCCAAGTTTTGTTGCCTTGAACACTTTCAGGAAAATCCTTCTCTATACTTCTTAATGTCTTTATTTAATGCCTCCTGGGCCTCATCAGATAGTTGTCCTATAGGCAATAAAAAAGATTCGAGACGAGTTAATTAAAATTTTGTGGACCGTATTAGGCATGTTGTATCAAGGATATTTTTGTACAAGTATCCTAGCTGTTGTTAAAGCATAATCTTTAAATTTTTGTATATTTATACGGTATCCACTAGATATAGTTTGCAAAAATATTATTATTATCAGTGGTATGATAGCTCAATTGGTTAGGGCGATGCGCTAGACACGCAGAGGTGTACCATAACTTTTGCTACTGATCATATTTTTCTAAAAAAAATCACTATTTTCACAGTTTAACAAACTGATTAAAATACTTCTACTTAACATCTATGTTGTTGAAAGACTTGGAAGAAGCCCCACATATATAACACTTTTCCGTGGATGTCGTAGATGAAGCAGCATTGCACATTTTGCCATCTACCATTGTAAAAAGTAAGTTGTGTTCAATGTCCTTGTGCCTACACTAATGGAAGTAGGTGTAAGGTTTTCTATTTCATTCTGCATGGTATTTATTTCTTGAAGTGTTAAATCAGTGGTCTCATGTATAAATTGAATTCTGATTGGACGAAAAGCGGGGTGAGCCTGGACGTGGATTTTGCCAAACTATTTTGTTTGTAGATTTATTTGGATCGTCGCATGTTAATAGAAGTGGCACAAAGGATGTTAGAAATATACTGGCATCCGAACATTCATCGCTGTCAAAATTTTGCTTGTATTGGCTATACCTAAGTGTCAAACAAGCAAGTTGAGGTTCTGTTAATGTTTCCAATACATCTTTTTGCACCTCCACTATACGATGGGCAGTATGGTTTAGTAAGGCTTGTAATTTTACTTCAGCTTTTTGCCCCGTGATTGTAACTGCATCCCGATTTGGGTAACAGCGCCCCTTGGCCTCCTGAATCTTCTTATACGATGGAAAACGTTTTTTATCTTCACTCCTTATGATCTGATATTGGTGTCTATTTGCTTTAACAAATACTGACAATGCTTTATCACCAGATAGCTGATCAACTTTTTCAGCTCTCTCTTTATATGCCTTTCTATAGTTCTGGGCCCTTTTTGGGGTTGAAAATTGTACATCTTTTATAACAGCTGCAGCATCTATACTTCCTTCAGCGCGCAGACTCATTTGAGCAGCATACACAGGCTCTGAGGAACTCATTGTTGATCCAACATATTCGGTTTGTCTTCGTTTTGTTCGTTCACTACTAGTCTGGAAATTAACAGCAGGGCGACCACCTAAACTCGGTGTAGGTGATTGCACAAAAAAATGAAATTTTAAATTTGTTTCCAACCAAGTTTTGTTTTGGGCAAAATATCTTTCTTGTATTGGGCAGTCTTATATTTTAATTTAAAATCAGAAAGAAAATGTGAAAGCTTTTGTTTAATTACATTAGATAATACTTCAGGGCAATTAGTTAGATCTTTTACATACGAATGCAAATATTCGCAATTAGCTTCAATTTTTGTTGAATTGCATGTCAGTATTACTTCAGAAAGCGTTCTCATACTTAAAACAACATTTTCATCCGGATCTATGTCCCTTGATCCTGAAATAAATAAAAATAATTAGCCCTAAACAATTTGAAAGCGATAAATTGGGGAAAATTCCAAGTGACACAAAACAAAGTTGATTAAGTTATCTCAAAAAGGCAGACAAAAGTGGAAAATATTTTTTCTCCATTTACTATTTAAAGTATTCAGCTACACAACTTTCCAGAAAGTTAAGCCCGGAAGATCCCGGAAGTTTACTAAAATATTAACAATAAAATTAAAACTATAATTTTGCACTACTACAGAAAATTATTTCTGTATAAAATACACATAATTAAAAAATATTATTATTTTATATAAATAGTATAGCTAAAGGTACTACTTACCACCAGGAGTACAATCCATTTTACTTAGAGCACTATAATGTCTACAATATGTACACAAAAACAGCCAATATTTTTTCGCAAAAACACTTACGCGAACAACATTTAACATTTAACTATTGTCACCGTATTCAACGAAGAGCTCCATCTATGTAATTTCTAATTTTAAAAAGCCCAATGATCTATTAAAGCCCCTAGACGCGTAAAAGTGTGAAATGGCAATCTTCCCGAATTGGGGTTCTGGCCAGCTTTTTGAAATTTTGCCCGTCTGTGCAACGCCAGGGTTTGGGTAGGATTAAAAAAAGATGACAAAAGTTGGACACATGCCACAATGTCAGCTTTAGGTCAACATGTGACAAATTTGCATTAGTGCATGAGCAAAACTGGAACTTTTGGGGCGAACTTCTGTCACCAATATTCCACTCTTCTAAATATATGATAATATGTTAAGGATACAAAATTATTTTTTGACTTTGATTATGTATACCAACCCATTTTTTTTGCTTCACTAACAAGTGACACACAAGTTTCATATGGATCTCCCACTCCATCTCCTGGAATCCACAATCCACCACACAGATCATCTATATTTAAAAGCGGACATTTGTCTTTACATTGTTCTGGGGTTAAAACCTCACAGTCAATTTTCCATGCCCTAAAATACTTGAATTACATTATTAATCCTTTTTGTAACTCTATTTTGATTTTGAGTTACTTTTTTCTATAACAATATTTATCAGTGTTCTGAAATTAAAAGTCATTGCAACTTTACAATACTATGTATCAATTTAATTCCTGAAATGAAATATTTTATTACTGGGCAATTTCTCTAATTACTTACACAGATTGGGCTTTCATTCTTCTAAAAGTTATAAGTCTATCCCTTGTTCTAGCTAAATTTAAGCTTCCACATTGCTTCCATCCCGTTGATAATCCCATATTCTCCAATTCTTTGTACAGTGCGACACTTGCCTTTGTAAGAGTAACTTGTGCTATACTTGGTTTAAATACTCCTACTAGACCTGATGAATGCCAAGTTGTACCACCTCCAATGCTATAAAATAGTTACTCAACACAACATATTTAAATGCTGCATACAATATATTTAATAAAAATATTAATTACATTTGAAATCAATATTATTAATTTAACTTACCGACTTTGCTCAATTAAAACTGTCTCTGGGCCCCATCCTAATTTCCCTAAATGGTATGCCACAGATGCCCCCATGATTCCCCCTCCACATACTACTACCCTAGCTTGACTGGGTGGCGGGGCTACATTTTCACTAATATTTTTTGGGTCTGTTGAAGATGACAATGCTCTAAAAATCAATCAAGTATTTAGCAATTTGAAAACACTGCAGTCATAAGAAGTTTTAATCAACAAGTGTTATAATTAGAGATGCTATATTTTAGAGGACCGTTCTTACTTTTATGTGTCCTGTATTACACTTAACGTGGTAGGTTGTTTTTGTGGGATTTCTTTCCCTATAATCATATTGATGTTGAAATAAGTGATCTTTTAAATATTTTTTAGTTGTCCCCATATAGCATTTGTTGCAGTCTAAACATGGTATTTTATATATATGGTTAAAGAGATGTTCTTTGGGTGTTTTATCTTATAAGGGAGTGAATAAACAATTTACTTATTTAATATTATAGAAAGCTAACTTGCAGTTAGGGTTTTTTTAGAGATATTTCTTTGGATTTTTTCTGAAAAATTACGGATATAGGGAAATATAAAGTATCTAGCATCACCCCTGTCAGTATATGTCTGTTTAATATTGTATTGATTTAAAATTATGTTAATTAGTGAAATAGGATAATTATTATTTTTTAGTAAAGCCCTTATTTTGTTTATGCTTTCGTTAATAAATTCAGCACTACTGAGGTTATTTGCACAATAGAGATTTTTAATAGTAGAAACTTTATGGATGGTTGCATGGAACGTTAAATAATTTAGTATATGGCCAGATGCAGTTGGATTTATATACCAGTGTATTGACAAAGTACCATCTATATTTCTGTTAATCATGATGTCAAGAAAAGCTATTTTTTGATCTACCTCAGTTTCACTGGTGAATTTTAGTTTATGATGGTACTGATCGGAAAAAGAGAGAAGATTTTGAGTTTTATCTTTAGGACAAGCCATAATGGTGTCATCTACGTGCAACTTAATGAATTTTAACTTAAATGGAAGCAGATTTCTAGTGTCAGAAATAAGCTGATTTATTGGCTACTATGGGACTAGCAGGATTATCCATAGAAGTCCCATCAAAAAAAATTTCGAAAGGTATAGAGTTGCTTTGGTATGTTCGTAAACAAAGACACCACGAGAGAGATTAAAACATAAATTTTTGGCAAATGAACACTATTAATGAAATTTGCAAATTCAAAGGAATTTTGTATGTTATATTGGAAAGTAAAAGTTATTGGATCTAGGAGGGGGAATCTAACAACAGGTCTTAGGCTCAAATTTGGTTTATGAGTTTTTCTAAAGCAGTAGAGTTTAGGTGGGATGCTATTGAAAGTTTTCAATTTTTTGAGTGGGATTCATCTATTAATTTTAGAGTTTAAAGATCTTTTACTATTTCATTGGCCTTTAATTGATATTTTGAAGCTGGATTAAAAGCAAGTTTTTTTATAGACTTATTTGTCTTTTAATAAGTCTGCTGTTGTAGCAGCATTAGCACAGTAGAATTCCCCTTATCACAACGATTTACTAGCAATTCCGGGTGATCTTTTAGAACATATTTACAGATTTTAAAATCTCTCATTATATTAAATTTATAAATATTCTTTAAAGCATTTATATAGTTTGTTGTAATATTAATGCAACTAGCTCATAGTTCATTCTTTTCTTCTTCTTGAATCGGTTCACTATTGATACAATACTTAAGGTCTGTTATTAAGGTTGGAACAGGTAAGTTAGAGTCAACAGGAATTGAGAACTTTGGACCAGTACAAATTATTCTTTTGACTTATTAAGGCAAATCTAAATTAGTGTTTTTATATAAAAACTGTTCATGTTCCCAAGTTCAAATGTTGTTTGGCTATTACATAAATTAGATATTTTTTATATTCATCTTTTTGACAGACATAAATAATTTGTTATAATTATTATTACATGAACTACAAAAATTGTCAAATAGTTGTGCAACTAAAAAGATTACACTTAACTTCAATCAGCTTTATAGCAACAATAACTTCCAAATATGGTATGGTTTATATACATATACATTCTACACTTTTAAAATATTATTTTTACTTATTATTATATACTTACATTAACTATATTTTTTAAGAATAGTAAATCGGACTGATACGATCTGTTCTTTCTGAATATGACCTTTAATATTGCTTTCTGAATAATAGTCAATTAATATAATGCATTTTTGTAAGATCCACCCTATACAAGTATTCCATATCTAATGAATGACCCAATCAAAGCTTTATAAAGTAATATTAAGAGTTTTTCCACTAACATTTTAATATATAAAATTTGTGAATTAGAGTTTTAATAATACAAGTAATCTTGGAAATGTGTTTGTGCCATTTAAGTGTCTGATCAATAATGATACCAAGGTACTTAGTATGGGTAACCTCTTTTATATACTGTCCATCAGACCTATTAAAACTCAGACAATCAAAGTTAGGTCTGGTTAAGGAAAATGCAATATAATTAGTTTTTCCCGTGTTTAGGGAAAGACTAAATGGAACAAACCAGTCCATCAGCAGTTCAATTTCAACTTTGGCAATAAGTAATATCTAACATTACCTGCTCGTTGAATAAATATACTATTGAATTTGGGGGATGTGACATGGCTAGTATTTTAACAGCTCGAAAAACAGTGCCTACAATTTTGGAGGTAAAAGAAGGGTCAATTTGAAGTTAAGACTACCCTTTCTGACCTTTTACTTAAATGTGCTATATTATCTCTATTTCAGAAAATGGCAACCCTAATTATAATGTGGTAGAACTATCTAATTTACTAATGATTTATAATATATGTCAACTAATGAGCATAGGATAAATTATATTTATCTTTAAATTTATTCAGTGACAAATTTTAAATTCTGTACATTGATGTAATTCAGAGCATTCAGGGACCCAGCACTGCTCTTCTATCTAGAAATATTTTATAATCCTTGTAATAAATAGATAAATGACAATATATGCACGACTTCTCATGGTATACCAAAAATCTCTTCCTAGTAGTCTTAAAATCATTTTCACACAAACCTTTTAAGGTGTTTTATTACTCTTTTTGTTGTCTTGGGTTTATAATTACATCTTGGCAACATGTTTCTAAAAAATATAACTAAAAATTTTGCGATAGACAATAATGTTCGACAAATATAGATTCGCACTACATTATTTAAAAACTGAAAATTTACCAAAATAAACATCAATTTGGCATTAAGTTTGGTTATAATATACATGTTCTTTTAGATCTTCTCTAACTTTTAAAACCCTTATTTTGCCTTACAGCCAGTCGTTTTTGCTTTCTAAACCTGGCTAAATGTATCGGTATTCTACATTACCATTAAATTAATGGTGAATAACAAGACTTAAGCTCGGAACACAATGAAATTTGCGACATTGGTTCCCCTCAAATTATATTCTTTCTGTATTTTGCGGTGTTTTGTTAGATATTTTTTTTTAATAATAATTATTTAAATATAATAATATAAATTATACTAATCCATCGGATATAGTTAACCGACTAAATGAGCATTTTTCATTAATAGGAAAAGATATTGTCCAAGAACTGGATAATGAGATTCGGGCACTAGACACACAATTTAAAAATGCTTTTACTGAAATATACTTTCTGAAGACATTTTATATATTAGTCCGACTGACGATTGGGAAATCAGGGATGTTATCATGGATCTTAAAAAGGGGTCTTCTCCAGAACATGACCAAATCATCGTCCTGGACATTTTAAATTTAATAGATTATGTGTTTTCCATATTGGTAAGGCTGATAAATGACATTTTATCTACTGGTAACTTCCCTGACGAACTAAAAATTACTAGAATAAGTCCTATATTTAAATCAGGCACCAAGGAGGACAGAAATAACTATAGGCCTATTAGTGTGATTAGTGTTTTCTCTAAAATTATGGCAAAAATAATTAAACAACAAATGTTAAGTTTTAATGACACATTTATTCCTACTGATGATCATCAATATGGATTTATTAAAAACAGTTCTACACTGAGTGAGACTATAGATTTAGTTAATAAAGTAGTTGAGTTGAATAATGGGAAAATAGTTATGGCTGTATTCGTTGACCTTAAAAAGGCATTTGCTGTTGTAAATTTTAACACAGTAAAAATTAAATGGGTTGGGCTGTCGTGGTACAATAAACAATCTGTCAAGGTAGTACTTAGTGGATAGAAAGCAAAATGTAAAGATTGACTTGGTTAGTGAAACTAGATCTAATGAGTGCGGGGTGCCCCAAAGCTCAGTCGTGGGGCCATTGCTGTACTCCTTGTATGTCCTGAGCTTGAAGGTTTCTGGGCTGAAAGCACAATATTACAGATTTGCCGACGATACAGTGTTGCTTTACAGCTCGGAAAATGCTGAACAGCTATAAAATATAGTAAATAAGAACTTAGAACTTTATTCCGATTGGCTATTATACAACAAATTAAAAATCAATGTAACAAAAACTAAATGTACTCTTTAAAAAAAAAAAATTTATACGTAATCATGTAATTAAAATAAATAATAATGAAGTTGAACAACTGAAACAGATTAAATATTTAGGCTTGTATATTGATAATGATTTCAATTGGAAAGGACATGTAAATCAAATAAAGAACAAAATAGCTACTATAATTAATGGATTGCATAAGATAAAAAATGTTAAGTAACAGAACCTAAATGTTAGCTTATAATGGTACTTGCCTCTTGCATTTTCGATACCAGATACCTGTGTGGGGTACTTGTGGAACAGCGTTCAGGTATTACAAAATAAAGTTTTAAAAACTCTTTTTAGTTTCAACCGGCTAACCCACACAGAGTTCCTTTACAGGGAGCTAGGCGTATTCGATATGCGATGACTTTTAGAATTTGAACAGTGTAAATTAGTCCATAGAATTATAAATAAAAGTCAAAAAAGCAATACAGAGATTATATTTCATAACAGTGTCCATCTATATAATACACGTACATGTAGTAAAATATATTAAGATAACATAAGAACAAATAAGGGCCTGAATAACACGATATATCAGGCAGCTCAAGTGTTTAGTAGCCTGTTTCTATAAAAAATGTGAGAAAATCTATAGCCTTTGTAAGAATATTGAAAGTTTACTATAACATCTAGTAGGTAGGTAAAGTATGGCCCACGAATCTGAGGCTATGAAAAGAATGCAAGTATCTATGGAAACGGTTTTTGGTTGGCTATTGTTTTCCCATTCCTTCCACAGAATTAATAAAAAAATATATTTCATAAAACTTTACAACAATCTGCCAGTACATTTAAAATCTATCCCTATGCTTGCAC